>CM046869.1:29425703-30009134 GCA_025617745.1 Heliocidaris erythrogramma
CTAATTCAATTAGATTTTGAAAAAAATAGCAGTGGTGGGCAAGTACACATGTATATAAGGGTAGCACAAATCACAAATGATCAATGGTCAATTCACTGTGCCCTGTACATCTTGGCATAACCTGAAATTATCACACTCTTCTGAAATCTGAAGATGAATGCACTTAGATTAGGAGCTCACTCAAAGATTTGCATTACTGACCAATTGCTACATATATAAGAAATATCCCTTCAAATAAAAAAATTGTATGAATGTCCTCTGCTACAATAAAAAAGTGCCTAGAGCACTATTTTTTTCACATGGAGTTAATGTCCTTATGTTACTCAACAGATGATGCTGTATCTTCAATCTGGTTCTTTAATCACGAAAAACAAAAGATAAAAGAACAAAAAGAAAAGCCTTTTGATACCTGTCTTTTATGCTCATCCCGTAGCATGGATCGTAAAGAAGAATTTGTGGTTTCAAAATCCTGCAATTTATCCAAAAGGAGGTGCCTCTGCTTTGTTAGTACCTTGCTATCCCTAGCAGTCATATGCTTCTCCTGATTTACAAAAGAAATTAAAAAAACTAGAATTTAATTTGTCATGACGACGAATTAGGTGGTCTGTCTTTCAATTTGTATGATCATGATTGTAATCATGATGATCATAATAATGCTTCTTGAGGACAGGAATGTAGCAAAATGTGTGAAACGGTCATTGTAAAATGATTATGGTTTAGGGTTTGTGATTGTATATGATATAATAGTCGAAGAAGATGGTAAAATGAAAGGCAAAAAGAAGCAAAAAAAAAAAAAATTTTAATGGACCCACCGGGGATCGAACCTGGGTCACCGGAATGAGAGGCAAGTGCTATAACCATTATACCAAAATATTTCCCATAGAGATAACACGTAAACGAAAAACGGGATTCTCAAATAAAATTTTGTAGTGAAAAATTGGGCATGATCCCGACATCTGATCAAAAATTGGAGGCCACACTTATGAAAGCTTATAGTCTCAGCTATAACATACTAAAATCTGGAAGAAAATAGACCAAAAACAACTGAGATACAGCTCAGAGAACAATGTCATGTAGATTCATGATTCGAAAAAAAATCATCTTCCATAGACATAACACGCAAATAGGGAAAATTCTGACAAGGCATTTTGAATTGAAAATTTCACTGTGATGACGTCATCAAAATGAAAAATGGTAGTGACTGATTTTGTAGGAAATTGCCTCAGCTACAACATATTAAAATCTGGGTGAAAAACGACCAATAATTACGAATCTAGAGCCAAATTTGCATAAATGTGATGACGTCAAAACATGAAAAGTAGAAATTTTGACTTTGGGCGCCATTTTGATGGCGTCATAATGTTTATAAGGGTCAAATGATACATGAAATGAAATTTATGATTCATACCCTACCTGATGATGAAAAAAAATTGTGGGGTTTATGGACTATTTAAAGAGCTAGAGTTAATTTCGTAGAGGCATGTTTTTGCATGTTTTTACGTTATTTTCGTCATAGACGCGCACACGGATTTTGAATTTTGACGCGCCCCTACAACCTTATTATTGATTGAAATTGATTCCAAGTTGATGGAAATGATGAAGAAAAGTGTCAGGATTGCAAATCAATCGAAAAAACAGCATTTTAACCTTATTTACGACTTGCGCGCGCGTTTTACGCGCGCGGACGCTTACGCACAGAAATTTTTGAAATGCTCAAAATGACCTGAAACGTGTGCAGACTTGATCCTACGTGATTTTGAGCATTTTTAAATTTTGACGCGCGCGTCCTGACCTCTAGATGACCTGTGAGGACATGACTTGATGACCCGTCAAGTGAAGTTTATGTGATGTGAATATAGTTGATTTTTGATGATCGATTATGAAGATATAATCGATCTTGTAAATTTACAAAATGACGTCACCATGACCTGATGACCTCCAAAAGCTTAATGGACCATGTCCATGATTGTCCTCATATATGACATGAAACTCGATGATATTGACCTGGCCGATTTTGAGATTTGGTGGCCACAAAAATTTGTAATAAAAATAAATAAATAAAAATAAAGAAGAAAATTCTGACAAAATTAATAGGTGATCTGTCGATACCGACAGACCACCTAAAAAGAACATAAAAAGTGTAATATTTCATAATCTCCTCTAACTTAATACTTCTTGTCTAAAGGGAAATGAAATAAGCAATTTCTTATATTCAAAATTGCTTTTTGTAGTTCACAAGTAAAAGGGTTGATATAAGTCATCAAGGCAAAATGAAAAAGTTCATTTTCCCCTTTTTTTCACAGCTTGCCAAAACACTTGCAAATTATAGTACGGGATGCCATCATCTCCCTTTTTTAAAAGTACTGTTATTCAACTGTTTGCTGCCACACTGTGTTCTCCTCAATAATGTACTATTTCTCACCTCTCGCAGTTTTTGAACAACTTCTCTCAATTCATCAACTTGGTGGGCGGCTGACTTGGCATCCATCTCAGTTTCAACAAGCTTCTTCAAGAGTTGGTCTCTCTCAGAGCTAGCAAGACTCTTCCCCAATCTTAGAAAGATGAGATAAAAAAATAGGTATGGTCACAATAGAGAAGGGATAAGAAATAAGTTTTTGGTCACAATAAATTCCATCACAGACAAATATCATTTCTCAAGCTTCAGCTTTGGAGAGTAGAAAGCAAAGTGTGTTACAAGCACAGACATGGAGTTCTAAACAGTCCTTCACATCGTTACACAGAAAGGTGTATCTGCATGCAATATCAAATGAACTAGACACTATCCTTTTCATATGTTGGTCCTGACATATGGAATAAAATACCTTTAAATATATGATGTCATCCTACAATAACCAGGTTTAAAAATGAATTTAAAAAATGTATTTTAAGCCGGTATCAAAATGCACATTAATTGCATTATTTTGGTCTCATCTTTGTCCCCCTCCCATTCGAATTCTGCTTCTTATTGTATTTGTAATACAGTAGAATTTACAATGTACAATTTTATTTTATTGTACTGTATTGATCTCGATGTACGACTGACATTTGATAAGTATGT
Organism: Heliocidaris erythrogramma; assembly: GCA_025617745.1. NCBI lineage: Eukaryota > Metazoa > Echinodermata > Echinoidea > Camarodonta > Echinometridae > Heliocidaris > Heliocidaris erythrogramma. The sequence goes on from CM046869.1 coordinate 29,428,762, forward strand.
AATCATGACACGCTCTTTACTATTTGTCAACCCCATTTAAATAATCGTACGTATGCATGTATATGTATATGTATATGTATTTGTATATGTATATGAATACAAAGTTTATATTTTAAAGGGGGACTTTTTCATTTCTTGAGGGGTGTTACTTTCAAACCTTAGGCTTATGCCTAACCCCTCCCATGCTATGACTGTATTATTATGTTGATATGTTATTTTGTATTTGATGCATGGAAAAAAATAAAATCAATCAATCAATCAATAGTGTATATAGTTTTTATAGGCCCCCTGATTCACTGTGAAACATAGATGTAGAATCTTGACTGACCCATCTGGAGGACCATCTACAGGTTCCCAAAAAGTCAGGCATGTCCCAAAGGACCATAACGACAACAGATCCCTTGAGGAAAGATTTAAAAAATCAAGGTAATATTTAAATATTCCTACTTTGAATTCTCTGCATCTTCCTTCAGTTGCTCCATAGACTTTCTCAGAAGCCTGTTCTCCTTCTCTGTGATGTGCAACTCCTCTCTGAAACCTAAGAGCTCCTCCTCCTGATCCTCCAGAACCTTCCTGGAGAGTTTGAGCTCCTCCTGGGCCCTTTCTGCTGCTCTCTTGCTTCTCTCCACCTGTCTCTATCATAGTAGAACAAGTAGAAAATGGAAATTCTCATCATCAATTTCAGAATATGGCGCTGAAGAGAGACATACTGAAGCTTTTTGTCTTGCACTCATCAGAGCATACTGCAAGAATGAACAGAAAGCCGAAATTGAACAATATAACTGAAAACTAAAGGAACAACGAGCACGAAATATAACAGGTTTTGATTGGCTGCCTGAAAATAACGGTAAATGAGGCTTATTGCCAGCAGGTTTTGTAATAACTGGGGCTAAAATAATTGTAGTAACGGGAGCTGAAATAATTATAATTATTTTAGCCCCAGTTATTACAAAACCTGCTGGCAATAAGCCTAATTTACCGTTATTTTCAGGCAGCCAATCAAACCTGTTATATTTTGCGTGCTTTGTTCCTTTAGTTTTCAGTTATATTGTTCGATTTCGGCTTTCTGTTCATTCTTGCGGTATACTCTGATGAGTGCAAGCCGAAAAGCTTCAGTATGTCTCTCTTCAACGCCATTTTCCGATTCTGTAGTACCAAACATCTTTTCATCAATTTCAATTATAAACTGCGTAGGTAATTTTGAGTTATTGGAGTAGAAACGATAACTCTCACACAACAAACATATTCAAGCTGCATTTAAAAATCTACATAAAAAAAAAGAGAGATTTGTCACACAAATCTGAAAATGAACACCATCTCAGTAATTTACACAGAAAGATAAAACATTTTGAATAATACCTTCGTAAAAATATCTTATGTAATACCAATCTTGTAAGCTTTTTTTCTTAATTTTTCTTCAAAACTTTGCAGATTTATGGAGAACATGGAGGACAGTGATATCTTAATACTCTTTTTTTTTCATTTTCTTTTTTTTTTAATCAACTCTTTGGAACAACTGGACACATCTTCTCTTGAAAGACTGTTTCAGTACCAGAACGTAAGATTTCTTTATTTTCATGACTATAACTGAATCGATGAATATGAAAGAGAGCTGCAAATACAGAACTAGTGTTCTTCATTAAGAGGGATGAATAGGGGAGCGTTTCATCAAGCGTTTTGTCAGTGATTTTTACTGACAAATTTGCTCTCAGCCAATCAGAAGCAAGGATTTCAGTAGCTTATAACAGTTGTCGGTAAAAAATCACTGACAAAACGCTTGATGAAACACTCCCCAGGAAGAAGAGGGAAAAGCACAGTACTTGTGTCTTGAGGGATGAATAGGGGAGCGTTTCATCAAGCGTTTTGTCAGTGATTTTTACTGACAAATTTGCTCTCAGCCAATCAGAAGCAAGGATTTCAGTAGCTTATAACAGTTGTCGGTAAAAAATCACTGACAAAACGCTTGATGAAACACTCCCCAGGAAGAAGAGGAAAAAGCACAGTACTTGTGTCTTGAGAGAACCGACTTCTGTCATGAGGCTGTCAATCCGGTCCTCGTAGTCCCGGTACTGTTCTTCCACCCTGTTATTATCATCATCTCCTAAATCCTCCATCTTCAAAGTAGAACTGGATCCATCCCTGGTTGGGGCCTGGATGTCTAAGCGAGCACCAGATCCCTGCCGTGAATGAACAATGTGGATGTGTCGCTATACACATTGCAATGTATGCCTACCACACTTGAAGAACCTTGCTTAGCATTGGATGATTGGTAGGGTGGGGGCTTCATCATCCTATTAATGTACTATTTCTCTTTTATACCCATTGTGTAGTACATGTATATACAGTTAACAACAAAATTATTCATACCCCTTGTAATTTTGAAGTCTTTTGTGTTTTTCTTAAGAATGAAAGGTGGACTAGTGGAATTTGGGCACTGGTGGAATACTTTAAATTGCTAGCTTGCGGTGAACAATTATTGTGGTTTCATCTCATTAGTATAACAATGGAAATGCTAGTATATCAATTTCCTGGCATTTTTAGAAATATTCATATCCTGGTGAAAATGCACGTGTCGAACATTCCTAAGATTCTGTACATGTTTTGCAACTATTCAAGAAAGGGTATGAGAAGTTATGGACAAGCCACCTTTAAGAAAAAATGAATAAATTACCTCTAAACTATCAAAATTGGGTAAATAGTCAGTGTAATTATTTTAACAATTGACTTGTAGCATGCCCAAGTAACATAAATCACAAAACAAATTTGAAAAAATGTCAAAACTTGGTTGGGGTGTGAATAATTGTGTTGTTAACTGTAGGTATCAAATAGAAACTCCCTTGGATGCTTGAGTGACTTATTATTGTAGCATCAGCAAAAATGATTCACAAATCAAATGCTTTTTATTATCAATATCCTCATAATCATATCATATCACAGTCATCATCATCATAGGAAGGAATTCCTTAAATGCTTGAGCACCACGGTAGCTGGGCTAAAGCCAGGGTAATAGTATGATTGCAGGACCCTCAGGGAAAACAGTATATAATACTGATGAGGCTATCCTGGGTAAACAAGACATATTATTATAATTATTACCACTACCATTATAATGATCATTATCATTATCATAATTAAATTGCAAAATTAAAGTTTCATCAATCTTATCATTACCATCACCATCACCATCATCATTCATCCACACCACGTTCACTACCACCACTACCACCACCACCATCGGCCTTACATTCCAGCTGAATTTCTGTCCACGGGTGGTCTTGCCAGGGGCAGGTATCCATGGTCCCCTTGCACTGTTTGTAGGTCGCAGGTTCCCTGCTGATCCCAATGTTACGTTGACACGATTCTTGCTAGCTTTCAGCTTCTCCTATGAGTTAGAATTGAAGAAAAAGTATCAAAAAATGATATGTATTTCACCAACATATATGCAAGTATTCATCGAAGTAAACAACAATGCAGTACAGCTTTGTTTACACGAACAGTTTCAAAATACAGAATTATTGAACTTTTCAAATGAGCATATTGGATTTATATAGAAAAAGAGGTTTTGATCCAGTCTCACCAATAAAAGATATATCATGGATTACACAAGTTAATGATGCACCAAATAAACTTTCAACAAAACACAACAACAAATATTGAATGCACTAAAAGTCCTCAAAACAAAACTCAACAATTTCTCCACTGAAAAAAGCAATGAACTACTGGTAAATAAAATAGGTGCAAGGAACAAAAAAAAATAATTTCACATTGCATTCTGTTTAGTTAATGCTGAGGACACTACATACTTCTACTGCAATTGCAGAAGCAGATTTCTTTGCTCCTTTCTTGACGTGAACGTGGACGGGTGTCTCCTGGTCAACATGGACATGGATTGGCGGAGACGCACTTAGAGACGACTGTACTTTATCGATCGTCATGGTTACAGAATCATCTTACTGCAAATAAAATAGGAGAATAAAACAACTGTTTTATTACGGTGCTTCGCGAGTTCTGCTACCTAAATATTCAAAATTAGTCCGAAGAATAGAAACCGAGAAGGTATATGAAAATAGTGGATTCGCAGTGCCATTAAAGGCCAAGTCCACCCTAACAAAAAGTTGATTTGAATAATAAATAGAGAATAATCCAACAAGCATAACACTGAAAATTTCATCAAAATAGGATGTAAAATAAGAAAGTTATGGTATTTTAAAGTTTCGCTTAATTTCGCAAAACAGTTGTATGCACATCCTGCTCAGTATGGAAATGAGGGAACCAGTGACGTCACCCACTCACTATTTCTTTTGTATTTTATTACATGAAATACAAAATTTTTAAATTTTTCCTTGTTATAATGTGAAATGAGGTTTGATTCTTCGCTGAACATGTGTAATTGCCATTGTTGCAACCTATACACAATTCAATGAGAGCTTCCTAATTGTGAATCTGCAGAAATTAAAATATTCTATATTTCACATAATAAAATACATAAGAAATAGTTGAGTGGGTGAGGTCACTGGTTCCCTCATTTCCATACTGAGCAGGATGTGCATACAACTGTTTTGCGAAATTAAGCGAAACTTTAAAATACCATAACTTGCTTATTTTACATCCTATTTTGATGAAATTTTCAGTGTTATGCTTGTTGGATTTTTCTCTATTTATTCAAATCAACTTTTTGTTAGGGTGGACTTGGCCTTTAACAATTGAAGTATACATCTTATTGATTAAATTCAGTCTTGTTCAATCATACGGCTCGATAATCAAGTATATCACATATTTCATGTATATTCCTCCTTTACTACATACATGAATTCACTACTATACCAGAATACCAGTGATGTTCTGATTCATTGTCATTTGTAAAAAAAAAAAAAAAAAAAAAATCTGCTGAAAATGAGATATCAATACATTGACAGCAGGTAGCTACATGTAAAATATTCATTTAGTTCTCTGGTCAGCACTTGCTGAATAGTCCGGCTTGTTCCAAGGCGTATAACCCTGCTCAGTTCACTATTGTTGCCCGAACACGCAGCTTTCAGCATCTTCGCTTCTTAGAGGTGTTGTTCATTCAGTCGAGAGATCCGCTATTGTGCCGACAAAAGGAGTTTGAACAGGCTCTTCGATTATTTTAGCGTGCCTGGATCATATCCGGGTCACTGTACACTCCCTTCTTTGACTTTCGTATTTTCTTGTATTCTCTAATTCCTGCGTTGTGACCCGATGAGTGCAAGTCGAAAAGCTTTGTCACTATGAATTTGTTAAATGTTATCTTAGTTCTCTTTGTGTCAGAATGCAGTTTAGGCTATTTTTATGTATCAAATTTCTGAATGTTTTCATCAGGGCTTTAATTCATATGTTGAGCATGAAGGCATTCTATGGATGGAGTCACATAATTTAAATACAGGTAAAGCCATCAATATGTTGGGACAGCATCTGACATGTATTCAGATGTGCAAGAGGAAATTTCAGGCAAAAAAATATGCACACATATTGAATATATACATTCGTGAACTGGTATATGAATGGGCTATGGAAAAGCCAAAATACACCAGCATACACAGACACAAACTGTACATCCAATATCATGGACCACAGCCAAACATTGCACACATTTCTCGTAATCACAGGTCATGATGGCATGCATTTAGGTAGTTATATTATTATTGATAATATGTGTGTGAGTGAGTACAAATCTTATAGATAGTGCTTATGAATGGATCAAGAAGTGTTTATCAGGTTGCTATGGAGACAGGATGCACAATAACTGAATTTGCATAGAGGTGGATATTGCACCTGCCATAATTCTCTTTGCCTCCATCACCCATCACCTGCTACCATTCTCTTCCCCTTCAGCTTTCCAAGGCTGCAGTTTCCAAAAGCACGATTTAAAGGTAAAAGTTAACATTTTGACATGATTGTGAAAGCAGTTGAATGTTTTTCAATCCGCTTACAGTGTAAGAAAAAAAAATCACTGAGGCTTCCAAGAAAATGATCAAGTAATGATCAGGTAAGTATAATAAAAATGTAATTATGTAATTCTCATATCTTTGTATCTGGACACTTAAGGGGGGTTGCAAGAAAGTTGCAATCAGTTGCAAATCCCCCATTTGCAATCGATTGCAAATATGATACATGTATTTTAAATGGAACTTGCAATCAATTGCAAGACTTGCGACTGATTTGGGGGATTTGCAATTGATTGCAACTTTCTTGCAACACCCCCTTAGATTATTAATGTACATCATGAGCAAATATAACAATGTCATTTGATGCAATGGAATGTTTGCCTTTCTAACACATAACACACCAAAAGCAAGACAAAATTCAACAAATTAATCATATTTTTGATCACTTCTTCAAATTGTAGTCTACTAGTGTAAAGTATAAACCGGAATGCCTGTATAAATTGTTATGTAAATCATTAGAAGTAAAAGTACATCATCTAATGTAAATCACTGAATGAAGAAAAGGTATTTCATTCAAATTACAGTATTTCTCATAAGAATTGTATAATTCTGATAATTTCAGCAATAGAGCTAAAAGTTTTAATATTCCATTGTTTTAACCTCTTATGTGACCCCCAGTCACAAACTGGCTCTAAACTACCAATAACAATTCACTTTTAGTTCTGTATAGGCCAACATATTCCCTTCAAATTAGGGGGGGGGGGGGGTGGTGGAGGGCTCTCACCACTGAAAATTATTTTTCTAGTCTTTAAAAGCAAAAAGGGCTTACTTATCTCATATTATGTACACAGGATAATAGGGATCAATATAACATATTCACAGAAAAAAGGCTTTGAAGAAGCGAACAAAGGAGAATACTAAGCTAATCTCTCTTTCATGATCCAAGCAAAGGAAGAGACACAGACCAGGGTCAAAAGTGGACAAAGAACAGCATAACAAGATTCTAGCTAAAATTTGGTCTACATTCACATCCTGCTATTAATCTACATGTATTCCTTCTGATACACTTGAAATCAATACGAGGATTAAATCGTGAATGAGATAATGGTCCTAATAATAAACAACAAATGAGATGCCTTTCGAACTAGTGCAGAAAAAAAAAATTTATCTGGCCGAGTGGCCATATACACTCGCTTTGAAAATATTTCACGAGTCGTGCAGACTCGTGAAATATCCTCATAGCTCGTGCGATATACCCTTGTATCCCACGAAAGAAAAGCCATTCAATATTATATAAATATCAAAAAGATTTTGAAAATCTGATATCACCAATGGAAAGAGAAACAGAAATTAACCTACATGTAGTGACACAATTTTCTTTAGAATTAGGTGAGTAATTATGAAAATATTGACAAAAGATTTTTTTGTAGTTTATTGCATTCATTCATTAAAAAAAAAAAATTAACTGATCAACAAGGGTCTGGAAATTTTCATTTCGAAAGTAGGGTCTAGGTGTCATCAAATTCCAAGTAGAAAGTGAAACCAACTGATTGTATGATATTTTTCTTTGCAATTGATGCAATTATGTTACCTCTGATGAACCGCTACTTTGGATAAGAGGCTATTTTGGATAAAACAGCCGTAAACTCATGTGCACAAAGTTTAGACTTACTGCTTTTATGACCGTTATTTAGTTGTAGTGGACGGGGAGTTGTGTGTCCGAACATTAATTTAAGCTAAATTGTGTTTGACGTTGAATTAAAAAAAAAACATGCATCAAGTAACACTAAATTCTGTGTATACTGTCAACATTGTTGAAAGATTTATGAAATATTGAAGGAAAAAGTGTTTGATTTTCTGTTTGAAAATTGTATGTTGGATAACCAACCTGTGTGGGTATGCTTGCGATCTGACATTGAATTCTGAGGCCGCACTATTTCCGTAATTATTTGTATATAAATTCTCTTGTGCCCATTTGTAGTCTAAAGACTAAAATTTTGCTTTCTGTTTGGTATTAACCCTCTCGTTACCACAAGACTAAAATGCTATTCACTTTGTACATAGCGTTGTTGACTTTGGTCCTGACAGGGTTACAGGGCAATCCAACCTTTGCAATAATTTGATTTGTGTGAAAGAAGAAAAGTCAGAGCAGCAGATTGGTGAAAGTTTGAACGAAATCGGAGAAGCAATAAGAAAGTTAGAAAAATGAGATCACTACATCTATGCGTATCTCAAATTGGCAATTTTGGGAATCAATTGGATTGTGACATATTCACAGTCAATTTTCCCATTTGTCATACACCAAAATATTGTTAAATTCTTGTTTTCTCTGGAGTGCCCTTTCCCTCGGGGCAGTACTGAAAATATATTGTAGATACCGTACATACATCATATTGATAAGTCCTCCAAAAAGATCCTGTACATTTTGAAAGGGTGACATAAATTAATTTCTATCTCGCCTTTCCTTTTCTTCTCTCAACTTTTCTCCACTTTCTTCTTCTTACTCAATATAATCCTTTTCAGGACTAACCACATGGTGAACCGTAAACCTTCTCCACGTTATTTGGGCCTAATTGAATTGGTTAGGCCTAAGACTCTAAGTAAGAGCCGAGGACTAACCAATTCAATATTCATAATAATATGTAGGTACGTTACAATGCGTGCGCTCTCGCGGCAGTAAATTCTCCCGAGCGGCTGTTCGGGCGATTTGCGTATGGCTGTGGGGACTCCCCGTAAATACTGCCTTTGCATTGGCTGATAGCATTTTTGTCATGTGACGTTATTTTCAAGCTGTAGCTGAATGTACAAGCTTTCATTCGATACCCAACATGTATGCAATTTTTCATCGTTGCGATCAGCACACCACTTTTTCCCGAGAGCTTGATTGTCAGTGCTTTTTTCTCATAAATCTTGGATAATGGATTCACTATAAGGTATAATGGATGTTTTCTATACATGTTTTCTTGATGTTGGTGAATTTGTGTGAAAATTCTACGATCCGAAATGTGTTTTTTTAGTTGCGAAGTTGAGGGATGTCATTGCAAAGTTGACACGGCGAAGCGATGGCTTCCCGCCGGGAGATGCATGCGCTTTGCTCTGTGCGATCCGGGGGAGCGTTTCATCAAGCGTATTGTCAGTGATTTTTACCGACAACTGTTATAAGCTACTGAAATCCTTGCATCTGATTGGCTGAGAGCAAATTTGTCAGTGAAAATCACTGACAAATCGCTTGATGAAACGTGTGCGATTGCATGTGTGCATTTTATATTGCAGTCTATGCTACGCACCATACGCGTTGTCTATGGGGGAGAATAATGCGCTCCACATACAAAACAAAGTGCGTAGCTGTAGGCCCCCCCATCATACAATGTGAGTTGAAAATAATGCAGAGGAGATTAATAATCATATTTTTTAGAATAGAAACGTAATTTTGAAGTAAATAACATCTCTGAATTATAGTTCATGTCATTCTAAATTTTACTGTATTTTATTGCTTAAATTACTAATCATTTGGATTTAATTCAGCAAGAAATTCAAATCCTTTAATTTTCCCAAGCCGTGCAAAAATGTAAATTTGCTTTGACAAAATAGATGATAATTTAAAGTTTTGAACTGAAAACCTGCACACAAGAAATTGGAATAGTTTTCTCATAATTATGTATTAATTAGTGTAATTATCTTTTTTAAAAGAATATTAACACCTATTTTCGGTCAATATTTTTTATCCACATGTACAATTTTCAACTTCAGTTCTTCGACAAATTTGCAGTATTTAGTTAACTTATTGATGAAAATGGCTACTTAATTAAATAACTAATTATGGTATTAATTAACTAAGTATACAACAAGATCCTTACCAGATGATAGAACCAATGTCCTTGTCTGTTCTATTTACAAATATCCTGCATTTGACTTCGATGACTTGATAATTTCAGTAAACGCTTCATTTTTACATACACAAAAACACATGCAGTCACAAAATAATTTGATTTGATTTTGATTTGATTTGATTTTATTCAGATTCCACATATACAATGAAATTACAACAATATGTACAAGTTACAAACACTGCAAAAACAGAATACATGGATATGACATAGAAAGATGACAAAAGGATATGTGGAGGGATCTACTAAAAATGTTAGCTTGTGTGATGTAGACCCCCTAATCGAATGATACAATATTATATATTAAAAAAAAAATTTTCGTTTAATTAAAGTAATTGTTTGAGAGGGAGAAAACTACTAAACAAAACATATTATATACAGTTGATCTAACATTACAAAATAAGATTGCATGGTGAAATAAAAGAGATTTCGAGCGGAAATCAGTATATTATATATATACACATATATATAAAAACGAGATAAATACATTTAATATGGAACGAAAAGAAAAAATAATCACCTAATTAATTAATTAATTAATGGTTACCCTTTGTTTTTTTATGAGACAGTTTCACATAATGTTCATACTGTTATTATCTGTAATTGCTGAAAGTTTCATCTTGTTAGCTTTAATTTTAAGAAAGTTATAAAAGTTTTTGTGTTTGAATGGATGGTCCGAGATCACAACTTTTGACTTTTTTTTCCTATAAAAACAATAGAAAACAAAAGAAATTAACTGCGCTCATTTTTCGACATAAAAATGACTGTAACTTCGTTAATTTTGCAGCTACAGAGCTGAATGAGGTATCAAATTGAAGCTTTCATTAAGCTCTATTTGATGGAATCAATTATATGCTTGAAATAAGATTTTTCAAATTTTTGTAACATACCTATAATATGTAGATCTAGATAAGGAAAAATCAAATTATCATTTTATCATGTTTATACTCATTATAGCGATTGTTACAACTACATGTCGGCGCGTAGTCAGTTTGCACAGCAGAGTGATACGATTACGAGCGTCTCTAACTTCTAGATCAAACTACCAACCATACCATTACCAAGTGAAGAGCCAACGAACGAGAGACAGATTTTTCGGTCTAATTAAGACGGAGCTGAGGCACGGCGCAGGGTCTCCAGAGCTAACAGTTCTTGTTAGACTAATCAAAAGGCTTAACTATAGAATACCCTACCACATAGACTTATGTGCATAAACGACCAACACATAGGGTTAGGGTTAGGGTTGAGGTTAGGGTCATGTTTAAACTACATGTACGTTAGGATTATGGTTAGAATTACGATTTACGAATTACGGTAGCTAAAAAAATTAAGTCTTTGGATTCAGCTTCATTAGAGAAGCGTTGGTCAACTAATGGACATGTGGTCCCTAATCATGCTAATCAAAATGTAGCCCGCATCTGATCGACCGGGAAGCAGCGCAGAGCCAGAGGCTGGATGGATATGGCAGACCGTCTTCGGTCGAGCTGGGTGAATTTACTGAGCTCCGACTTCTTTTCTGTTGAAACTTCGCTTTATCAATAAATATCATATTTAATTAACTTACCAAATCAGTTCTAAACTAGACAATGCGTTATTGAACCCAAGGCTGAATCGTGAAAAAACGTTGATGCTCGGCTAGACCTTTTCAGCAACATATTTTTAACTTCCAGCAGAACACATTCTGGTCATCGCATATCGCACAAGCCGGATCTATGCAGCCTGGCCTATCCCTGGATCATATGCCGCCAGCACAGCTATATGTAGCTAGGTAGCTCCTCACGCACGATCCCTAGGCCGACGCGTCAGGTCGATCGCGTCGGGAAGCTAAGCCGATGATATAATATCGACCGTTAGAATGAAAAGCTAAGGTAAACAATAACAAAGATGCCATTGTGCTGTGCTAGCTGTCGTCAGAACGTTTGCGGGACTCGTTGCTGATTGCTAAATTTATAAATGCTAAAAAAACCCGCTTCTCTCCCGGTCACAAAAGAATTTTTATCTATGCAATGAATAGATATGAAAAAACAATAGAAAATTTCCAAAATCTCAGACAGTTTTAGACAATTAAGCAAAAAAGGAAGAAGAAAAGGGGACACAAAAGGTTTTAACTATTTGAGGTGCCTTTGAGGTCCAAAATTTGTGACAGGTAAGGATCACAAGAACATAACATAACATAATTTTCTATATATAAGTACATTAGTAAGGCACACCAGATTGGCTTTTGTTTTGGGAGGCATCATGACGTTCCCCATGCCCCCTGAATCCACCACACTGAATGTGACAAACCGACTGCCCCTTTAAAAAAAAACTCATAATATTAGCTAAGCACTCTACATATTCCAATAATTCATAATTATTACTTGTCCAAATATGATTTTTTTTAATCAAGAAAGCAAATTCAGATTTTTTGCCCACTCTGAAGTAAACAATTTAACCAGGTTTTTTGGAGTTTATTAATAACAACCTGCCACATATCCATGACAAATGTGCTCTTAGCCGGCCAATCAGATGCAAGTATTTCAGTAGCTTATATCTCTTATTGTAAATTATAATAGATATATCAAGTTTTATGAAACGGGACCAGGTTTTAGGAGCTTTCTCGTCTTCTTCTACCCCCCCCCCCCCCATCTCCCATTACCCCCTTCTATCCCCGGCATCCCCCCTCTCCTTTCACTTTTCTCTCTCTCTCCCTCTCCTCTCTCTCACCGTCTTCCTACCCTCTCCCTTGCCATCTTTCTTCTTTCCCTACCCTCCCTCTTGCTATCTCTCTCTTTCCTCTCCCTTGCCATCTTTCTTCTTTCCCTACCCTCCCCATTGCTATCTCTCCCTTTCCCCTCTCTTCCTACACTCTCCCTTGCCATCTTTCTTCTTTCCCTACCCTCCCTCTTTCCTCTTTCTCCTCTCCCTTACCATCTTTCTTCTTTCCCTACCCTCCCTCTTGCTATCTCTCTCTTTCCTCTTCCTGTGTGTGTCTCTCTCTCGGTCTTCCTATCCTCCCCTTGCCATCTCTCTTTCACCTTCCTCTCTGTGTGTCTCTATCTCTTCTTTCCCTACCCTCCCCATTGCTATCTCTCCCTTTCCCCCTCTCTTCCTACACTCTCCCTTGCCATCTTTCTTCTTTCCCTACCCTCCCTCTTGCTATCTCTCTTTCCTCTCCCTTACCATCTTTCTTGCCATCTTTCCCTACCCTCCCTCTTGCCATCTCTCTCTTTCCTCTTCCTATGTGTGTCTCTCTCTCGGTCTTCCTATCCTCCCCTTGCCATCTCTCTTTCACCTTCCTCTCGGTGTGTCTCTATCTCTCCCTCTGTCTTGCTACCCTCCCCCTTGCCATCTCTCGCTCTCTCTCTCTCTCTCTTTCCCCTTCCTCTGTGTATCACTATCTCTCCTTGTCTTCCCCCTTGCCATCTCTCTTTCCTCTCCTCTCTCTCTTCCTCCCCCAATAATCCAAAATGAAAGAAATTAAAAACAATTTCAGTTTCAAGAAACACGGTTTACTGGTCATAATTCCCATCAGCTGATTTCTGTACATAGTTCATTTACACAAGACTTTTATACAATGCTTGGGCGAGAACAATATCTGCATTCAGAACCGAGCATAATTTCATACATGGTAGCAGTGATTTACATCATGAATCAAGCTCAAGAAATGTTGGTAAAACTCACATTATAATATTCTCAATGCTCTTTATCCAAACGTTTGTTCATCCAAAGGTGCATCATTCCAAACAACTTATGATCATCATGCAAAGAATGAATCAGGTTTCCAGGTTTACACATCAAGGGTATAGATTGATGAACTTATGTAGATCAATGAAGATCTAATTATAGAAAATTTGCATTCTGAATCTCTAACCTTCATAATAACAAAAATCCTGTCATACCAAAATGTTTTAGTTCAGAATCCAATAGGCCCTACCCAAATTCTATCCTAAACAATAGCTTAAAACGTTTTCACATGCTGGAGGTTATCATCAAAATCTAGCAACTATCCCAGAGATATTAATAAACAACATATTGCTTCTGTTTCAACAAGTCAGTCCACTGGCTGCATTTGTTTAAAACCATATGGGAAACTCGAAGAAATCCAGGTATGTTACCGGTACATATTTTACCTGTGTTTTAGTGTACCTGATAATTATAATGAGTGGATATTCCAATTAGAGCATGGATCAGACCAAATATTAAAGAAAATTATAGTTTTTGCGTTAATTATTTTTAATAATTCATTATAAAGGATATTGTATGGGGAGAAAGTGGTAACCTGGGGAGCGTTTCATGAAAGGAAGTTGTCAGATATCTCATTCGACAACTGTTATAAGCTACTGAAATCCTTGCATCTGATTGGCTGAGAGCAAATTTGTCGGATAAAATATCTGACAAGTCCTTTCATGAAATGCCCCCCTGGACATGCCAACATGTACTTGCTTTTGTGAAATCGCCAGTAAATACACATCAATCATTAAGATGTGTACTATACTGTGGAAATGTGTTATAAAGAGCTTAATATAACGAGGTTCCTGATGTAACAAGGTAATGTTGCTGGTCCAAGGTCTTTGTTATTTTTTTTTTTTACCCTGATATAACAAGGTAACTTTCACGGTCCCAAGGTCCTTGTTATAGCGAGTTTCCACTGTACTATTCTCTCCTGTTGTTGTTATTACTCATGCAATCCAGCCCAGGCATGTAAAATGCATTAATAATATACAACCAGCTTGTTGAACAAAATGGTGGGGTACAATTTGGCACAGAAAGAAAATATAATATACATGCATAGAATCTGCAATTTAAGTGTTTAGCTCAAATCTACTTTTAGCATCACAGTGTGGAACACTTGGAGATTTTTAAGATAAATATAAAGTTGTTCTTTACAGGGCACACAATAACGCAATACAAAGTTGAATCTCTCGATATAACGACTGAATAATGTCTCTTTCTGGTAACACTACCATAAGCGACGGTAATATGAAGAAATTTTTCATTTTTGAATATGATATGGATTAATGTCACAAGTCGCATGGGACTTTACATAGAATTGTTTTCAAATACATACTTGCAATGATTTATCAGTAAGGTAACACGAAGTATTTAAATAATACCCATAAGTTAATATGGTACATCTAGTCACAGTTGATGGCTATTCACCAAATAAATCATGTTCAGTAACTACCATGATTAAAAAGAAAACAGTTTTTGCTTTGTTTTAAAAAGGAAGAGTTACATGTACTCCTGCAACAACTTATTTGGAAAAAGCAGGGGTAAAAAATCTAGTGATACAATATTTGTCATTTTTAGTTAACTATGATCAGAAAAATTGCCTGCAAGCACAGAGGACTGCTGGTATTCAAGATATCCATTCAACTTACTCACACCATATGCCGAGGGTCATAGCTGCAAGAGAATGGAGTGAATTTATTGGTACTCTCCAAGTGTATAATTTATGAGTAGACAAATAGCTAAATTCTCCTGGAAAACAAATCAAAAACTTTTCAGTCTAGTAAAATGTATTTAAGGAAGCAACTTAACACATTTGAAATGAATGCAAACCATGGCTAAACCTGTTTCGTCCGTTTAGGTAACACTTCAGTCACATCAGCTTCTTCCAAGAGTCTCTTCTTGCTGTTTGTACGAGGAGAAGGAGATCTTGTGCTTTGGATAACAGACTTTGTGGGGCTGCCTTGGACATTTTCAGGTCTCCTTAAAGACACAGAACCATGTTCACTGCATGCCTTCTGTGAAGAGCTTGATGAGCCTGACAATGTGCCAACTTCCTTGTGTGACTGATGAAGCGATGGTGTCTCTGTGACAGTTTGGGCTCCTTCTGAAACTGACTTGATTAGTTTCTGCACTGCAGGATATCCGAAGGCCATGAACACTTGTGGGTGTACTTCCTTTCCATCACGACTAGGTGCCTCGATGCCATGGCCTTCCACTTCACTGTCAGTATCGGAAGACACATTGACAGAGTCAACCTCACAGTTTCTTTGGCCTTGATCATCAGGTGCAGTCACATTCTTTTTCTGTGAAGCACTCCTCGTTCTACGTGCAACTCCATCCATATCTTTCACAGCATCTCTCCACCTGGCACCTGATATCTGCTTCTGTGTCTCTTTTCCTTCTGTCTGTTTGGGAGGTTTCTGGACAGGTGTTTTACATTTCCTTCTCCCATCTTTCTTTTGCTTCCTCTTCTTTGGTGTGCCTTCCGGTGTGTTGTCTGCTTCATCACTTCCGTCTGTTGGATTCACTGGCTTGCTTCCACTTGGTTGATTTTCTGTCTGTTTTGCAAGATTTGTTTTCTTCGCTTTCTTTGGACCAAGAACCCTCTTTCTATGAGGTCCCGCAATAGACAACAAGGCTGGCCAGAGGAACATTGACAGAAAGCGTGGATGTAGGGTTTTGTACCATTCACTTTTCCTGATGCTACTCAGAGCCTCTGCATGCTCGGCCCTAGATCGTGCAGTTACCCAGTAGCCATCTTTCTTATGTGGTTTCTTGGAAGCACCTACTGGAACAGGAACTCTCCTCTCCCATTTTCCTTCTCCAGTTTTGTTATTGTCCTTTGGAACTTCAACAGTAGCCTCTGTATGATCAGTAGCCTCTGTATGATCAGTGGGATCATCTTGAACAGGCTCAGATTGTGTCTCCTTGTCAGCAGCTGGTTTACTTCCAGCAGCATCTGGAAGTCCTTGCACCATGTCATTAGATGATAATTCCTGCAAAAGACCTTCACGGCCTCTAAGAATTCCCTTGTCATTGCTTTTAATACTCCAGCTCTTGAATTTCTTAACGCTTGATCTCTTTCCTGCATTTACCTCCAGCCGTTTTCTTTCCAACAGCAGGGCCATGAGTCCAGCAATGGTAGATTCATTAGGAGGCAGAACTGGCAGCACTGGATCAAATTTCACAGATTTTTTATTGTCTGCAGTAGAAGATGGATTACTTATTGTATCACCCTCTGGACATTCAACCTCTTTTTCACCTTGTACTCCTTGATCCACTTCTATAGGTGATAGACGATTCTCCTGGAAGCTTCCACTTTCTTGTTGCTCACATGAAGCTACAGACTGTGCAGATGAAGATTGTCCACTGGTTGAGGCAGGTGGAACAGAGCATGGTGTTGTCTCACTAACTGAAGTCTGCCCCGCGTTGCTTAATGACATGGCACTTTGCTTCTCCTGGACAGAGATTCTCATACCTGTATCAACATCTTCAACAGTAACGTGAACCAAATCATTCTCGACAGGCTGTGAGGCTGTAGTACTACTTTGGGTTAGAGTAGCAGGGTGGGTGCTTCCAGGTGCAGGGTGTCTTTCCGAAATCCCTGATGCAATACCAGCTCCTTGTCCAGAGATGACATTGGTAGGTATACTAGGGATTGTGGTGCTTGCAGTCTTGGGCAGGAGTACAGGAAGTGGGGCAGGAGCAACGGGCTCTTGCTTGATGCAGTTAAGAGGTACAAGATACCCTTTACCTGGAACATGTATAATTCTAGACTGCTGAGGCTGGAGTGGTAGAGGGGTCCTTGCCATAGGCAAACCAATGGGCTGTAAAATGTTGGCAGCAGGTTGTGCAGGTCCAGGGGCCATGGCCACTGGTAAACCAACCATCTGAGGAATATTGTTAGCAGGTAGAAAAGGTGCAGGGGCTACTGCCAGGGGAAACCCTGTTGGCTGAGGAATATTGACTGCACGCTGCAAAGGTAATGGAGTACTAATGGGGGAGGGTTGGTGGTGGAGTACTGGCAAACCACCAAGCTGCATTGGAGTTTGTACTGCTCCACTCACTATGGGATGCATTAAGGTCACCACTTTCCTTTCAGGGACTCTGTCTCCAAAACTGGAGACATAGTTCTGCAGTGGCACAAGGTAGCCACCTCCCACCTGGAGAGTACCTTCACCAAAGACAGAAGGAGCTGATCTTTTTACAACTAACTCGGATTTAACACAAGTTAAGGGAAACTCAGGTCTTGTGTGCTGAGATGATGGGATAGGAACACCTGCTTGCGACACTGCAACATTTGCTTGTGACATTGGAACAATCCCTTGCGATACCGTAACATCTGTTTGTGACATCAGAACATTCCCTTGCAACACCGGGCCATTTGCTTGTGACACTGGAACATTCCCTTGTGATAACATGCTACAAGGCTGTTGTGATCTCTGTCCTTGATGGACCTGAGTAGAGGTCTGCTGAGCCTCAGAAACCGAGGCACCATCATTCTTTTTCCCACTTTTCCCACTTTTCTTTTCTTTCTTCTTTTTTTTCTTTGACGATGTAGCTTTGCTCTTTGATGGCTTAACCTCACTCTGAGATGACCTTTCTTCACCCTGTGCAGACGTTCCTTCCTCATCTGGAGTAGTAGCTGTTGTGGCATTTGGGATCAACTGGTTATCCTTGAGAATCTTGATTCCTTCAGCATTGGTTAGCATGGATGCAAGCAAGCCTTCATTGCCCTCAATGCTGATATCCAAGGCCTGTTATGGAAAGAAATTAGACATTAGACAAATGTGAAGAAATTACACTACTGCAAATGACTGAATCATTTTAATACTCCCAAATTCTACACTACGTATTCATAAAAGAAACACTTCATGACCTGGAAGTGTTTAATTAATAACATTATAACTGACAAAATATAAGAAAAAAAAATCTACCTTCTTTTAATCGGATAATAGATATACATAAATATAGTGGAAAAAGGAAATTTAGGAATGGCCGACATAAATTTAAATGCAATATGTTACAATTTACCAAACTGGCCAAATTTACTAAAAATGCAATAAAATTTAATTTTCACACCTAAAATGGCTCGCTTTATTCATAGATTCATTGACTATAGTGGAAATTCACTACCACAAGGACCTTGGGACCATGATGAAAATTACCTTGTTATATCAGGAATCTTCTTATATCAGGGTAAAAAAACAAATGAACATAAAGACCTGGGAGCAGCAAAATTATCTTGTTATATCAGGAATGTTGTTATATCCGAGCTCTTTATAGCGAGTTTCCACTGTAATGGTATTCTATGGTAGTCTATGATACATGGGAAACAAAATGATCAAATGCCCTGGGCTTGCCCTTGACTTGACTTAAAACATGTTACTCCTTGTCAGAGAGGCACATTTATATAACCTTACCTTAAGCAGGACAGAGAAGAGATAGTGACGTCTTTGTCTCCTTACTGCTTTGCTCCCTGTGACCAAGAAAAAAAGAAAAAAGCAAAATCATGAGTGCTAAAGAAACAAAGTAACTGAGTTTTACAGCTCAGCATTCAATGGTTTACAAGTTTTCCATGGAGATACATCTGTTGATGCAAATGTTGATATTGGAGGTTTTACGTTCTTTACTGTTTCCATACGATTGATTGATTCTCAAATTATGATTCGATACACCCAAGTAATACCCGAGTTGCACCATAGCCAAGCATACCATAGAATGTCCTCCATGTGCTAGGAGTAGGCAAGGGCTTGACAGCATCCATCAGCTGTCTATCAAGCTTAGAAGAGACATGCATTCCAGTATTGAACTATTTTCCATAGAACCCAAGTTACACCAGAGTTAGACTATAATTACACTGGAGTCGCACTCAAGTTACACCAAAGTTACACCCAAGTTACACCCAAGTTACACCCTACAATAGCTTACCATAGAACGTCCTCCATGTGCCAGGGGTAGGCAAAGCCCATCCAATAGGCTTGACAGCATCCGTCAGCTGCTTATCAAGCTCAGACAGGACATTCCTCCTGGTGATGAATGAAGCATTCTTAGCCATGAGAGGGGGTGGGGGACTCCTGGGTTTACGCCTTTTACGTTTGTACAGATTCTTCCAGTTTCTGGATCCCTGCGCCTGAAAAGGAACATAATAACTAGAAATGTGCATTGCTGGGGCCGCGCA
Source organism: Heliocidaris erythrogramma (assembly GCA_025617745.1). Classification (NCBI taxonomy): domain Eukaryota; kingdom Metazoa; phylum Echinodermata; class Echinoidea; order Camarodonta; family Echinometridae; genus Heliocidaris; species Heliocidaris erythrogramma. The sequence goes on from CM046869.1 coordinate 29,448,450, forward strand.
ATGCTAAATGTATCCCCCGGCACTGGCAGCAATTTGAAGGAGGGACAAAGACCCTCCCCCATCCCCTCCCTCAAACAAAAGGATGGTGTAGAAATTAGATGTGTATGTTTCACTAAGACACATCTTCATATAAAATTTGAAAGAAATGTGTTGAGAGATATACCAAGATACATCTCCATACAAAATTTGAAAGAAATCCATCAAGAAATGTGGCCTGCAGAGTGCACTCACGCCATGCCCTGAAGTATGACCTTTGACCCTATAAAAGACGGAACACATCTCCATACAAAATTTGAATGAAATCCGTCAAGAAATGCAGAAGTAAGAGTGCACAAAAGGGACAAATGAGCTTTGACCCTATAAAGGACGGAACAATGAGGGCAGCATCACCAAACAGTAAAGATGTGTAGATTATACCAAGATACATCTCCATACAAAATTTGAAAGAAATCCATCAAGAAATGTGGCCTGCAGAGTGCACTCACGCCATGCCCTGAAGTATGACCTTTGACCCTATAAAAGACGGAACACTGGTGGCAGCATCACCAAAAACTATAGGTTTTTAGATTACACCAAGAGACACCTTCATGCAAAATTTGAACGAAATCCGTTAAGAAATGCAGAAGTAAGAGTGCAAGAAATGGAAAAATGACCTTTGACCCTATAAAGGACGGAACAATGAGGGCAGCATCACCAAAAATTAAACATGTGTAGATTATACCAAGATACATCTCCATACAAAATTTGAATGAAATCCGTCAAGAAATGCAGAAGTAAGAGTGCACAAAAGGGACAAATGAGCTTTGACCCTATAAAGGACGGAACAATGAGGGCAGCATCACCAAACAGTAAAGATGAGTAGATTATACCAAGATACATGTCCATACAAAATTTGAAAGAAATCCATCAAGAAATGTGGCCTGCAGAGTGAACTCACGCCATCCCTTGAAGTATGACCTTTGACCCTATAAAAGACGGGACACTGGTGGCAGCATCACCAAAAAGTACAGATTTTTAGATTACACCAAGGGACACCTTCATGCAAAATTTGAACGAAATCCGTCGAGAAATGCAGAAGAGTGCAAGAAATGGAAAAAATGACCTTTGACCCTATAAAGGACGGAACAATGAGGGCAGCATCACCAAAAATTAAACATGTGTAGATTATACCAAGATACATCTCCATACAAAATTTGAACAAAATCCGTTGAGAAATGTGGCCTGCAGAGTGCACTCACGCCATGCCCTGAAGTATGACCTTTGACCCTATAAAAGACGGAACACTGGTGGCAGCATCACCAAACACTATAGGTTTTTAAATTACACCAAGAGACACCTTCATGCAAAATTTGAACGAAATCCGTTGAGAAATGTGACCGCCAGAGCGCACACAAGAGTACACACAAGACATCTATCAAAATATGACCTTTGACCCTATAAAAGACGGAACACTGGGGGCAGCATCACCAAAATCTATAGGGTTCCAGATTTTACCAAGAGACACCTTCATACAAAATTTGAACAAAATCCGTCGAGAAATGTGACCGCTAGAGTGCACACAAACTATCCCCAAAAATATGGCCTTTTACCCTATAAAAGACGGAACACTGGGGGCAGCATCACCAGAAACTATAGGGGTCCAGATTTTACCAAGATACACGTCCACAGGAAGTCTGAAAGAAATTCGTCGAGAAATGTGACCGCTAGAGCGCACACAAGAATGTGCCGCCGCCGGCGGCGAAACGCTGCTGAATCCAAAGTATCCTCCGGCATACTGCCGGGGGATACAATATTAATATTCTGTTCTTGTATAGCACATATGTAATGGGTGTGGTAAATGTAGATTAATGTAATGCCACGAACGTTAGTGCTGTGGCAGGGATTCCAACCCTGTATCTTGTGGTTCAAAGTCTGGGACATATCCACAAGACCACAACACTTCTACATAACATGATGCTTAAAGGAATATAACAAATGATTCCATGGACCTGGCGGAACCATTAGTGAGATGGTAAAGTGGTTTAAAAGAGAGATATATATCACAGCAAGATGATTTGACTAGCTAACCAAAGTCAAATAAACTGCAATAAAGAACATGATTTGCAAACAGAGCAAATAGTATAAAAGTATAGCTAAAAGGCAATTCTTTTACCATCCATGCAGCTTTGACCATTAATAAGAATGCTTGTTAACAATAAGAGTAGGAGGTGAAAGGTCAAAACTAGTCCACTAACCGTATTCTTTTCTCCAAGACTCTGTCTATACTCGATCATTTCATCCAGGATTGTATTCAGGGGCATGCTGCTCAACACCTCCATGGATGCACCTTCATCCAGGCTGATGCCTTTGGCTTTCTTGAAGAACTGGCGGAACTGAAATGAAAACAAATAACTACTATTAAGACTACAATATCTTGGGGATTACCATCAAACATGACTTACCATACTTGATCATTTCATCTAGGATCTTATTCGCAGAGGAAGAACCCCCCCCAAAAAAAAACAACAAACAAACAAACAAAAAGAAAAAAAAAAAGAAAAGAGGAGGTATGCTGTCTAACACCTCCATGGATGCAGCTTCATCCAGGCTGATGCATTTGGCTTTCTTGAAGAACCGGTGGAACTGAAATGAATTTAATTGCAACATATCATTATGATTAAACTATTCTGATTAAAATTATGATGATTCACAGCAGTTGTACAGCACCATAATTCTGTTAGCAAAGTTGACACAGCTGGCTAAGGAAGTGGAGAATCAGTACAATAAGTATGGACTGTCATTGATGATGATGATGATGATGATAATGATGATAATGATAACAGTGATGATGGCAATAGTAATAACTTATACAATGTAAAAAAAAATGGATTTTACATTTAAATAATTCAAAGTCATTGCTATCATTACATTGCCATCATCACAACATCCTTCTCCTCTTCCTCCTCCTCAGTATTATCACTGATATTTATTCCTTTTTTGCTCACCAGTGTATTGAAACGATGTAGAACAGAGTTTGGGGTGCGGGTAATACCAGTTGTCTCATTCAGCTTCTTGGCGGTGGCCACCCAGGTTCCTGCATAAATAGAGAGACCATAGGAGGAAGGAGAAGAAAATTCAGTATCTGTCAAATGGAATTATTCATTCACCTATCCAAATTAACATATCTCCAAGAGTTGAAGTGTACACTGGAGAAATCCATAGTGATGTCAGTATAGAAGAACATCATAAGAGAAATATGTCCCCTGAAATGCCCTTGTATTAAAAATATGAGGAATTTGGGTCGAGCGTTCATCCAACATGTATGTGCAGTCCCATATACCAATTTCTGTGTGCAGTGAATAAGCTTTTCAGTGAGATTAGGCCAATTTCTTACCATTGATAATTCCAAAACCTCACAGTATGCACCGATTCTTATGTAGACATGAGTAACCTTTCCCAATTGCTTTGAGACATTTTCGTTCACAATGTAATCGCATGACCAGAACTCTACTTTATCTTTAAGTACTTTAAATTAAGTTTAGGTGTAGAATGAATTGATAATCATGATCACAGCATTAGCTTTTGGACTGAAACAAAAGATAATCAGGCAATTTACAATAATTTCAGAAGCACATTAATGTAATCAAGTAATTAACACTACATTTAGGAGGGGGGGGGGATGTGCAATAATCCAGTACTTAGCATTAACCCTAAGCCATAGTAGTAATGTCTTCTTTTAGTGATGTGTTTGCCTGGGGAGCGTTTCATCAAGTGTTTTGTCAGTGATTTTTACCGACAAAGTTGCTCTCAGCCAATCAGGTGCAAGGATTTCAGTAGCTTATAACAGTTGTCGGTAAAAATCACTGACAAAACGCTTGATGAAACGCTCCCCTGATCTTTTGATTCATAATGGTAGGAATTACACATACATGAGCAGAAAGAGCAAAATCACAGAATATTTTGAGCCTATTTCCAATGCAATATATTGTGTCATTCACACATAAGAGCAATGTAATTGTAACTAATCACTGAACTCTCCAAATCAACAACATGATGTAAAATATATAATCACTACTTTTGTGTACAAATTGGCAATTTTCATTCATGCTGGTTCATTTGATATATTTTATATATATATATGTAAGAGTGGATAATAAGAATAATGGTTCCCAACCTGAGGAGGGAAAAAGGAAAAACTGATAACAAAAGTCTGAACTGCTTTGAGTAAAGGAAGGAACTATAACTCACCAACACCATACTCTTTCACACATTGTAAGATGGATAAATCTTCCTTGAAGGTATAGTTCCCCTTAGTATTGTTTGGATCCAATGTGTACAGCCATCTAGTTAGGAAGAGTACAACATCACAGACCATCTTAGGATACTGTCTCAAAGTGTGGGGGGGTTTTTCCCCCAAAATTTTTAGCCATCCATACCCTATTTTATTGAGTCAATAAAACAACATTTTACAACTCCATGAAACTAATATGTATCTTACATTTCTCTCAATTTTCGTTTATACAAACAAAGAGTGAAGTGAATGTCTTTTTGTACAAAAAAATTGTTATGGAGACCCGGTAGAGAATAAATGTATCCCTCATCCTCACAATATTGAATGATTTTTTTTTCATCTAGCACTAAAAATATGAATTTTGTTATTAAGCTTTTGTACAAACAGCTGTTACTCAAACATACCATGCAATTTAAAGCATCATTTCTCTTCTCTTCAAATATAACAATTATATTTTCTAAATCAAACATTTTCTGTACTCGAGAGCCTTCATTTATCCATTTTGTAGTTTCAATCCAGACTGATTTACTGATCTCACATTCATAAATGAAATGTACAATGTCTTCCAACTCTTTCTTACAAAACAGTCATTTTTTATTACTGATAATTTGTATTTGCCTGTTCCAGAACAGAATCCTATTTACTATCTTTTACTGGAAGTGTCAAGGTAGTGGCAAACATTTTAAAATTTTAAATAAAAGTGGATTCAATTTTTGTGCAAAGAGCTATCTTACAACGTAGGATAACAAAATTGCAAATTTCAAGTAAAATATGTTGTGTGGCTGCAGGGAATTATGTTTTTTTTCTCATTAGTTTGAAGTTCATTTAACAAAAAATCAGGACAAAAAATGACACATCTACAAGAAGAGTTTGCTTGTGACAAATTTTATGCTATGCTTAATTTTTGTGTGTGTGGATATCTGGCATTCATTACATTATGAAGTGATTTTACATAAAAACTTTAATAGAACAAAAGTGGCATCCTATGTCTGCAGACTTAAAATTAATTTGTTAATACTCAGAATGATTTGAAACTTAATCAGTGAATTCTAAAATCGATATCTATCTCAACTATTCCGGTTTCATCTGAAGCAACTTGCTATTAAGGGTGGGTGCCCTTCAGAAGAACCCCATTACGGACTGACCTGTCTCTAATCTGGGATGACTGCCTTCCTTTCACCACTTGAGTCAGTTTGGTCCACTTTGGTCCATACTTGTCAATCCCTGCCCTTAAAGCCTTCATGCATGGAGAGAAAAACAACAAAATGAGGCCCTAATTCACAAAGGAGGTTTAAACCTAAACCATGGTTTAAACCTCCGTAAGCGTACTGAAATAGGCGTAAATAAGCGCACATTACCCATGCACGCACTCCAAGAAAATATATGATTGGATCGGATTCCGTGCGCACGTACGCTTAAAACCTCCTTTGTGAATTCAGGCGCGAGAGTAGCTTGCCGGCACAAGGCCTTGTCAGTTGTAATGGATAACACAGGGTCTAAAGGGTAAGACTATAAACCTGCACTCTATATAGGCCATGTACTTAGCCGACAAAGGCAGTTGAGTTAGGCTTCACTCAAGACACAATGGCCCGTATATTCTGAACTCCAGTTTAACTTAAACTCCAGTCTAAGTTAAACCAGAGCATTAATCAAAAACTGACTTAAACCCCAAGTCCATTCTAAATTTCTGTACAAAGTTAAACCACACTAGACTGGAGTTTAAGTTAAACCAAAGTTCAGAATGTGATTTCTAAAACTCTGGTTTAAAGGGCAGGTTTACACTGGGTTTAAACCACACTTGGACCATTGTTTAAGTTAAGCCAGAGTTCAGAATTCGGGCCAATATACTTAAAGTGTCAAATTAGAGACCATGCTTGCAGACTACAGACTACGAAGAGAGCTGCAACTAAAGGACAATTTATATTTTCTTTGGTCAATACAAACAACTCGTGTATCAAATTTGACAACAGAGGAGCACTGTAATCACACAAAAATAAAATTCTGACTTGTTTCTTCAAGGTGGGAACGGGGTTCAGATTGCTCCGTATTACAACTGAGTATGAAAGTATCTGACATATTTCTAATCAAAATGCTACATTATATGGTACATATTGTGGACCCCTTTAAAAACAATTGAAGTTGAAAGGGTAATCCACCCCACATATGAAATAAATTTAAAAAACGAACAAAAGTCATATAAAGGGGCAAAAGAACAGAGCCTAACTGACAAGAAATATGACAACTCTTCCCACCCCCCACCCACAATTTTTTTTAATTAATTCCTAAGCAGTGAGGGATATGCACCCTGCTACCCACAGACTGGCTCTGCCACTAAATATTAATGATAATACTAATAATAAATAAAATACTTGAATAATTGACAACTCTATTATTTACCTCATCCTCTTCTTTTGTCCAGAAACCCCACTTGGATTTAGGGTTGAGCTTTTTAAACCATCTTGCTGATATTTTCCTTGCTAGTCGTTGGTCCATGAAGTAAGCCACTATGTGAACAAGCATAAAATGTCATGACATCAACAGAAATAGATGATATCAATGAATAAAATGATCTGCTGTTTAGTAGTATTTATGACATATACCAAAGCTGAGAGAAACAAACGAACGACTACACAATTTAATGAATTTGAAGAGCAGTATATGATTAAAGATATAACACTTTTGATTGATATTACATCAAAAGCTACAACTCATATCAAATTGAAGATTTCCCTCGTAAAGTTGAATGGAGTAAATCAATATTAACACCACATGTGAATGAAATATGCCTTCCAATAACCTTTGTAAATTGATGACTTTTGATTTGAAATAGGTCTTCACATTTGGCAAATAATTCAATGTGCGAATAATTCACAACATGATACAATACCAACACCACTGTGCATCCCACATGTTGTTCCAAAAGAAATTTTGCTACCATGTGCCATCGATAAATCATGGCACTATAAATAGATTGGTTTCATCCATATCTCTTTCATCATCCACTGGTATAACATGATGTTAAAGGGAAGGTTGAGTTCTGGGAAAGGTAAAAAATAATTTGTGTGCTTTCTCATTCTTTTTATGTTAGTTTGGAAAATTATCATAGTAGAAATGTCCCCTGAAAAGGATTGCTCTTCAAATGCCCTCACATACAAGATATGACAAGAAACAGCTGAAATGTTCTGGCCAAACATTTGTGTATAGTATACACATTTCTGTGTGCAGTGCATGTGCTTTTTAGCGAGAATGTGTGAATTTCCTATCATTCTGATGATTCTAAAACCTAACAGTATAAAGCAATTCTTATGTAGACGTAATCAACGTTTCCAAAACTGCTTTGGGACAGTTTCTTTCACAATTCAATCTCATGACCAGAACTGAACTTTATCTTTAAGAACGACTGACTGTCTTTATTCCCCTCTCACCTTTGTGAAACTGGATGTGATTGCCGACTCTGAATCTCTCTGCTAGTTCCGTGATGAGCTCATCTTCTTCTGCCGTGAAGGGCCTGGAAATAAAGCAATGCCGAGATTATACTGCAGAGATTATACCACAGACACGGGCATCAGTCCTAGTATGCAGAAGGGACAGTGAACCCCCCCCCCCCCCTTGCTCTCATTCTGGAATTAAAGGGAAAGTCCACCCTGATGTCAACTTGGTTTTAAAAGAAGCAGAAAAATTACAGAAACAGATCAGTGAAAGATTGAGCAAGATCCGATCAATAAGAAACTTATGAATTTTTAAAGTTGTAATCACTCAAACACATATTGGCAACTCCGTGATGTATCTTGCGAGCTCATCTTCCATTTGCCCTGTACTGAAAAAAAAAATCATAATTGCCAATATTCAATGATCCAAGCACCTTAGATATAATCATTGCTATCTTTTTACACAAAACCTGTATGAAAAAAAATCTATTCCTTCATCAAAACCTAAGAAAATGAAAATTTATGAATTTTTGCAACTTAATGTCAGGGTGGACTTTCCCTTTAAATGTGTATCATACCCAGCGTATATTTCTGATCAATGTGTATGCCTGTTCTAATCCTAAGGATGAGTCAACTCTCCTGACTACAGAATTCTAAATGACTTGAACTCCATGCATACCAGCATGGTAATATTGTTTTAACATATATTTCATGATTCATGAAACTTGTTCATCTATTTTTCAGTGCTGGTATAAGTGTTTAATATATAGTTCATCTTAAACATTTCAAAAGTTTCTCACCCAGTCTTGTTTACAGATATATTACTAGTAAACGAAGAAGCTTGATGGGAGGAATTTTAATTTGTAAACAAATTTTTAGGCATTTTACTCCCAGTGTAAGTCGCTGCCCGGCAAGCAGTAGATGACAGGTTCGAATCCCGCTGGTTCCAATTTTTTCTGACTTGTGTTTTTCATTACAGATCGAGCATACGATCTTCAACACTGGGAGTAAAATGCCTAAAAATTTGTTTACAAAAGATATATTACTTTTTGTGTTTGTGGAAAACTTCTTACACATTTTCATTATGCCACCAATTCAAGAAGCAGATTTAATATTAAATAGTTTTTTTTTGCAAATTCTTGTCTTTCTTGTATTAAATCCTAGCATATTAATTATTTTGACATCTGACCTCCATACATAGATGTGTATACTATAAAAACAAATCAATTCCATTTGTTTTTATACATGGAAATACATTTTCATCAAAACTGACTTTAAAACTTACCGTAACACATATTGAGAGATCTCTCGATGCTGGAAGTTTGAGAAGCAGTCAAACGGTGACCTATTGGTCTACATATACAAGAAACAGATAAAATAATTCATGCATGTATAGAGTTTACTAGCCCTTTAATTTGTAAAATGTAGATGCAACAGAATTCTCCTTTTCTCTAAAACTTGACCCCAAAGTATATCACAGAAATTACATTTTAAGAGGTTCTTCTTTCAACTATAAACTTCTACATACTTTATTTCACGACATGATTGCCTGGCCAGTAGTCGACATTATCTTTAAAAGAATGAAGGAATTTTTTAAAGTGAAAATAAGCATTAAATTCATAATCACCTATTTTCACATTCATATTTTGCGATTTCATGTTGCATTAATTTCAATCACAAGGTTCACTCATTATACATCATATTATTTTAAAAATGTGAGAGGGAAATGGAAATATAATTGGAGTCACATAAAGAGGCACTGTAGATTCAACCTGACCTTTGCTAAATTAAAGAAATTAAAGAAAAATTTAAGAAATTAAACTTCTAGTTACCCCTAGCTCGTTGATAACTCCAGACCAGTCTCTTCCTTGGGCATTCTCCAGGATCTCATCCAGACGTGTCTCCTCCTCTTTGGACCACGCCTTCTTGTTGATGGATGGGTGGAGGATGTTCTGCCATCTCATCTGGCATTCAGTTGCAGACCTCTCGCCATTCAGCTAAATGTGACAGAAAGGAATTGCAGAATGGATCAATTTTCATGTCATTTCATCAAAGACATACGGTTAAGGTTAGGGTTAGGGTTGCGATTGGGTTTTGGGTTAGGTTTAGGTCAGGCCTCCTCCTCTTTGGACCACACCTTCTTGTTGATGGATGGGTGGAGGATGTTCTGCCATCTCAGCTGGCATTCAGTAGCAGACCTCTTGCCATTCGGCTAAACATGACAGAAAGGAATTGCAGAATGGATCAATTTTCATGTCATTTCATCAAAGACATACAGTTAGGGTTAGAATTGCGATTGCGTTTGAAGTTAAGTTAAGGTTAAGTCACGACGACTCCTCCTTGGAATACAGCTACTTGTTGATGGAAGGATGGAGGATATTCTGGGGCCTCAGCTGGTACTCCATCGCAGACATCTCACAATTCAGCACGTTAAATAATGGAAGAAATTTGCATAAAGGTTAGTTTTCAAGGTTCTTTCCATCTTTCACAGACATTGTCTATCGTTGATCCGATAACTGTTCCAACGACATCTGCTCTGGGCCTATTGATTGATTGATTGATTGATTGATTGATTTATTTATTTACCAACAAGAAGAACATACATGTATTACAATATAACGGTATAACATTTTACACATGATAAACATGACAAATCAAAAGTACTTCAAAAGCAAAAATTACTGGTAAAATGGAACCAGAAAATAGCACATGTGCTAGTCGAGCCTGGCCCCAGGTCAAAGGTATAATGTACTGAATTAATATGTTAACTAAGTAAACTGTACAATGAGAATAACTATATAAACGTAAAAATTCTAAAGTCTAAGATTAACACTAGGTATAATGAGTTGTGTAATCAAATAATTTAACAAACATAAGGAATTAAAAGACATATTAGTATAACTCAATACAAATATAAACAAAAACTAAAAAAAAAAAAAAAAAAAAAAGTTGCACTACCCCTCTGGGTCTTAGGGTGGAGATTTCCATGGATTGATGCCATATCCATGATTCCATAACACACAAGCACACATTTATAGAGAAGGTTGAGTTCTGGGAAAGGTGAAAAAGAATTTTATGTCAGTTTGGAAGAACATCTTGGTAGAAATGTCTCCTGAAAAGGAATGCTCTTCACATTCCCTCATATTCAAAATATGATGAAAAAAAAAGCCGAAATGAGGGAGCTGAATGCCTGAGGGCAATAATCATTGGATTCACTTTGGATTCACATTGTAGATTTGACAAATAAAATAATTAAAATATTGTGTGTGCAGTCCCATATACCGATTGCTGTGTGCAGTGCATGTGCTTTTCAGTTAGATTGAGTCAATTTCTTATCATTTTGATGATTCCAAAACCTCACAGTATATGCCAATTCTTATGTAAACATTATCAACCTTTCCCAAATGATTTCAGACAGTTTCTTGCGGAATGTAATGTCATAACCAGGACTCAACTTAATCTTTTAAGCACAGACCTGAAATAAATGAATTGTAGTTCAGACTTACGTGAAGAGAAGAGATCTTGAGCCAGTCAATATCCCTCATCCTGTCTCCAAGCAACTCTTCTTCTGGGGCTCTACATACGAAAGGTCAAAGGTCAATACATTACTTCCAAATTCATATTAATCTGAAATCCTGAACAATTACAAAATAACCAGCATTTACTGAAGACAGAATAAATTAGAGATAGCTATGTATACTGAATGAATTGTAAGAAGAAGAGTGCCCAGTAGGTTTTCAAGGGAAACACACACATGCCTCTTTCTCTCTTCATATTCTGATAATCACACCATCAAAGCGACACATTTCATTGCGTGTTAAATAGTTTGTCTGCAGTTTCTGCTGTTCTTTAAACAGAAAATCAATAGTTGCAATCATTCTACTAAGAAATGACCCGATTCCATTGCTTGTTTAGTCATAATATTTTACTTTACAATTACACAGTTCAAAATCAGCTGATTAGTTGAAAAATCTTAAGTCTGACTAAGGTTCAATGAAACGTTCCAGGGGGAATTAAACCTTATGTCTGACTACAAGTCAACCTGCTTCAAATGCTCCAGTCTGGTAGTGATGTCGTTAATCTCCCTGGTAAGTTGTTGCTTCTCATCATCTATAGCTGATCGTCTATTTTACTTTACAATTACACATTTCAAAATCAGCTGATTAGTTGAAAAAACTTAAGCCTGACTAAGGTTCAATAAAACGTTCCAGGAAAAAAAAACCTTATGCCTGACTACGGGTCAACCTACTTCAAATGCTCCAGTCTGGTAGTGATGTCATTAATCTCCCTGGTAAGCTGTTGCTTCTCATCATCTATCGCTAATCGTCTCTTCTCATACAGGAGCTCCTGCCGCGCCATTAGGGGTTTCATACAGCGCTGTAGACCGTCGTTACGAACACCTTCGTAAAGGGCTCGGTCCTCGTCAGCGTTCCCTGCAAGTACAAAAAAAATACTTATTGAAATTGATATCATGTAAATATTATGGAAAATTTGCAAACTGCATTGTAGTTTACGTGAGCACAAAAAGTTTATATGTTAAATGTACATTGAACCAATATACGAAATAAAAAATAAATTTTATGATTTTAGTCATAGCAAGAGAGCCATAAATATCAACAGGCAAGAAGAATGTTCAGTGTCCGTAAGATAAAATTTTCCGCACAATCAGGTATACCATGTCAAGTATTACTAAGCTCAGGTGACATGGACAGGACAGAAAGAAATGTGGACCAAGTCTAAGTCACTTTTTACAAGTGACTTAAATGTGAACTGTTACTCAAGCTTTACCAGACTCTGGTCTGCACCTTTGACTTGAGTCAACCGGTTGAGTCCTTCACCATGCCATCTATATATGATCCTCACACAGGTTTAAAGACTACCAGATTCACTAATTGCTCACATCTAGGACTCAAAGCATTTATACATGCTAATCCAGATTCATGGTGTCTACTTAAAGATCAAATCTTCCAAGAGTGTACTCTGTGACTTTTTGAATTACAAGAAAGCAGACTTTGAGCATCTTAATTGTCTACTTAGGCATTTTTATTGGAGTCTCTACATAAATCTGGAGGACACTGAAATTCCAGGGAAAGTTTTCTTTATATGGTACAACATTACTTATCGGCAGGAAACGAATAAAAAAACTGATCAGACACAAAGAAGGGAAAAAACAATACAGGAAAAAATTCTGACTTTTAGTACACAGTATATCGAGTAAAAAAATATATAAGAATATCATTTAGAGTCTATAACTACATTGTGTTTCATGGCTTTTCATGCTTTGCTTTTCAGTTTCAGGTGTCTTGTTTTCTGCCATACTTACATGATTTTGCAGGTTGAATGAAAGGACTTGGAATTTTCTTGGCTTTAATCTCTTTAGCTTCATCACTCAATGGGGGCATCTATATGAAAAGATATCAAAAATAATGTCAAATAGTAGGCATGAAATTCCTTAGAAAATATAAACCCACCCAAAACAACCTGGATTTCTTTAACGCACCTCTACACATTTCTGTTACATAAGAAACAGCAGTTTTAAAAGGGTTAAAGGTACATGTAAGTGAACATTATTTTTGTTTTCTCAATATCTGAAGAAGCTATTTTTACTCTCAATACATCTGTATTGTTGTGGAGTGGATACACAAAATGTGTTCCCAATTCATCTGATCCTACACATAGATGTTCATGAATTATCTGAAAACAAAAACACATTATCATCTACCGAAATATACAGAAACAGACATTCTAAAATGCGAATATACCTAGAATTTGACCGATTATGATTGTAGACAGGCAACTTTTATGCTAATACAATGATCAATCAATGCCATATTCCTCTCTAGTAAGGAATTTCTTTAAAAGTCCCATGTATTTGTAATTGTGTCATCACTGACAATGAACTGACAACCGTTTCATGTTTATCCATAGTCAGTGTTACTACATCACAGATCGATGTTCATCATTGACTTCATGGTTGTAGTACATAGCTCAATTCCTTGGAATTTAACTGTAAAGTGAAAATTTTCTTACTGTACTCGGGTGTCCAGAAAAGTAATGCTTCTGAAAATGCGATATGGGTCGGGCTCCTTTGACATAGGTTGTGGTCTTCGATGCAACGCTTTTCTGCGAAAGTAAAAGAAAATCAATTCATTCTTCCACTATTATTCAAACATAGTACTAGGCAGACATAGATTAGCATAAGTAGAAATAGCAATCATGGTCACGGCATGTTGTTCCAAAGTTTTGGTTACACAAAATGTTGTTTTATTCATGTAATCATTTGTGAAAAAAGAGCCCCTGGGATTAAGAAACCTCCACATCAATGTAAAATATTCAAATTAATAAAATCAGTTCACTGTTCATATTCATATAACCTTAGAATAGCACAATCTTGTCAAAATTTTCATAATAACAATGACAGATTTCAAGAGGGAAAAGTCAAACCTTGATAAATCACTACTAAATAAGATGAAATGAAATGAAATGAAATGAAGATTCCATGGCAACAGTCATCTAGAATTTCACATATTTGTAACTGTTTTTTCAAAGTAACCCCAAAGTATTTCAGATTTATGAACCCTTGGTATAGGCTATAGCATATTTGGACTATTGGAAAATAATCAGTATATGGCACAGAAGGGAATTATGATAGGAATGTGTTGACTTTACTTGTACTGCAGCATTCTTTTTTCTTGCTTCCTTGATGTTATCCAGGAGGGTGCACACCATGTCCTGGTAACTAAGGTTGATCTGTAACAGGTTCTCTGCTGAGGGTTCCAGGGGTCTCGCAAGGGAGAGAGACTCAGGAACAGCCTGGCTATCCTGCTGCCTGCCAGGTGACTGCTATGTAGGTATGTCAGAAATAGTAAGAGATAGACAGAGAAAGAGTGTGTATGGATGAGAATAGTGAGACAGAGAGGGCAAGTTTGAGTAAATAAAGGAATAGCGAGGCAGAAAGAGAGAGTGTATGAGTGAGTGAATGAAAGTGAGTGAGTGAGAGAGAGAGAGAAAGGGACTGGCAAATTAATACTTTGTAATAACCTATATGATGAGAAATAATTTGTGATATTGCTATGAATATGATGTATAATAAAGCATTGTCAAGTTTCCACAAAGCACAAAAAAAAAGTGATCATAAGAAGTATCAAAGCAAAGACATCATTATATCAGGGAGCTGTAAATAGAGGGAGTGGAAACAAGCTGCTCTCCTTTGATCCCATGTTCGGTGCCGCCGAAAAGTTGTGTGCTACTCCGCAACTGTTAACCAGGTGGTTAGATAAAAGAGCGCATGAATTATCAGGGTTTCAAACTCCTACATGTACATCAGAAAATGGTATCTCAGCAACTGTTCACTGTCCCTTTCAATGATTTCTCATCAATTGTCGAATGTGTAATGAGTTGAATGCGCGAACAGAAACTTATGCAATTTCATACCTTTTTTCAACTGCAAAAATATGAAATGAGCACACTAGCGAAGTACTTTATATCGAATATTGTAAATCATGGATTAAATGACAGGACAACGACCGGAATATCCTAAAATATTGAGTTTTTGGGAGGATTTAATTTTCCTTTCACCGACGCTGTCACACAAATTATAGGAAGAGCAGAGTACTAAATTTGAAAAGTTGATCGATGCACTATTCTCAACAAAATCCCCACATAAATTTTACAATTTACACTGAAATTTGGCCAGTAATTTGATAAATGCGAAACTGGTACCTGGCCTCCAAATTTCCCCGCGGTGGAAGAGCGGCACCACGCATGGAACTTCAAAGCCAAGTGGAATGTTACACATCCATTGTTAAGCTTTAGAACTCACGCATACGTTTGCATAATTTTACAAGAGTTTCCACTCCTTCTATTTACAGCTCCCTGATTATATGGAGGTCTACATATAAAATATACACAATGGTAACAACTGCTTAAATATTTTCCCCTCCTCATAATATAGGGCATTCATGATGATCTCAAATAAGACCATTTTCGTAATGCATTGAAATTTAATGCTTACCTCTTTGTCAAACTCCAAGTAATGATCCATTACATCCACACGTTACAAGTCATTTTATTTCAATAGTCAGAATACAGATTGCATAATTATGTGTTGCTAGGCTGGGCAAGCAAAAATGTTTGTCCAACTCAACAACACCTAATACATGCAATTCACATTCTGACTATTGAAAAAGATTAGTTTTTTTTTGTCACTAGGCAAACGTGTATAAAATTGAATACATTACAAAAATGGCTTATTGGTTAATTTCTTAGATCAATAGACCTATTACTAATGTATTTCAATCTATACATGTTTCTCTCCAGAATCCTAAGTTACCAACTATTTAGTGCAATTTGTTTTTGACAATTGCTCAAAAATCTGGTGGCATGGAAGGGGTTAACCTTGTAAATGGTGACTCTTTCAAGAGCTCTTTGAACCGGAGAGTCTGACAAGCCAGAAAAGATTTAGCATACTCACATGTGATAAGGCTGCTCCTGAACTACTAGTTCCTGCTGCAAAGTAGGCTCCTACAGAGATAGTGAAAAGAAAATAACTGAATCATGCAATCTTATTATTTATTAATTCACGTATTTAACAATTGATTTTTCAAATCTGAAGTAAACTTGCCTGTCTTTTCAAAGAAAATAGATGTCACCCTACATGCATTTGGCTATTCTAACCACGTTTTCTAAAGCTCAAAAAAGCTTATTTAAGTTCAAGAAAAATAATCAACATCTTAAAGAGATGGAAGAGTAAAAAGAGAAAAGTTTACCATCTTCTTTTATTCGGCCATCTTCTTCCTCTTCATCGGAATCTTCTTCTTCTTCTTCTTCTTCATTTTCACCAAGGACTTTGTGAATCTGTTGGATGTCTTGTTGGACACCATGATGATCTTCCTCTGTGCTTTTGTCCATCACTCTGAAATACAAAGTTAGGCATATGTTACTTACAACCTGTTTTTTTTCTTTTTCTTTTTTTTTTCTTCTTCTTTTCATACCAATATCTGTATCAAATTTTCAACATGATTAAACATTTTACAGGTGTCAAACTTTTATTGAAATTTTAATGTTTTAAAAATCAATGTTTTTATACAATGTTTGCTAATATCTACATCATGTGCAATTGAAATGAATGTACTCAGGATTAAAAAAAACAAGAACAGAGTGCTAAGGAAAGAGACAGGCTACATGTACATAAAAGAAAATAGAACAATGAAAGAAAACATTCAGAAGGAAGAAAATGAAGAAAGAAATAAGAACAAGAACAAAGCAGAAAAATACATGTAAAGTTTGAATTGAAAAGAACAAAAATTTACGTTCATGGCATATAGATGTACATTTAGCAGAGTGGTTGAAAGTATACTTTAGAGTAAAAATGTGGTGATCCACATAATAATTCAATGGAAAATATCAAAGTGCAATTCAAGCTTTACACCAAGTTGCTCTGAAAGAAGGGGTAAAAATCTGAGATTGAAGAAATCGAATTAAAAATTATGAATTTTTAAAAAGGTGTAATTAAATTTACTATACGTATGGGAGTTTTAAATTGCCCATATCGTGAATGTCACACTGACATAGTGGCGGACAACTCTACTATTTGTTTAAACTGGGTCCATTCACTATTCATAAGGACCGTTATTCATAGAAAACCGCTATTCATTTAACACGCGTTATGAACAGCGGTCCTTATGAATAATTATGAATAGTGGTCCTTATGAATAGCGAGGTAATTTGTCTATGGTTTGTTCACTATTTAGAAGGACCGCTATTCATACAAAACCCCTATTCATTTAGTCATGTTATGAATAGCTGTCCTTATGAATAGCGAGGTTACCCCGTTTAAACACACCAAATTAATGTCATTTTGGGGGGTCAAAAGTCTACTATTACTCAGCATGCTCAGTAGCCGATAGGAATGTTTTATTTCTGGAGGAGTATAGTCTATAGATTTTTAACAATATGCTATCAACACAACACAAATGCAGGATTGTCAACTTTGGGAAACTGTTTGGAGGGAGATCCATATTTTTGGGTTTCGCCAGCCCTCCAAAAGTTGCTTGGGGGGTATGGGCTCCAGTTTCCTTCCATAATTATCTGACAAGCAAAAAAAAAAAGAAAAGTTTTCCATTCTAAGGGGGGGGGGCACAATAAAAAAAGAGGGGTTAGGGCACAATGCATACTTTTCTTTCAAAGGGGGGAGGGGCACAGGCCAGGATTGCCCCCCCCCCCCAATCCGCCACTGACACCTTCAACATTCTCTTTCTCTTATTTTACTGCCTTTACAAAAAATTAGATCAAACGTTAGACCTATACTAGGCATTCACTCTTCTTGAAATCCAGTAGCTACCCAACCTGAATTACTCACCACAGAAGATCCTTAGAGGATACCATCACCATGACCACGTCTCCCGCTAAAGATATATTCATTGAAATAATGAAGCAAACTTATTTTTATGAAGATACAGCTAGTATCAGGCTATATGTACTTTATAAAGTGAAAAATATTCCTTTTGTTTTAATTATCATGATGATGTAAATCATGATCATCCTGATCATTCTTAACGTGGATAACAACATTCAATGCACAAGCCAGTCTTTCCTTCTTCAACATGAGATGTACTGACCTATCGCTAAACCTTTTTCCCACAAACTATACGGGCTTGGAATTTACTTCCTCCTGACATTCATCATCATGACATTGTCATTTGTTGAATGCAAGTTAGTAGAAACCTTCAAAGATAAACGAGTAGGGGGCCTAGTATTGTCAACCTATCCTACTCCTAGTTTTAATTTGTCTATGTCCTAGACCTAATGTTAGGCTATGTTTTCTCACTCATTCACATAACACTCAGAGTCAGAGTCAGACTCAGAGCTTAGTCTCATTTTCTCATGATCATAATTCGTATTTATTATTCACTTTCTCACTAACTCCAGGCCCATGCATGCAGCCCAGTTCCCATGGTCCCAGGACCCTGGGGGTCGTTTCATCAAATCAACTCCATGACAGTCATAACTGTTGTCGGCAATCTACGGAAATGTCATGGACCTGAAAAACTGTTTCACGAAGTCATGATAAACGCAACTCAATGATATCGATACTCATCGGCAAAAATATATATCACAGTCCATTGGAATTATCGTCAATTAACCAAACAGATTTTGAGGCTCAGTTTTCCCCAAACTATTCCAAAATGTAAAAAATGGCAGCAAAGATGAATGCTTGTGATACAAACATCCCGTTTACATGAAAAGATGTGTTTCTTATGGCATCTTAGAATTTATAAAATTGAGAAAACTCAGAGGCTTTTGCGATGTACGAATCTAGATTTGTAGGTAAGAGGATACCGTAATTGGCTAATTACGGAAAGAAGACCCAAATCGTGTTCATTTTGTAGAAAATGATTAAATTAAGATATCTTATGGCCCAATTTTAAATATTAATTCATTAAAAGATACATACATTCATATCAAATCATTGCGTGAAAACAGGAAAAAAGCGAAAATACATACATGATAAATTATCGTCGTTCACATGGGTCTGTATATACAGACTGTTCCGTTTTCGATGCTGATTCTATGGTAGACGGATGTGGGGGTATTTTTAATATTAATCTCATTTACTTATTGGGGGGTCAAGAAGCCATAAGAACATATTGTTCGTCTGTACAATATTATAATACGGACATTAGTAATACTATCTGGTAAAGGAATGATAAAGGATAGTGCTTGAAGATCAGGAAATAAATGTTCTCTTAATTTACATTTGTTATTTTTTTGCAGCCCATAGACTAACTAAAAGCTGGCTTGTGATGGCGTTCTAAAAAGATATGACAGGTCTGGAGTCATGGGAGTACCGACAAGTCACTTGTCAGTGAAGTTGTCGCTGGTCTTGGCAAAGACGGCTTTGTGAAACACTTGGCCGACAAGTTGAGCGACAATGTCGAGATGTCGCTGATCTTGTCGTTATGACGGTTTGATGAAATGACCCCGTTTCTTAAAGGGTTACTAAAATAAAAAATTAATTGCCCATTTTTCGTAGGAAGGAGTCATCAGGAGCCAAAAAATATCTATAACACACTTTTTTATGCATTCAGTCGTATTTCATAATCATTTAAAAAGTACATTTTTGCTGATTTACAGAGTCATAAACCCGCCCCTAAAAAAAATATCGAAGCGACATCGTGATCTGTGACGTACGAAAAGTAAAGGAAAATATTCCATCCACCTGTATACCGTATATATGCCCGCAGGTCTGGCAGACCCAGCCCAGTACGGTGCCAAGTGAGAGCATGATATTCAATGAATCGACCATTTGCATTGCATATTTTCGTGTTTAATTGCTCACAATAACGTTGATTTGAGGACACAGTTTCATCAATTATGCCGAATCAGTGTATTGTTGCGGGCTGTAACAAGACCCCTAAAGATGATGTAAGCCTACATCTTTTTCCTAAAGATGAAAATCTATGGAAATTGTGGGTCGCAAAGGTAAAGCTTACGCGGTCAGAGTGGCAAGGGCCGGCCAAGTGAGTGGAGTACAATCTACAGCGATCACTTTGCCGAAGATGATTTTGAGGATCTTGGCCTGTATTCTGAATTTGGCATGAAGAGAAGGATAAGCTAGCTAAAAGATTCAGCTATTCCAACGATCAGACTTGGAGTCAAGTCTTCCAATCTGTTTTTCAACGACAGTAGCTGCAGCAGCTTCACCCGTAGATCGAAAATTCCGTCTCTCCTTCGTTAGCTAAGACGAACTCACGAACGAGAGACAGAATTTCCAGTCTACTTCACCCGTAACTCCAGGGAGCTCCAACGCGTTGAAGCTCCCTGGAGTTACGTCACCCACGGCCCTTCACCGTATTCTGCGAGGGGTTCAAACATATAATATGGTCGAATTTCCCCTTGCCACTCGAGCTTCTTTGCCTTCGGGGTCTGACAAATCATCTGATAAATCATCTGATAAATCAGAGTTCGTATCTGCACGGCTCAGAAAAGTCCTCCAACTCGGATCGCGGGCACTTTTCCTCTCTCTATATAAGTTACTCGAATTCAGCCAAAATCTAAGTTAGTACTACTGTACTATGTAAAGCGAGGTAAAAAAAAAAGCTGTAAGTGAAATAAACAAAACAAAAGCAGTCACCAGCCGCTATGTACGAGGGGAACATAGTCACTGCCGTACTAAGATGTGTAGGACATTGTACATACAGACGCATAAAACGGCTGTGCACACGTTTAAGACCAATGTAAAACTTTCGTTTGTCAAGCTCAGATGGATGAGAACATTGTTCAAAAGAAAAGCTAAAAAAACAAAACAAGAGCTGTATGGCAGGGGATCCTAAAGCTACGCACCACTTTTAATACGCATTGTCTATGGGAGAATACACACTCCACATACAAAACAAAGTGCGTAGCTTTAGGTCCCCCCATCATATCATATATCAGATATACCGTATTTGGGCATAAGCATTTTCTGATCTTCATGATCTTGTAGAAAATATATTGCTCCGTTCTGCTGTTGTTTTTTTTTTTTATATCCTTGGTAGGATTATTGCCAATTTGAGGATTACTGGACATATTAGCTATAATAGCCTAACTTGTTATTGATAACATTAAAGATCACATTGCAAGAAAATTCCATCAAAATAAATATTGGCTTAATACTTATTATTGCATAGATGGCATAAATTATACAAGCTAAATTCAACGCTTTGAAACATTTGAATTAATGATTATTATCAATTAAAAAACGGTAAAATACAGCCCCCGATATAGCAGCTGAAGAGCTCCTTGAACGCTGCTGAGATGTGTGACGACACACGAAGGACCAGTCCTGTCTAAGCAGACGATGTCCCATAACATCTTACACATTTTTCAGTGCCTGTTTTGTCATCTCCTCTTCACTTATTTCTCTTACTTGACTAGCGTCAGTCTTAATGTTAGTCTGTTGCCTCACTCTTAACTTCGTGTATGGTATTATTTTGATGAAAAATGCAGCGTTAAAAAAATAAAGGAATCAGTCACTTGTAAACAAAATAAGACGCCATTGACTGTATTTTCAGCTGCTTGCACCGGGGCATGTTCGGCGTTTCAAGAGGGAACGAATACAATCTGTGATATTATTCGGAGGGCTTTTCAATTTGAAAGTGGGGTTTATTTCATTGATCATTGACCCTTCTCCTGTGTATTTACTATCAAACGGTTTTAGTTATCAGAATCAGTTCACTTTCCCTTTTAGAATGGTGTGAAATAAGGTCATGTATAAATGTACCAAACTCTTTATAATTTGATAAATAATTGCATTGCAGTTGCGTTTATTCATTATAGGACGTCGTCTGCTTAAGCAGGATTGGTCCCTTACTGCGGCAGCCCGAACACGTAGTGTTCGGGCTGCGATGAGCAGTCCTTCGATTGCTTGGAGTTCTCTTAATTACAAGGTCGTTTGTCAAAATGATAGCCATTAAACATGACATTAATTGATTTTAGGCTACTTTAGGTACTTACAATACTTTGCGTTTGACTGTCTTTCTTTTCAATGAGGATGATACAAAAAAGGCCTATTTATTTCCAAAAGCCTGTACTAAAAACTTCCGTAGGTCGGTGTTTTGCTTGCAATGCGCATGCGTCAGCAGCTCCAATAATTATTTAGACAAGAGTGGCAGGCAGGAGCTCGAGCGAGTAGAGATCGCCGGATCACAGTGGATATATGAATATTCATTATTCCTGTGACGAAACCTATGCCGTCGTTGTAATAAATGTTTATAGGCGCATGCGCAAGTGCCTATTTTCGCTTCTGCTTCAACAACATGGCGAATGGGACTGGTTTCGAAAATTGAGAGTAAAAGGCGACATTCATCGATTCTACACATTTTTTTAGGAAAAGCTGATTCGCGCAAAGTCTGTTTAGGTAAGTGGCATCGTATATATGATACTTTAATTAAAAAAAAAATATTAGATCGCCATTTTTTCAATGGTTATTTGAACATTGGTAAATTGTGAGACCCACCGAATCGTACTGGTTTCACTCAGGACGCTGCCACTTCGTGGCAGCGTCCCGGGGCTAGATTGGTCCCTAGTGTGACGATATATCAAAACTTCGCTATATTTCTGGCGAATCCTCGGATATTCCAGATGCTGAGAAGAGCTTAATATGCAGTTGACATAAAACTTAGCCCCTATACGATTGCCATCTGTAAGCTTCCCAGTTTCTAGTGATACATTAATTGCCATATTTGTGATTTTCTTTGGATAGCTACTTTAACAAGTTTTATGAAACAGGGCCCAGTCCCCAGATCCAGGGAGCTCCGCCGCCGCCGTCATCGTAGGAATCTCTTTCTCAAGTTTCTGGGAATTCTGCATTCTGTTTCTCTTGTCAAACCGACTCGTACTCACAATCATCAACCAATCGCTTCGATTAATTCTCTCTTAAGAGTCTTATTATGAATTATAAAAACATATTAAAACTGATAAAGGGAGATAAAAATTCACTCTGTAATTTAAGTTTAACTTTAAACACACCGCAATAAAAACAAGTTTCACAAATCACAGCTTGTTTTACCTCTCAGGCACAGCTAAGTCAGCTTGGCACTTGACCCAAAATCGTTGTCAAAACGTGCGGTGATTATATTCCCGAACAAAAATACACATTTGATATGAACGGAAAAAAAATACCAGATAGTTCAACCAAGATAGACAATACGCACTGGTAGGTCTGCAAAGCGTTGTGTTCATCTGAATTAAGCAACGATATCCTTTGAAACAGCTTCTTCTTCTTCTTTCGTTGTATGGTATCGGCAATCAGTCAAATTTGACTATTGTTGCCAATGACGTTATACATGTAATTCAAATTCAGTATTTCTGACTCCTTCTCTCTTTTAATTTACATTTAGAATCAAGTAAACATTTAATACTGTATTTAATCTGTATTTAAAGCTTAATAAGAAAATTTAAAAAAAAAAAACACCACATGCTTCAGCTCAGTTCCAACGAGCGCTTGCCTAGCCCTTTCATAGATGCAATCTTACCGATACGGAGCGGTACAGCCTATATTTATGGTGTCCTTAGAAATGTAATAAAATGGCAATAAATTAAATAAGAATACGAATCCCAGAAAAAAATCTTTACTGAGCTAAAGATTTGCCCCTCTCCAACTTCAGTGATTGCAATATTGCCTGAGAAACTCAAACTCTTCATAATTTAGAATAAATCGACAGCCTAAAGTATTCGTCTTTCACATGTATTTCCCTGTTTCCCGTAAAGGAATACTGCTTTTTTCCCTGTGCCTTTGCAACCCCCCCCCCAAAAAAAAAAACCACCTTCAAAACTAGGTGGATCAAGGATTTTCCAATAGTGCGGGGGGTGGGGGTGATTTGAATATTACACCATTTAATTGTCCTGGGAAGAGAAGCGATCGTATAAATAATCAGTATGACTTTAGACTTTAATTTATTTATGATGCACAATAACTGTTATATGAAAGAAAATTTGTGGATAAATATTGAGTCTTCCAACTCTGAGATTTGAAATCCCTGCATGAAGTGCATTTTTTCAATCTTGAAAAAGAACTGAAAGAGAATGTTCTTCATTTTCTATTCGCGAATTTGTTACTTTTGAAAGAAATTTAAAGGTTGATAGGCAACATCTGAGGTGGATATGGGAGGGGATTCACATCCAGCTCGATCCTATATCCCACTGGTATTTGTTAATGATGCATGAATTTGGTTAGTTTCTAAAGAAAAGTGAAGAAAGGTTATTAATTCTGGAGACTGCACACACGGTGAGTATGTGGGAGGGGGTTTCCCAATGGGCGGTTGTAGAAAAAAAATAGTGGCAACACATGTGAAAGTACTTGTACAAGATGGGAAGGTGGGAGGGAACATCCCCCGGTTGTGTATCCAGACTTTGACTTCATCAAGTAGGGGTGCGGGGGTGGGGGTGAAAATCCACTGTGATATCTTTATTTCAACAACTATAATCACTTTTCTGAGCCCCGGTAAATATTTGGAGACTAGTGGGGGATTCGAGGATGATAGTACGTGCATGGCAGGGCGATGGAGATTCTTTTTATCCCATGGCTTCTTTTTATACATTTAGAGTATTCATTTTAATTCTGATGATAGAACTTGCAACAAAGGTATGCAATCAATTTGGAGTCTTTCCAGAGAGATAAAAAAAATTGCCACGCTCCCCCGCACACTCCATTTTGATTGACAGTTGTAGGATAAGTGATAATAAAGAATGCATATGATTTATTAATTTTAATCTTTGTGCATATTATTTCAGGATTTTGTCAGTTCATGAGTTTTAAGAATGAGGTTCAATTTACGTAGGCAAATCAATTGACATCCCCTTCCTCCATGAAATACGATAGTGATGATACCACTCTCAGAGACCGCGGAACCAGGGGGGGGGGGCTGGGGGCTGTAGCCCCCCACTTTTTTCAGTAAACATGTGCAAACGTATGGCAGTGCAAAAATGTGGTATACACGCAGCCCCCCCCCCCCCCCACCATTATAAGCACCTCCACTTTCCAAGACGTTCCGACGCGCCTGCCTCTCATTATTAGGGAGCTTATGTATTTTCACTAAAGGATGAGAATATTTGCCGATAATATTTTGGGAGAGAGGGTGCAGGGGTGTCACAGTCCGCTCAGCTTTCCCTGTAGTGGGCGCCCGGCCCTCCCTCGTTAAAAAAAAGTATCACAATTAAGACTTCTTAAAACTGGTGACCCGAATTAAGCCCTTGATTTCTGTAATTAAATAGGCCCACCGTTGTTTCTAGCAGGTATACTTTTCAATCAGTATAAACAAAAAGAAAGAAAGAAAGAATTAACATGCACCTCAACCCACTTCAGATGAACCAAAAAAATTGTGGAGCATATCGGAGGATCAAAGAATTTGACCATCCAGCTAGCTACACGACGACCGGACGCTTGACGTGATCCGATATGAGCTAGCTCGACTCGCGATATATATCGCTCGAGCGCGCGCTAGCGCTAGCGCGCCATCATAACAACTTTATATAGCACCCATCGCAGAAAAGAAGTAGGACGATTGCAGCTCTTGAGAATTCGAAGGGGATTAGGGGTGATTAATCAGCTCGAAAACACATCTGGAGTCTTTCTAGACAAAGCAGTAAAGATCTGCAAGATGTTATCACGGTTCCCGAAAAACGTGGTAAGTTTTAAAGTCCTTTTAGCAACTCGCATTTTTTCTGTTAAGAACGAGATACGACACACCGTTGGCATGGTTGGCTGGAGCTTCGCCGGTACACCGTCCCGATGTGCAGGCAGGGGCAGTCCCTTGCCACTCGGCACGTACACACATCCCCGGGCGTCAAGCATTTGGGTTTTGGACTTTGCTGCCCGGGCGTGGCCGTGAATATCCCCTGTCCCATGAAGTTCTGCAACAAATTCTAACTAGGGGCCTAGGTCTATAAACCTTATTTTTTATTCTTTACTAAAAGTAAAACATGTAAACTAAAAGGATTGGCCTAGGCTAATCATGAAATCTGTCACTTCTTTTCCCGTGTGTGTGCTCGCATTGAAAAAAAAAAAAAAGAACACAACAAGCCATGAAAGAAAAGAAAGAGCGTGTGTAATTGGGTTTTTACAGACGTGTATCAATCAGATATGATTATTTAACGTCACCATCTGAAAGACGTGACTCAGTCTCGAACCTGGGTACGCTGAATCAGTTTATAACTTCCGCTGTTAGCTGGATTACAGGCGCACGCCACTCATAGCTACATTCCTATACTTCGTGTGTATAATTTAGGCAGTCGTACACCTCAACTTTTTAAAACACCACTGCACAAAAGTCACAGACATTCACTCAAAATCGGCATTTAATTTACAAAAACCGACCACAAAATATCCAAGAAATACAATAAATTCAACTCGCCGATGTTGGAAAAGATATTTCCAAAAATCAAATCCGTAATTTACTGTTGATTCTCGCGAAACGAGCTATCGGAGTCATTGTGTACATTTCCTGGTCGCTGCGGGTGCTGAAATCTCCCCAAAAGAGTTTTGTCCTTAAAAATTCGGTCCCTATGTGTAGCCAGGATTAGCTTCGTGAATGTAGAAAAAAAAAATGGCTATACGCCTTCTACACACGAAGCTAGGCGTTATTACCCAGCAATCAGATTCCGCACGGGGTAGTACGACATGAAAAATGCCCTGAAATCACACTTTTCTGATAATTTCCGCGCCCCACAGGCCCTTCCCCACAGCGTTTCCTCCTAGGGAAACGATTGCAATGACAATTTTGTTTTGATTGACTCTAATTTCAGTAAAAAAATCCCCCAAAGAGCATAAGAAATTTCAGAGAACTCACCAGCGTTTGTGTATCCATGCCTCCGGGGTCATGCAGATCCAAAATGGCGGCACTGTCGATCATCGAAACTATGAGGCGCTGTTTGTAGATTTATTATTTAGCTCAATTATTTACATATAATTCTCTATTTAGCTCTTTTCTACAATTATTCTAATGACATAAAGGATACAATTTTTCATAAATAATGAATTTTGCAATTTCCATATAATGAATTTGTGAAATCATTATTTATAAAAAATGTAAATTATAAAATTCATTATATATAAATAATTGAATATATCATAAAGAAATGTGAGAAAATTACAATGCCCCGACCGGGATTCGAACCCGGGACCCTGGATTACATGACCAGTGCTCTGCTTCGACGGGAGCCCGGATAGCTCAGTTGGTAGAGCACTGGTCATGTAATCCAGGGTCCCGGGTTCGAATCCCGGTCGGGGCATTGTAATTTTCTCACATTTCTTTATGATATATTCAATTTACTTCAATCCTATCAATTATGATATGTAATATAAATAATTGTATCCTTTATGTCATTAGAATAATTGTAGAAAAGAGCTAAATAGAGAATTATATGTAAATAATTGAGCTAAATAATAAATCTACAAACAGCGCCTCATAGTTTCGATGATCGACAGTGCCGCCATTTTGGATCTGCATGACCCCGGAGGCATGGATACACAAACGCTGGTGAGTTCTCTGAAATTTCTTATGCTCTTTGGGGGATTTTTTTACTGAAATTAGAGTCAATCAAAACAAAATTGTCATTGCAATCGTTTCCCTAGGAGGAAACGCTGTGGGGAAGGGCCTGTGGGGCGCGGAAATTATCAGAAAAGTGTGATTTCAGGGCATTTTTCATGTCGTACTACCCCGTGCGGAATCTGATTGCTGGGTAATAACGCCTAGCTTCGTGTGTAGAAGGCGTATAGCCATTTTTTTTTTCTACATTTACGAAGCTAATCCTGGCTACCTATGTGGCATACACGGAAAGTCCTGATTTTCTGTGTGCGCGATCGTAAAGATCGATGTGCGATTGCGATCCCGAGTTTCTTCGTGGACAAAAATTTTATTGGCCGATTTTAGTCTAAGACATCGGCAGTATGTAAACAACACGCGATCGCGAAACAAATCGGCGGGGATTTCTCCGGTTTTGGACAAGATTTTGACTTTGGATTTTGCTGAAAATATCAAAAGTTCTTCCTAACGGCCATTTGAGGTAGGAGTGAGATTTTTAAGGGCTGAATTTGAAAGCAAGGTATTTAAAATATTTATCTTATTTTCCCCCCATACCTTTAGTACATGCGACAGAAAATACCAACTATTTTACAGGAATGTACCCGTGAGTGGCGCACGCCACAACGCCCAGCATTGAAAGGAGAAAGAATAACAAGGAAAAATATGAAGGGAAAAAATGAAAGGAGTAAAACAAGGAAAGAAAGAGTAGTGAAATGGGAAAAACATAGAATAACATAAGTAAGATATAGAAAGAAAAATGAAATGAGAAAAAGAATAACAAAAGGGACGATCGAAAGAGAAATGAAAGGGAAAAAAATAACATAAGGAAAGGAAGAGAAATGAATGGAGAATAACAGAAGGAAAAAATATAAGGAGAAATATAAAGAACAACATAAGGAAAGAAAAAGAAATGAAAGGATAAACACACAGAATAACAAGGAAAAGAAAAAGAAAAAGAAAAACAAAGCTGTTTCAGTCAAAGTCCAGTGAAATCTAAAAAGTTTTTTACACTAGGCCTAGTCAACATAAGTGGTCAATGTGATGGTTACATGTACGTTACACCGGTTCACGTTTTTACTGAAATCCGGCACAACTGAGTTTTTACGAATCATTTTCAAAATGCTGCTGCTCAGTAAAGCAAGTATGGATGGATGCCACCAAGATATCATTTAAAAGCATAATACTTCTAGTTTATGGAAATAGATAATTATAGAGCACATTGTGTGGTCACATTAACCCTTTGCTTTAGGATGGTCACATTAACCCTTTGTTTTAGGATTTTGTTTTTTCTGGGACAAAAGTTGTATATGCCTATTTTGGAGCAATTATAAACAAGTCTGTTTGCCTGTCAGTCCTTCTTCTTGTCCTACATAGTTTTGCATTAAAATATACGAGATCCATGGGGATAAATCAAGATTTTCTCAGCAAAATCTATTCTCTGCTATCGACACATGGGGGCTGCCATTTTCTTGATGTGTACATAAAGATATTTTTAATCCAAATGCAAAATTATCTTTCTTCCTGATACAAAATCCCATTTGAGATTAAAATATTTAACGGATACATATATTCTAAAAACGAAAATGTGTTTTATATTTCTTTGAAAATTACTATGTTACTAAATAGAAATCTGTTTTCTTGATACTATGACGTACGCGACAGAGCAAATTAATACAAATTTATGAATGATAACTTTCCCGAGCGTCAATAGTGACCAACTATCCATTCACCTGCTTTGAGATAATGGACTTCAATAGTCAGAATGCGCGTTGTATAGCCCAAGCCCAAGCCCAAGCCCAAGAAATCGATTTGTATTTAGCAAAACCAGAGAATTTAAAAAGAAACCTATAACTTTCAAATTTTAGAATATAATTATACACCTGTATTTTACATCATATATGGGGATTTCTTGTAATGAAGAGATGCAATTTAGCTCTAGGATTAATAAATATCTATCTGCAATGGTTCATTTACAACTCCATCAAGAAAATGGCATCCCCCATGTAAAGTGTTGGCAGATGATACCGTGAGCTGTCTTGATTTAAACCCTTTCCTGATATTTTATTTCTACAGTGATACAGGCCAATGAATAAGAATATATTACACCTTTGAACATAAGCACATTTATATTCTGGGGCTAATTCTCCTTTAATTTTTAACCACTTGCATGGGGTTTTTTTTTTACCCTTGCAAAGACAACCTGTACATGTTTGAGTGCATATATGCGTACTTGATCTCACTCATAGGTACACGCCATTGCCGACTGTGTAGGAATGCAGCCAACACACATCCCATACCTAAACTGCATCACTGTGCATTTTTGGCTATATTTAAGTGAAACTCATATATTGCAGTTTACTTAAATCTAAATACTTATGTTGAATAATAGATGATTAAAACTTACCAGTTTGTTTTGTGACCTTTGAAGAGGGTTTCCTGAAATTTTGGGTACTTTTTGTCGATAACTCCTATCGAGACTGTCCCGTCAGCATCCATTTTGTATTTTTCACGATTATGATGAAGGGAGCCCTCAGCGCTCGTAGTGGTACCGGCGCGATCGGTTCGTCGATCTCCTACGAAGACCTGGAAGGGCCAAACTGACGACGTAAAGTTTGGCCCTTCCAGGTCTTCGTAGAATAGCTTGTGTGCGTAACATTCTGCGTACGTATCTATGGTGCGTAACCATGTAGAGCGGCCTCACTAGTGCGCAACATATTGAGAGCAGTCGTCATCCGTATGGAGGTGTGGGTAACAAGTACGAACTTATAACGTAAACTCTAAAGAGTGATACTTAAGTATCAGTTTGCCCACAAAAACCTCCATTTCAAACAAAATTACATCTGTATCCCCAATACCCAGTATACACACATGTATATGATCCTAAGGCCAAAAAAAAAAATTGTTGTATTGGCGTAACCCGCCCGACCCTAAAAATGTCACCGACCCTAGCTTTTTTTTTTTTTTTTGACTATCGATATCGCGTATCGTGCTGCCTTTGCGATCGCGATCGTGATCGAAAACCCGGAAGTGCTGCGGACAGAACTAGCTGCGTGTATTATGTATTATACTTTCGTAAAAAAAAAAAAAAAAAAAAAAAATCCCGACCGACCGACCCTATTTTTCAGAGACCCGTTACGCCAATACAACAATTTTTTTTTTTTTGCCTAATGGTCAATATGACCATTGCTTGCTGATGTGCTTGATCTGTGCAAAAGAAGAAAAAATTGTCATTCTAGACTGATGCATGATCAAAACATTTTAAACTTATAGTTTAGTTCTGGGGCCTGTTTCATAAAACTTGTCAAGTTGCAATAACTGTTATAAGCTACTGAAGTCCATGCATCTCATTGGCTGAGAGCAAATTTGCCGGTACAAATCACTGACAAGACACTTGATGAAACACCCCCCTGGTCATGCTATTACATTGTGAAAGAACTGTCGCAAAGCAATTGGGAGAGGTTGATCATGTCTACATACATGTAGGAATTGGTGTATACTGTGAGGTTTTAGAATCATCAAAATGATGAAAAATTACCCTGTCTCGCTGAAAAGCACATGCTCTGCACACAGAAATGGGTATACGGGACTGCGCACAAATTATGTGCAGTGTTTGTGCCGAATACTTCAGCAATTTCTCGTCATACTGCGAAAATGACGGCATTAGACGAGCAACCCCATTTCACGGATCATTTCCACTATGACATTCTTCCAAACTAACATAAAATGAATGGGAATGGGTAATGCCCCAAAAGAATTTCATTATGTGTATATATACACAGGTAAGTGAGTACGCGTAGGACCTTTGTTGCGTCATGCACCCCCACCTGAAATTCATTTAATACACAAAAAATGCAGCCTTTTTCTTTTTTTTGCGGTTTACTGCGGCAGATTTTAACGAGCCTTTAGGTGGATTATTTGACAAATCAGAGGTGAAAACTAATTTTCTTTCTTGCCAGGGATGTAAATTCTGAGTCATAGGCATTTGTTTGGTAACCACCAGACAGCTGTATGCACAAATTTGTGTGAACCTCTGAAATTTCAGTACATGCATTTAGTGCACACAGAGAACCTTCAGTCTCAATTTGGGATTATGGCCACACACATGTAGTATGCTAAATTTCATAGAAATTCATATAAAATTCCTCAAAATATCTGACATATTTGTACTCCAAATATGGCCTGTTACAGGTCCACCAAAATAAAAAGATCCTGTATATATAGTCATAATTTTGAAAAGTTGTGTTTATTTAACTGTTTTTTTTTCTTCAAATGAGTGGGAGAGTCATCCAAAATTTCATTTCCAAACCCCACCAATTATTGATAATATTCTCCTTTGCCTGTTCTTATATGTGCAAAATTTATGTCATGGTGGAATTCCCTGTTGACCATTATTTTGTAGTTTCAAGATTGATTACCGTAAGAGATACTAAATTTTTAAACAGTTTGTGTCTCTGCAATTATGTGCAATATTGGTCTCAATTCCTTTCAAAATTTTGATCGATGTGTAGTTTGATAGTTTTAGCCAAATGAATTGATGTAGATGTATTTTTTATATATGCTAAATATCGGTGACCTGTCACCTACATGCTTATTGTCCTGTGACCCAAACACATTTATTTATTTGGAATTGGCTCTGAGCCAAGGCTAGGATCCAAAATGTAAACAATGCAAAGTTTGCAAGGTCAAAGTGCCTCTATCCCCTACAGAGCTGTAAAAGTTTGTATTGCCTGGTACCAGCCATATGCTAAATGTATTTGCCATAGGATAAAAGGCTGTGATATCTGCTGATTTTGGTAGATTGGAGCTTGGAATTGATAGGTACATGGTATCTATTTTGTTTGATCTGTAGTGATTACACTCTTGGATGGTCATTTTAATAGTTTTGGTGGGTGGATTATAGTTGTATGAGTCTGTATTGGCAGAGCAGAAGATAGCAAGAAGAATTACCGGTAGGATCAGAGCAGTGATATCCATATTTTACAGGGAATTTTAAGCAGAACTTTGTGTCTGACACCAGTGGAAGGTAAGGGTACCGGTATGCCATTCATGGGAGATATATACAATATCTAATTGTATATATGCATATTGCATAATTATTACTTTTGAATGGCTTGATGGTTGATGTTGAGTTTTTAAGTTGGAGAGTATAAATCAGGGGAGCGTTTCATCAAGTGTTTTGTCAGTGATTTTTACTGACAACTGTTATAAGCTACTGAAATCCTTGCATCTGATTGGTTGAGAGCAAATTTGTCAGTAAAAATCACTGACAAAACGTTTGATGAAACTCGCATTGTACAAAGTACTGGTATTCCTATGAGTGCTCCGACATTTACTCCAGTGACAATTGCTCCAGGCTTTATTTCCTCAAAGATATAGGGTACGGGTTAGTGTTGCAATTGGGTTTTACATGTAGGTTAGGATTAGGATTAGGATTAGGATTAGAGCTAGGTATAGTGTTTGGTCCAGGATTGAAGTTTAGAATTCAGTTAGTGTATAGAATTGATGCGGAGCAATTGTGGGCGGAGCATGTGTTGTACACGTACAACCTTTCTATGTACACTGTATATAAACTTACGGGAAGTTTTGTAACATATAATGCCAATGGCCTATATGTTTACTCAAATAGAGAAGTATCTCTTATTATGCATTTTTATATGAATCTTTTGTTTTTTTTCAAAATTTTATACTGAGACTGTTATATTTACATAAATGTACGATGTGCTGTATTATTCCCGTCTTTCCCAAGACTGTGTATTAAAGCGGATGTACTTTTAAAAAGTACTTGCTACAAAGTGCAAAAATTTTAGATTTGATGATATGGGTATCTTCATTTGGCATGCTCTAGAAGTGGCTAAATTATTACTGTTACAGTATCGTTGATCATCAAGTAGTATTCTTTTAGTGATATTGTGAAAAGGTACCAATCAACTATAAAATATTCACAGCTAGTATGTACATACACTACCCCACCCCCCAAAAAAAGAAAACTTGAAATAAAACAACAACAAACAAAACAAAACAAAATGGTTCTTTACCTGGCATCCTATGTGTGCATCGAGTAGTCCACTCACAAAACGCTTTTACCTTCACTGAGACTCTGAGAGAATATTTAAATTTACTAATTCTCTGTATCGAAGAAATATTTGAAGCTGATATTAATAGATGATAATATACCAGCACAGAACCAAAAATATATTTTATGAGGATTGGTACCCTTTAGTCTCCATTTTGCTCACAATAACAATTTGGGTCAAGATTAAACAAGTCGGGAAACTGGTAAAACTCTTATCCATGAACCCTTTTCTTTTCCTTCCTTCCTAAGTATGTTCCCATCACTTTGCCAGTCAGGACGGGTATGATCACTTTGCCATACAAGACTCATCATAAATATTTCAATACAATAGACCTGTTTACTAATGTATTTAAATTTATGCATGTTTCTCTCCAGAATCCTTAGTTACCAACTATTTACTGCACCTATTATGCATAATGGTATCTCTATGGATGGAATCCATTTTGCATACATTAGTTGTTGCTATGTTGGGCAAGCCTCTGGCAAGCTTTTGAGTCGTCAGGAGAAACCTTTGTTCACAAAGTATGCATAAAATTAGTAAACAGGTCTATTGCAGTTCTGATCCCCACGCTAATGTTCACAAAGTATCATAAGTACAAGTTTGCAGACATCCCTTTGAACCATGTGTTAGTTTTATCATACACATTTCATTTGAATGATGCTTTCGTGCTATACTGCCCAGCTGTATTACACATTAAGCCCGGCGCACACTATACGATCCGACTGCGACCCGATTTTCGAACAAATTGCATTTTGCATTAAACGTGAAAGTTTTATAAAGTGAAATTATCTCATTTGAAGAAGTTCGGAATAATGATACGAATACTAATATCGAAATTTTGGGTAACTGCAATTCTTCTGGTTGGAGTAAAGGCCAAATCGGCTTTAAATCTTAGTCAATTGCAAGATTGATATGACGTCACTACAAATTGAATTCACTTTTATTCCTACACGGGGGCTCGCAGTAGCCCGGAATTTCTATTTTAGTATTCATACTACTATTCAGAACTTTGATCACGAAGATTTTACTTGTTTGAAGGTTCATATCAAATGTAATAACAATTTTTCCCAAAATCGCATCGTAGTCAGATCGTGCAGTGTGCGCCAGGCTTTACATGTAATCTTGTTGATCATTTTAAGTCCTTTTTGGAAGTTTTCAGTGTATACCAGCATCAAACTAAAAGATTAAATTTAGTGTAAATTGCAATGTAGCTTTGTTCACATTTAATGTTTATTTTTCAAAATTATGCCATTAACTTTCCAAAGTTGAATTTACATGAGAAAGGCTTTATACTTTTGGTCATATCACCACAAGCTTTATTTTCAAGCAACAATTATTTGAAAATGGTATTCTTTGGATTTCATTTCCAGTTTGATTCAATTTTGATTCATTTTTTTTTTTTGGAGAAAAGTCACATGAGTTAAAGGTAGGTCGAGTTCTGAGAAAGGTGACAAATAATTTGTGAGCTTTCTCATTTTTTTAATGTCAGTTTGGAAGAACATCATAGTTGAGAAATCCTCTGAAGAGAATTGCTCTTCAAATATGACTAGAAATAGCTGAATTGCACCCTTAAACCCATTTCTGTGTGCAGTGTATGTGCTTTTCCGCAAGATTGGGTTTTTTTCTTATCTATTTTGATGATTTCAAAACAATGCAGTACAATATAATTCTTAATTAGACATGGTCAACTTTTCCCAATTACTCTGAGACAGTTTCTTTCACAATGTAATTGCATGACCAGAACTCTACTTTATCAAGAAATATAGAGGATCTCACACCCTATAAAGCCAGTGGCTTGAGAGGGAAGGGGACCCATACCAATGACAATTCAGTGATGAAGCAAATTTGATATCAATCTGTTTAATGTGTTAACATAATTAAGCCACAGTGCAAGCCCACCTCTGTAATATGCCTTCTTCATTTCATCTTCTACACAACAGATAAAGCGAGTCATGGGCATCTCCGGTAAAGATCGTGCTCATCTACCTGCCCAGGTGGGGCCTAGCAGTGTCCATGCAGGTCGGATGTTTGCGCATCAGGACTCCCTCGCCAGGCTACCTGTTCCGCCACTTCAGCAGACGCTCTATAAGTACCTGATGGCTGTCAAACCGATCATCAGTCCTGAAGACTATGAAGTCACAAAGAAGGTAATATAAGGTTGTCTTGTTGGCTGTACGTGGACAAATTCTGTATAAATTTACATTGTTAGATCTCCTTTTGTACAGAGTTGTGATTAATATCAGTCTCTAGTTAAGTTGTGATCGATTTAGATCAATCTTAATTCTCTGTAAGACTGGGACCTTGCCTATCTCCACTCATTTATGGAATGCCAACTGTCAGTCTTATATGTAGCATATTAATATCATAAGTAAGATAGTTTAAAAAATCATAAATGTAATAATAATACCTGGCATTTATAACGCGCCTTTCCCAAAGTGGCCCAAAGCGCTAGATATATATTATTACCCCGGTCATTGGATTCTGGCACGCCCACACACAAAGTATGCACATTCTCCACTCCCTGGGGAGCATTCCAGCAATGGGCAGTCCAGTGACGCTCACATGCTAGGCAAGCGACATTAACTTTCGCCATCCTACCGAGTACCCATTTAACACCTGGGTGGAGAGTGGCAAATGTAGATTAACGTCTTGCCAAAGGACGCTAGTGCTGCGGTGGGATTTGAACCCCGGACCTCGTGGTTCACAGTCCGGGGACTTATCCACTGATCCACAACACCTCTATATGGAATGTAGCATTCCATATTAGCCTCTATTATTATATTTATTCTAATATTGTGGCAGTGCCATGGGAATATGTCTTAGTAGAGTGATTCATTTACTTGAATTAATTTGAGTGGTTTATGGTTCAAATCCAAGTCCTTAGTCAAGTTATTAATATACTTTTGGGTACCTGATATGATTTAGCACTGCATATTTGCTGCTCAGCTATAAATGGAATAATACATGTAATACGCCATAAGCATCATGGTGTGATAGTCATGTGCACTATGCAATAAAGCCACTATTACAGTTACTATCTATAGTATTGCTTTTGTTCTTGTATTACCGGTATTTATTTGTCTGTAGATTGTAGATGACTTTGGGAAACCTGGCGGTGTAGGACAAGACCTTCAGATGGGTTTGATAAACAGAGCCAAGAAAATGGAGAATTGGGTGAGTTAATAAATTGTTTGTCATCTTTGCCTTTAAGTGATACGAGTTTTAAATGGATGTATTGATTATTCATTACTTGAGCAGGGATATTTCGAAAATACCTCGAATGTGAAATATAGGAGGAATTTGAAAATCGTCAAAACAAAGGGCACATACAATATTTTTATTGAATTCTTTTTCAGATGTGATGATAATTGTGAATTTTATCAGTGGGTCATTTGACCTTACTCTTTTGTTTGCATGAAGCCCTGACCCTGTCCTAACCCTAATCATATGATTCCATAACACATCTTTTTATGACCGTATTATTTTGAGAGAAATCACAACAGGATTAGAAACACATTTCATCCTGATTGATGTTCGAATTATCATATGATTACTGATATAAAATATATGTGTATTCTAAGGCTTCTGGTAGCATAAAAGGTCCAATCAGCTCACAAGTCAGTAGATAGTAGTGTGACTGGCCTCTTCTCTGACTGGAAAGCTGTCAGTGACCAATGAATTTAATACAGTCAAACCTGCTTTAGCGACCACCTGTATAGAAAGACCACCTGTCTATAAAGACCATAATTTTTGTTTCCCTTGAAAAGTGTTTCTCATTGAAACATGTATTAAAGGAACTTGTACATAAAGACCACCTGCTCATAAAGACCGCTTTTCTTGTCTCCCTTGAGTGGTCTTTATAGACAGGTTCCACTGTACTTGTATTCAATTGAAAATTTGTGATCATAAGCATCGAGAATTTAAATTTAGTTCATTTTCATTGTTACCTTGTGAAAATTTCTTCTCAAATATAGACGTAGTTAGGCTGTGACATATCTAAAGATGCCCTAAAGATCTAAAATATCATTTATAATGCAGTTCTCTCCGTTTGTGTCTTTACAAATCTCCAATGATCATCTAGTTATCTGACTGGTGGTTGAACGTTGCCTATCTGGATTTCAGGTCACCAGTCATTGTCAATGTTTCACCAGGAGTTGTCTTTCCCAAGTCAGAGATGTCGGAGTTCAAAGGTCGCGAGGGTCAGCTCCATCAAGCAGCCAAGCTGATTAGGAGTGTCATGGAATTCAAGTACTTAATTGACACGTAAGAATACAGTTTTATTATCTTTGTTAGACTTGCGTTCACATAGCATTTGTGCTGTAGATATAGACGAAATGCCGAACTGAGCGGAATTTAACCGAACAGGGCACTTCGGAACAAAACTGAACCAAATTAAATATAATTGTCTCGCTTGGCAGTTTGGTAAAGAAACAGACATGGTATGTAGCACAAATAACTTGGTCATTTGATGGAGAAAATAAGTGGTCTGTTAGCAAGCTCTCCCTTTCTGTCTGTCTGTCTATCTTTCTCTCTCTCTCTCTCTCTCTCTCTCTCTCTCTCTCTCTCTGTATGAATCGTTCTCTGTATAGATCTCTCTCGTTCGTTACCTCTCTTCTTTTCTCTCCTCAGCCAATCTGTTCCTGTTGATAAAATGGCCGGTCAGCCTCTGTGCATGGATCAGTACTACAAGGTTCTAGCGTCCTGCAGGATACCAGGTCCCAAGAAGGACGATGTCACAATCTTCCCGCCCAACATGCCTAATGCTCCAAAGCACATCACTGTCGCCTTCAACAACCAGGTAATAAAGTTAACCTATTGCCTACCCAAACTGTATGGTTCCTGTATTGAGCCTAGAACATTGACAGCATTCAGAAATCAACAATTGAAACTGCCATTTGCCAATCCACACAGCATTTGAGGAGTAATAATATTTACCCAAGGTAACCTCATCAGTGTTTATGCTGTTGTTCCTGAGGGATCTTCAATTCATAGACCCCATTATAACTCTTCCGCAGGTTTTTCTATGAATTTCATGAGATTTCGTAATCATGATTGTAACTATTACAGAATTCCCCAGATAGCAGATTTCCATCTGAGATGTATTGCTATCCAAAGGAGATGGGTGTCCAGTAAATGGTAATCAAGAAGAGACTTTTCCTAGAATTGTTTCTCATAATATTCTTAAAGTGCCACCCTATCTTAAAAGTTCGTGTGGATCCCTGTAAGAAAACCAGAATGTTTTGCTAATACATATAATCATGATAATAGTAATGTGGTCTTATTTACCCAGGGTAGCCTCATCAGTATTCCTAGAGAGTACTGCAATCATACTATTACCCCCCTGCTTCAACCCACCAACCATGATAAGGTGCTCAAGCATTCAAGGAACTTCTTCCAAACGGCTACACCCCATTTACTCCACCTGGGTGGAGAAAGGCAAACTTAGATCAATGTCTTTCCAAAGGACATTAGTGTCATTGCAGGGATTTGAACCCAGTACCTTGTACTTCAAAGTCTGATGTCTTATCCACTACACCATAACATCTCCACAATGATGTAACGTATTTGTCTCCATTCTTAAGTTCTACAGTGTAGATGTCCTGAGGCCTGATGGAAAACCTTACAGCCTAGATGATCTCTACGCCCAGCTGAAATACATCGTCATGGCTACCCCAATGCCAGCTGTACCCATCGGTATACTCACAGCAGAGCACAGGAACACATGGGGCAAGATATACAAGAAGATGAGGAAAGGTGAGTTTACGAGTAAACTCAAAAAGAAGTCAACTTTTAGAGAATATTGCTAATTCAGTGATCTTGCAAATGTAAACAAAATGATATTCTAATGGTTTACCAGAACTTTCTCAAAGACGTATTGATCTATTTTTTAATTTATGTCTGTTGCACATTGACGATGTTGGAATTTATTTGACGGGTCAGGCATTAACATTAATCTTTACCTCTCATTTGTTTGATATTTCATTTTGTGAGTAAAAAAAAAAATTGAAGAAGCTTAGTTTTGCTAGTATCGTGATATTTATCACGTAAAATGAAATAAATCTGGGGAAAAGTTTTGGGGACATTCCAAGACTGTTCATGAGCTTAAACCCTGTGGTATCAAATCAACCCAAAATTTCCTCCAGATTATGTGAACAAAGAATCCTTTGAGAAGATCAAGCGTAGCCTCTTTCTCGTCGCACTCGATCAGGATGAGAGACAGGGAGCTGATGCAAGTGATATAGCTATGCGAGGGCGCCAGTCACTCTACGGGGGTGGCAGTATGATCAGTAGCGGCAACAGGTGGTTCGATAAAACAGTGCAAGTGAGTAAAAAGTCTTGACTTGTCTTATACCAAGTTCCTACATTCTTTGAAACATGCTTGATACTGCAGATAGGTTGGTGCAAAAACTCATGCAAACAGAGCATTCAAGCTGTCAATAACATCAAAAATCATGAATGGGTATTTTTTTTCACTTGATCCAATATTTTTAACTATTCATGAAAATTGATAAAAATATGGAATGAAACTTTGCTCAAAGTTTACAGTTGCCAGATGAAAATTTATGACCCTAATCCTTAAAGTTCATCAATTCTTTTCTTAGTTTTCATCTGTAATGATATGGTGTAAAACATTTTTAATTCAATGATTATGTGATTATTCAAATACGACAAGTCTGTGCAAACACAGATCTAAAATGTGTAATTTGTTTTCCTTTTGTATTTTTGTTGTAATATACAGTTCTGGGTTGGTACATCAGGCTATATGGGCCTTACCTATGAACATTGTACAGCAGAAGGACCACCAATAGTAGCTATGGTTGACCAAAGTCTCCACTACATGTAAGTCATTGTCAATGTCATCTACTTTGTAAAGTCACTCTCAATGTCATATGACCACAGTCTGAACTACATGGATCATATAGTTCCAACAGCATATATATATATAAGATTTATTATCAACATTCCTGCCCATAACCATAATATGTATAGTTTTGTAGCCATTGTTTGTGAATAACTAATTCTGATTCAAAGTTACTCCGTCTGGCTTTATTTTGTGTTTCTGTATTGGACCGTTTCTTTATTGGACTGCTATAATATTGAAGGTAGCAATGAAATAGTAATGTATATATTAGAAGTTTCATTGTCATTTAATATATTGAAGGTAGCAATGAAATAGTAATGTATATTTCAGAAGTTTCATTGTCATTTAATATATTGAAGGTAGCAATGAAATAGTAATGTATATTTTAGAAGTTTCATTGTCATTTAATATATTGAAGGTAGCAATGAAATAGTAATGTATATTTTAGAAGTTTCATTGTCATTTAATATATTGCAGGTAGCAATGAAATAGTAATGTATATTTTAGAAGTTTCATTGTCATTTAATATATTGAAGGTAGCAATGAAATAGTACTGTATATTTTAAAAGTTTCATTGTCATTTGATATATTAATTTGTTGCCTGATTTCTTCAAGCCGGATGAAAATTACATTATACCGGGAATATACATGTACAGTGGAATCTCACTATAACGAGGTCCTTGGGACCATGAAAATTACCTTGTTATATCAGGGTCAAAAAACAAAAGAATATAGAGAGCTGGGACCAGCAAAATGACCTTGTTATATCAGAGCTCTTAATAGCGAGTTTCTGTACCACAGTGGAAGTAGCACTCACCGGGTTGATGTCAAATTCTTTAATATGGAAGGAGTTAAAATGTTCAAACTCTTAGGCCCGAATTCACGAAAGAGGTTTATCTAACCCGTTTAAACCTCCATAAGCGTAGTATGCGCATGTCTTCATGTCCAATGGGCGAATAGCAATGCGCTTATATACTCTTATCTACGCTTATTTACGCTTATTTTAGTCCGCGGCAGAGGTTTAAAACCATGGTTTAGACCATGGTTTAAGATAAGCATCTTCTATGAATTCGTGCCTTCAGGGTCTTGTTGCAGTCTCATTCACACTCGTGTAAATTCGTATGTAACATAATTACCATTCGTTTATCGATGTGATGTTCTGTGCGCCTTTAGGAATAATCTAGTGGCAGAGATTGGATCAGAAACGCCCAACCCACCTAAACCAGAGCGTCTAGATTTCAACGTCGGTCCTGATATTGTAGAGGCCATCGAAGAAGCCAGGCATAATGTTGATGTGTAAGTACATTGCACATGGTTTATGTTAATGATATGAAAAGTTACATAAGATAAATCTTTGTTTTTATTATAATTTTTTCATTAGTGATATAATAAAATATATTCAAAACCTGTTGGCTCTGGAACATAAAATTTTAAAAATTGATTCACGTTTGATAAACCAATCTTCCGGTTAAACAAAATATCATATTTCATCAATGATTGAAATTGATTGAAAATCGCAGATATCAATATAACTAAAAAAGGAGTAATTTCAAAGGAATTGCAGATGCCACCCATATGAAATTGCTTCCCATAACCTTCTTTAAGAGTTTAAAAAGTAGAAATCGGATCATAAGAGCGAAAGTGCTGAGGGAAACTGTTGTACACTTACAAGGATCCTCAGTAAAGACACATAATCGTTGATTCTCATATATGACACTATTTGAGTGTTTACCCGATAACCAGGTTATCGATCACAGAGAGTGGACTTTTTTTAATTTTTAAGACCGACAGGTCTTACGTAATGTGTGCACCCTTCACCTACTTCAGAAGAACCGGTCTGTAAGGAAAGCTCATCATCACAAATGTTCCTCCCCGAACGCTCTCCGAGACTCGAGGGCAGACTCAAGTAATTTCCCGATGGGCCATCGAGTTTCGCTGCGTGCGATATTGAGATATGTACGCATTTTAATTGGTAATTTCACCAAGTCCTGTGTAAGCGAATGAGCCAGTTCGTGATTGGTTCATGGTGCAAATGACCCTAAAATGCCCGAAATGTGAACGTGCACGCGTGTTTGCTTAGGTGGATGCGCTACGTGTTTAACGTGTTAAAATCATACTTGTGTGTGCATTGTGGCGCGTACAAAATAATAATATTAGGATTTATATAGCGCCTTTTCCAAAGGATACAAGGCGCAATACAAAGTATCACATTATTACCCCGGCTTTAGCCGAGCTGCCATGATAGGCGCTAAGGCATTCAAGGAATTTCTTCCTACCGGGTACCCATTTACTTTACCTGGGTGGAGAGTGGCAATGTAGATGAATGTCTTGCCAAAGGACATTAGCGCTGTGTCGGGAATCGAACCGCGAACCATGTGAGCCACAGTCCGGTGACGTATCCACTAGACCACGACACCTGCGTATAGAGGTCAATTGTACCCGGTACAAATGACCTTTATCTACACATGCGCAAATTGTAATTATGAACTGGCTTATTGTGATGCAGTTCGCATGGAAATGCCAAGAGTATGTCTCTAATTGATTCCTTTGCTTGTCCATATGTTTTGCAGGGTTCACAATGATCTTCAGGTTACTCTCTTCCAGTTCAAGGAGTTTGGCAAAGACTTCCCCAAGTCCCAGCGTCTCAGTCCAGACTCCTTCATCCAGACTGCAATACAGTACACGTTCTTCAAGTAAGAGTCTACAGAAGTAATGTTTTTGATATGTTTGTTTTTTGATTTAGAGGTAATATGGAGATTTAAAGGGAAGCTTGAGTTCTGGGAAAGGTAAAAAATAATTTGTGAGCTTTCTCATTCTTGTTATGTTAATTTGAAAGATTATGGTAG
The DNA here is from genome assembly GCA_025617745.1 of Heliocidaris erythrogramma. Taxonomy (NCBI): domain Eukaryota; kingdom Metazoa; phylum Echinodermata; class Echinoidea; order Camarodonta; family Echinometridae; genus Heliocidaris; species Heliocidaris erythrogramma. The sequence goes on from CM046869.1 coordinate 29,491,993, forward strand.
TAGATATGTCCCCTGAAAAGGATTGCTCTTCAAATACCCTCACATTCAACATATGGCAAGAAACAGCTGAAATGTTTGGGCCGAACATTTGTGTGTAGTCCCATATAAATATTTCTGTGTGCAGTGCATGTGAATCTCAGCAGATCTGACTCAATTTCTTATCATTTTGGTGATTCCCAAACCTTACAGCATATACCAATTCTTATGTGCTATATAATCAACATTTCCCAATTGCTTTGAGACAGTTTCTTTCACAATTCAATATCATGACCAGAACTCAACTTTATCTTTAATAAGAGTTTTCAATGTCCAGTCCTAACAAAATGTCTGTGAATACCAGTAAAATTAAAACATTTCAAGAGGTTATAATAAAAACAGGATACTGATATATTTCTAAGGTGTCTCACAACTAACCATAAATGTTGAAGAGTGATGTCTATGGACATCCCACTAAATGGATCACTTATATATTTTTATATCCAAAATTATATTCTGTTATGATATTATCTGATATTATATTGTATATTTCTTGTTCTTTTAAAGTTTTGACCGTTTTCATGTTCTGTTCTGTATTATTGCTTCAGCATTTCATTCTTTGTTGTACACTTTGTAATGACAAAGTGTGCACCAATTCTTACACATATGAAAAAGAACAATTTTGTTTCCATTGCTTACATAGGTTATATGGATACTCAACAGCTACATACGAGAGTGGATCACTCCGAAAGTACAAGTTTGGTCGCACAGACACGATCAGATCAGCAACTATCGAGTCAGATGACTTTGTCCGGGGAATGTGTGATCCCACTAAGACGGTAAATTGAAAAATGAAATGTGTAAAAAAAAAAAAAAAAAGATTCCAATTGTCATGGACATATGTGTTGTGGTTGATATTCATTAAATGACTTTCCAAAATATATTTGTGTATACAATGGAGATTTGTACGTCTTTTGGTATAAGGAAGAAATTTATTTTGTGTACACGTTGCATACAAGCTTGATGTAAAAATTGTATGTTTTGAGTATTTCAGGTTTGACTGATATTTTATTGTCTCTCACCTTATCAATATCTGTTTTATATTGATACAGCCTAGTGAAAGAGTGATGCTACTAAGGAAAGCAATTACAGCTCACAAGCAGTATACGAATGATGTAAGTTTCCTTTACAGTTATCAAACTTATCCTTAACCCTTTCGAGACAGTTGACCATGTTTTGTGGTTTGGCTCAACTATTGATTCAGAGTCCTAAAAAATAAACCAGATGCACGAGTAGATAGAACAAAAATTTCTGCACTCACTGTGTCCATTTTAGTTGCATGACCATATTGCATTTGATGCCAGGAATTTTAAAAAGGAGAATAAGCTTTATATGTTTTATATTACATTTTGATAGAGACATGTAGCATTAAAAGATATATTTGTTGCCAATTTGAAGAACAAAATGTGATCAATTAAGCCCTTAAATAATTCCTGTTATGAAAGGGTTAAAGGTACACATTTTGACATGGTAGATACATGTAAAGTAGTGCGATGTCTTTTCCTTTGTCTTTGATTGTAGGGAAAATTTTCACTGAAAGTCTTAGCAAAATTACCATTGTTCAGTAATGGAAAATTGATTGTTTTCAGTAAAAGAATAGTAGGAATTTCTACTTGTACCGCTGTACAAATAACTCTAAGATCATAGACACATGGATCATCATAATTAGGAGAGTAAGTTCAAAGGATCTACTCATACAACGGTACAAAAATATCTTCAGTTGTAAATACATGTGTCATCATAGCTGGAAAGGTCGTTACAAAGGAATTCCATGCAATTATCTAATCTTGCTTCCCTCTAACTTTCATACTGATTTTTTTTCTGTCACACATGTATTTTCAAAAGTTGATTAATGCCTTTAATATCCATTCATAGTTTCAAATACTCATGCAAGCAATATCTTTCTTTTTTTCATATACAAAAAGTATGATTTAAGATGATATCTGTCTCTGACAGTAGATTTTTATTCAAATTTCATGATATCTGGAAATTGTTCAAAATAGCATAAAGAATCAATTGAAATATTTTTTGGTTTTGCCAAAATTATCAGACCATAACCTTTCCTCATACTTGTCATTTATCTTGCTTTTGTCAACAGGTTATAAATGGTGATGGCATCGACAGACATCTATTAGGCCTGAAGCTGATAGCCATAGAGAATGGTGCCAATGTTCCTGATCTGTTTATGGATACTGCCTTCACATCATGTACTCATTTTAGGTTATCTACCAGTCAGGTAATTCTATGAGAAATGGATATTTTCTTTGTACTGTACTCATATTGTAATGCATGTTTGTGTGTGTTACACAGCTGTGATCCTATCATCGTTATATATAGTTTTTATTGAAAATGTAGATTTTTGTTCTTCCCTAAACTGTTATTGAAGGAACTGAGGGTTTAAACTTTATAGAAATGTTATGCCTTTAAAAACTTCTGTTCAAAATGCTGGTACGATGCATCATAACTGTTAGTAGATGTATGTTATCCAATGCCTTGGAAGGTTAGTGTACATCCTGCAAGCAATACTAATATCCAAAAGAGACATAGAGACCTTCAAGATGTTACAAGTTTACTGTAATTGTTAATTTCCCTTTGCCCTGCTCCTTGGGGAGTGGAGAGGGTACACACATTACATGCCGATATGAAATGCAGTGACTGAAGCAAAGATAATTATGAATAATATGTGTTGCCATCGATGATATGCTGTATAATTCTAATTAGTATAGTATTATAATTTGTACAGTGCTGGCACAGTTAAACCTCTTCATGTAGGCACCCCAAGTGAAACAGTAAAAGTGGCCACTATAGACAATGTCCTTTCTAGACAGGTTCTACTTTAACCCTTTCAGGACAGAAATTATTTAAGGGCTACATTGATCACATTTTGTTCTTCAAATTTGACAACAATAGTATTTTTCTTTTAGTGCTACATGGTTCTAAAAAGGTGTAATGTCTTTGAAAACATTATACATGGTTACAAAATTTGTCGAAAAGTTGAAAAAATTGCCAATTTTGATACTCTCAATGTGTTGCCAACTTAAGAATTTTAAAGCTTATTCTTGTTCGTCAAATTCCTGGCGTCAAATGCAGTATGGTCATGCAACAAAAATGGACATAATGTGTGCAAACATTTTTGCTCTTTCTACTCATGCAACTGGTATATTATTTAGAGCTCTGAATCAAAAGTTATTGAGCCAACCCACAAAATGTGTTCAATTGTCTTGAAAGGGTTAATACATTTTCTTTAAACAGTGCCCTGTTTCATAAAACTTGTCATCAAGGACAAGTTGCAATAACTGTTATTAGCTACTGAAATCCTTGCATCTGATTGGCTCAGAGCAAATTTGTTGGTATAAATCACCGACAAGACACTTGATGAAACGCCCCCCAGGAGGCATTATAGATGTGGTCACAATAAACTGGTTTGACTGTAATCATCTCCTTGTTTGTCATTTCTTTGCCAGGTTCCTGCCAAGCATGATCTTACAATGCTGTTTGGGCCAGTTGTTCCCGATGGATACGGGATCTGCTACAACCCTCAGAACGATCATTTTAATTTCTCTGTGACAGCCTTTAACACCAGCCCAGAGACAGACTCTGATAAGTTTGCTGCCGGTCTCTCCGAGAGTCTATTGGAGATGAGTCATCTTCTTGCTACCGCTCCTCCTGCTGCTAAACTCTAGAGGATCCAAGATGGAAATACAGTGAAACTAACCTGTCGAATTGCATCTGGCAGAGACCCCTGCTGAAGTTATCTTGCACTTTGTTTTTCAAGCGGTTAATGATCGATCACCTACAAAGATTGCTTTTAATGTTTCACGTTTCATGGAAGCGATCTCTTCGATTAAGACCTGCTGTGATGATGACCTGTCCATAAAGACTGCTTTTAACAACTCTTCTTGTTTCTGAGTGGCCTTCCTCTGTAAAAGCTACTGTGGTAACCATTTGTCCATAAGGACATCTGTACATGATTTATGTCAGTCCTTCAGTAAATAATAATAATAATAATGATAATAGCTGCATTTAAATTGCACACGTATCCATCCCAGGGGATGCTCAAGGTGTCTACAAGTCGTCTATTATTACCCTGGCTTCAGCCCAGCTGCCCTAAGGCGCTAATAGAATTCAAGAAATAAATTCCTACCAGGTACCCATGTATTTACTACACCTGGGTGGAGAGTGGCAAATGTAAATGTGTGATTGTCTGACATCCGTGGGTCCAGCAACCAGAAAAATGGTTGCTCTGTCTGATTTTGCAAAAGTTCTGTGAAATTTCAAATTCTGAACAAATTTAGTACCGTATTCATGGTAAAAGGCCATCAGTTTATTAATATTTAAGATGCTGGGCTTATAATCAGACCCAAATTTATTTCCTTCTTTAAATGAAGTTTTTAATCACCACAAAATTTAAACCATTGTGTTTGGTTGTAAATATCTCAATGATTTTTCATTGTACATGTAACTCACCTTGTCTTTTTTTCAAGAGTACTCCCAATACAGTAAGGCCCCCTCCCCTTTTTCTATGGATTGACACTTTCTATTAGGTGCTGAGTGTTTTTATACAGGATGGCCCAGAAAGAATGCAACACCTAAAATCTGCAATTTCAATGACATCATAGACTCAATATCATTAGTTTTTTTTTTTTTATTGGGTAGAAAGATGTTCAAGATTATCAATTTTGGGTAAGGCGATATGATTCTACAGTTATTTTTGTGAGGCAATGCCATTTCCGAAATTCGCTGAGCACTTTGCAACTGTAGCCATGCTTGAAGCATCGATAAATGTATGTATGACGGCTTCCCATACAGTCACCTTTGTTGACAAACACATAACTACTCTCGCTTTGAAAACAAAGACAAGAAGAATGAAGTGGAGATTGTGTGGAAAGCCATCATGCATACATTTGTTGCTGCTTCAAGCATGGCTAAACTAGCAAATTTTGAAAATAACATTGCATCACAAAAATAGCTGCAGAATCAAAACGCTTTACCCAAAAATTGATGATCTTGGTGTCATTTTACATGGAAAAGAATTTTCTACCCAATAAAAAAAAAATAATGATATGTCAATGATGTCGTTGAAATTGCATATCTCAGGTGTTGCATTCTTTCTGAGACACCATGTATATTACATTGTGGAAAGTAGGTTGTTTCAAGACTTGCAACAAAAATGTTGGGATTTGAATCTTGGCTCATTAATATTAATCGCTAATTGATTGTCAAAACGCTTAAAAGGGTCAAAGTGAGTCTGCTCCAGAAATAACTAAAATAGTGCCCAAATCGTCCTATATTGGACAATATTGTTATAGAGCCCAAAGGAGCCCTGGAGAAAAAAGACTGCTTATTGGTAGGTGAAGAGAAAGTCAGTGAGTGAATTTGGGAATTATTATTATTTGATTTTGTGCATCATGGTGCAGTATGAAGTGTGATATTTTCCCTTTGGACTGTTAGTTCTGTCATGCATTTACGATTTTAAATTGAAGAATATGAAAATGTTGCGGGTAATGAAGTATGTTATGTAAACAATATCCTATTTTCAAGAATAAAAGGAATACATTGTTGCTCCGCAGTTTCTCTGCTATTCAAATAAATTAATATTATCAGGGTGATAAGTGTAGATAATGTTCATGTACAGAAATTAATAGAGTGGAGTTCATCCTCTACAAGGACATTTGAAGTATGAATACTACAGGGAAAATGAATATGATGGCATTATCATGAAATAGGAAACCACCATTCACTCTGCGTAGCATCACATCGCTTCATTTCATCAAACGCATCTATGTCTTCTTTCCTCCTCTAAACGAGTGGGTTCATACATGTATGTCACGATATAGCCATTATGAATGTGCAATAATATGGAATTAATAGTGTTGAAAATGACCTATGATATGAAGTGATATTGCCTTGGGGTTTGAAATATACATTTGTGATGTGTTATATTCTGTAGAAATGTGAAAATATATCAAGCTAGTTTAATAGCTTGTGAATTTTTTAAGGTAACCCAGCACCAAAGATATATATACAATGGTTGCAATATTAAGATTCTGTCTTGTCAATTGAATGTGATGTGAAAAGAACATTGCACTATCTCTGTTACTGTAAACGTGGAATATTTCGCGGTGTGGAAATTTTCGCGCATTTCGCGCAGCATGAAATGTGCACAAAAATAAAAACATGCAAATATTTTTGTTTGTATTCTTTTGCCCATGAGCCTAGCGCGTAGACGCGAAATTCACTTTACTCAGCCGAGCGCGAAAATTTCCACTTTTACAGTAAGCCATAGATAATGGAGAGATAAGGTAGAAATAAGGCGGAATATTATCAAGAAGTCTTACTACATTCTCTTTTAGTTATGTTTTAGTTTATTTCTTGTATTCAATAATTCAATATTGATAACAAGGAGGGCCTGTTCTCATTACAAGATTGGAAAGTGGATCGCTCTATTGTGGGGCGACCCATGGCGTGCGCCAAGGAGGGTTCACACCTGCAGAGGTTAGCGATCTATCTTGGCATTCTCTGCACAGGAGAATGCGAATTGGCACGCTCTAGATCATGCTATCGCTCGTGGACCACTCCCTAGAGGTGGTCCAGCGGTCCGCTGGATTGCCTTGGATCGCTCCAAAGCGACGTCACCACGTTCTCACCATAGAGATGACGCAATCTAGCGCGCGCTCTATCTCAGTAATGAGAACGGGGTCAAGTATTATACCTAATTTTATAAATCCAATGGTATCGACAAGAAATTAAGGATGCAGATCATAAATTCTATCCCATAATTTAATCATTGTGCAACATTGAGATATCATTGTAAACAATGATCTCTCAAGCTGGGAACACAATTTCCCCCAGAGCTTTAGTCAGCAACAAAACTTTTCAAACTTTGGATTTGGAAAAAAAAAAACCCAAAATTATATGCAATTAGAGATCTTTCTTTAGGACAAATGTAATCCTGTAGGGTTTTTTAAAATTATATGCAAGTCAAAATGAAATATAATATTTTTATAAGCATCTAAATTCAATGGGTAATTTGCTAATATTGCTATATGTAAATACAGAAATTAAAGCATGTATGAAAGTTGTACATTTTTCATCGAAAGCTTTTATTGTATTTCAATGTTTATCAAACTCATACAAATAAAAATGCTTGACATGAATATCTCTTTGTATTTGTCATTTTCATTGATAATGCTTTTGCTGTATACATGCATCCTTTTCACAAGAGTAAAATTCAGAAATTCAGATCTGCCAAACAAAATTGGTAGAAAACTTCGCCAAGTAATGTGTAAGGAAAGATAAGGAAGTTGAAACTTAGAACACCATGTGACGGGCACCAGAACACGAGTTCACATGTGCATATTGTATTATGGTTTTGCGTAAATGTGATTTCTAGCAAGTGTTTGCAAATTTGACTGGTCCAAAGAACCCATCTATTGCATGTTAACAATTGAGATTAGCTTAATGCCACTTTTTCTCAAAATACAATTTAATTACCAAAACTCCAGATAATAATAACATTTACATGTAGAAACATAAAATTCATGCATTTAGTATTTTCTACACCCTTTTTTCGTTAAATTATACAAAAGCTTATCCACCTGATCCTGATAACATCAAAGTGCCTGTTGTAAAAAGTGCTCACCCTGTACTCAAAGAGTTGAAATAAATTAATTTACCATAATTAATTCAAATACGATTTAAATTTAAATGTACATTTCCAATTATATGGATATATATAATAAAGAACAAAACTATCACAACAACCTGTTCACATGCTTAAAACTACTTAAGTGAAATTTGATTTTCTACCTTTTTTTATAAGCATCGATTCCTCACAGATGTATCTGGGACCATAGTCTAAAAAGACTTGTTAATATACTGTTAATACATGGTTGGGAGTGCGTTGGTGCGATCTGGCAACACAAAGGTTTTTATCGTGGTGTACTATACGCACAAGGTGCAAGCCGAGTGTGTTTGACACCCCGAAAAAAACCTATTGATACATGGTTGTGAGTTTGTGCATTAGTGCGATCTGGCAACACGGAGGTTTTTATCGTGTCAAACGCACGAGGCGCGAGTTTGACACCACGATAAAAACCTGCGTGTTGCCAGATCGCACTAATGCACGAACTCACAACCATGTATTAATAGTTTTATGAAACGGGTCGGCAATATGATTATGAAGTCTATAAAAATGGTTACGAACCCCATAGAAACGCCAAGAGTCGCGCAGTCATGGAGGCTGCCATTTGCTTTCCTGGATGACATCACAGAAGCGCAGCCAACAAAAGTCATGCGCGTTTCAGTGCGCGCATGTAATCCCTGCACTAAAATGACAAACTATGCGATTTCATTGCGTTTTAAGTTTGCACGCACCAGAGGTACGTGTATGCGCACCTCAGCCGTGCTTTAGAGCCTTTTTGCCGTGTGTTATCACTTTTTTTTCACGGTCACATGGTGTTATTTGACCAATCAGGATGGCTACATTTTATGGTGCCCATAAAATCCTTTTACAAAGGTTCCCTGTCTGGAAAAGAAAAGCTTTCACTGAGTGGTTTACTACAAGCATGATCGAAGTGATTGACAGGGAGAGAGAGAGTGAAGAGAAGAGAGAGAAGAGAGAGAAGAGAGCTTACAACGGCAGTCTCCTTTAATACTTTTCTGTTTCCCTTTAAGGGAAGATGTTATTTCTTTTCTCACTTTTTAGAGCCCTACTGTTGATTTATGCATTTTATGCATACATATAAATCCATACTTTTTTTCAATCTAGAAAAAACAAACACACACATGATATTGGACACTTCTACAACCTTGTGGAGGTGACATAAAGGTCCTGAATGTTATCTTCCTGGATGTTGGTAGCTGCAAGGCGCGGTTGCAGATGATCCACCTCATCACTAGGAATCACTGGTATCTGATCACTCTTTGAGCTGTCCGGGTTGCTACTGTCCATCCAGAGCTTTTCTTGCATTGCCTGGATGCGTTCATGGACCTTCCTGGAGCTCGTACTGTGCAACGCAGGAGCAGGTGACCCTTCAGAAGCTTCAGCAACATTGCTTTGGTGCTGCAGCTTTGGTTTAGGAGAAGGACGAGGAGGTGCCACCGGCTTGTCTGACCATTGCTGAACAGAACTTGTGGCCGGGTCAGTAGATGAGTCTTGATAGGCGCACGGGTTCTGGATATGGATATATTCTTGTTGATCTAGTTTCTGGTGTTCTGGCACACCAGGTTTTAGCTTGTCAATCTGGGAGGACTGATACAGCTGGTGGATCTGGGTTTGAGTCATCTGTGGAGCTTCAGTTTCCGAGGCATTCTCCTGGCTGTACATGGAATTGACTTGAATCCCCACTGGATGCACTGATCGCTGGTTTGGTACTGGGTGTGCCTGCAGGTCTACAGAAGCCTCTGGTCCCTGGAGGATCTCCAAAGTATTACCTCTGGTATCTCTGTAACCTTTCTGCACAGCTTCAGTATGCTTGTCATTTGCTTCACTGTTGATATGCCTGACTGGTTTCTGTTGGCTCAACCTACTCCCCTGATGTTGTACCAGTGTGGGTGAAAGATCAGTCTGGCCTTGACAGTGAACACTATCTTGTGGAGGGTTTGATAGAGGGCTTCTAATCTGGTCATACCCTGGTAGAGTAACAGATGGGTGGTGCGTGGAACTTTGTTTACTGCATTTGCGTTTGACCGGCACTGGTTTGAGAGTAATTGGAGGGCTTCCTTCCTGTTCTGGAGTTTGCATGGGCTTGACTTCTTGACATGTAGCAACCATCTTGTCATCTGTAGAAATTTCAGCACATCTCTCTGTCTGGAAAGTGCTGTGGTGTCCATTACTATGTCCTTGTTCGTGATCTTGTTCCAAGTTCTGCCTGGAGACATCTGTCATTCCATGATGTTCCACAGCAAAGTTCACTGCACCTTCGCCAGCATTACCATGCTCTTGAGGACTGGTCTGTCTAAATGTACTTGGATGCTGTCTGCTGTGGTTGCTTCTCCTTGAAGAACCTCTAAGGCTGTACTTCCTTGGTATCGGATAGTGCTCTAGACTCTTGGCGGTGCAGCGGTGTTGATCACCAAGGCCATTGCTCTCAGTATGTCCAGGTGGTGTAGGAGCTGAAGCCAGAGCGGAGGGAGATATAGGAGGGAGGGGAGGAGGGACGGGGGAAGGAGATGGGCGGGTCATGTTTCGGTGAACCTTAAAGGTGCTGTTATGCCTAAGCTCTTCCACAACATCCTGCATGGGAATACAACGAACAGAGAGGATTATCTTAAAACAGATCTTTCAACACATTTTCTCTGAAAAAGGGCTTAAATTATAAATAAGTGTGACTGTAACAATTCTCAACAGATTATCTGTGACAGGACTTCATCTCTTTTTCGTGTACACGTGAAAATTGTCATTGAGATGAAATTAGTTACTATTTTTTTCACAAATATCACCCATTGTTAAGAATTGCAAAATGCTTAAAACTGCGAATGAAATTTAGCTGATGATCCAGCTAAGCAAAGTTCAAACCATATGCCACATTTGTGCTTCTTTGTTCAGTTCATTATCTAAAACAAACACAGACAGAAAGCCCATTTTGATCATTAACTTTGTTGAAAGTTTTATATAGGCCTATTTGCATGCATGAATAAGACTAACTATGAATTAGTATATATTTAAAAAAAAACATACAATTAAATTGAAAAAAAATCAAACCAAAAACAGTAGAATAAATGAATTAAATTAAATATAATATATTAAATAAATTAAATTTGAAATTAATTCGGAATCGTATTTTTTACAGATGTATAAAATCTGCTATTGATAAAATATATAAAATATGCTACTGATGTTCTAAATGAATTAGCAATTACATTGACAAGTAAAGATAACATATACCTTTTTCAGTTGTGTATCTTTGTTGGCTGGGAATGCTCTGGTAGGGGTGGCAGTCAGCGAATGTATGCTTTGTGACTTGTAGATCCATGAAGATTCAGGCAAATCATTCTGGTGTTCTCTGCTTTTAATCTTGGATTTGCTTCCTCTGCGTGTTTGTGAACCCTAGGTGGGAAGGATAAATACATAAATTCAGAATGATAATCTCTCTTCAGTCAGAATTGGTGAGTTTGTTGTCTGATTGTTATTAAAAATTATTTCTTAACCCCTTTCATTGTCTTAGCATGATTTACCAATCGGATGATCATTTTGGGGTGCTATTATGCGTGATATCAAGCGTGATATCATAAGAACTTAATAATGAGTCTATTACTAAATCCCAAAATATAAAAAAACAGATTTAGTGTCCTTTTCTTATTTCAATTTTATCATTAAAACACACTAGATACGCTATTGAGTTAAAGAAACAACTTCACTGCCCGAGTATATGAGGTTAAGGTTGTCCAAATGTATACACGTAGTTTAAAGGAGTAGCAATTCTCCAGCCAACACCCACTCTCCCCACCACGTCTGTGGTCACATGATGATCCTTATTTAGAAAACGAAAATTGAACTGCAACACTTTAAAGACAAAATTGCAGTGATTTCAGTCCGAGATCTGTATCAGAAAAGATACTAGAACACAACTGCCTCATATCTACGATCCTTGTCCCACTTCTATTTGACTTTCATACTCCTAAAAATATATCGGAACACAAATTCTAAAGCGGTGCCCACTTATCTGACGCCAGGGCAAACTATTGGTAGATTATCACTATATCCTCTAACCTTGAATGTATACTTGGTCCTGGCGTGGTGGTCCAGTACCTGGTCTTGGTTCTTTGCCTGGGTCTGGGTCTGGGTCTGGGTCTGGGTCTGGGTCTGGGTCTGGGTCTGGGTCTGGTAAGACTTCCATTGTTGGTTTCTTACAGGAGCGATTAGTATGCAGTAGATATATAGGAATCCAACAACAGCCGAAACCATACCAATTACACTCGATATCAGGTACACGAGGTAGACTGTATGATCGAACATATCGTACAATCATTTATATCCGTATCAGTCATATTATATTCTAGTCAGTCAGTTTATATCGCTACTAGTCATATTATATTCCTATCAGTCACATTATATTCCTATCAGTCATATCATATTCCTATCAGTCATATCATATCCCTATGTCAGTCACATCATATCTATCGGTATTATTTCTAGCAGTCATATTATCAGTCATATCATATTCCTATCAGTCATATCATATCCCTATGTCAGTCACATCATATCTATCGGTATTATTTCTAGCAGTCATATTATCAATCACAGTATATCTCTATCAGTCATGTTATATCTCTATCAGTCATACTATATCCCTATCAGTAATATGATAACCCTATCAATCACATCATATCTCCATCGGTCATATACATCACTTTCAGTCGTTTTATATCCATATCAGTCACGTTATATATCTACCGGTCTCATTTCTCAACTTTCAGTCATATCATATCATATACTTTTCAGTCATAATAAATCTATGTTAGTTTTATTTACCTATACGAGTCGTATTATGATATATCACTCATATTATCTTTCTCAGCTATATCATATCCCTATCAATCATATCATATCCATATTAGTCAGTTGTATTATATCTTTATCAGTCAACTCTGTCAATCATATTATACCAATATCATTTATATCATAGCCCTATCAGTCACATTACATCCCTTTCAGTTGGAACAAATTCCCGTTACTCATACCTATACCTGTGATATTATAATTTTATCAGTCATATTACATCTTTTTCAGTCATATTACATCTTTATCAATTATATTGCGCAATAGAACATGCTTTGACTCGCCAAAATATTAGGGATATTGACATTGTGTTAATGTTCTCACTCAAGTCTGGAACTTTAAATGTAATTTGGGGCTGTATGCAAATCAATGAATGAATGTTGCGAAATGCACACAAAAGACGCAAAGTTCTCTTTTAACGCGCTAAATGATAATCATTTCCTCCAAAATATTTATCGAGCACTTTCTTATATATCTGCACGATTCCATCAAAAAAATATCAAAAGAATAAATAAATGAATATCAAATAGAATAAAATTATGAAAGGATTTTTTAATGACTTGACATAGTAAACGGTACCACTTTAAGCGATTGCTGCTCAAAATAGATGAATTTTAGAAATTAAAAATTTTGTTCTAGACTTGTATATTATTTACAACCAATTCAGGGGCGTCGCCAGAATATTTTGAATGGGGGGAGGGGTGGTTACACCCAAATTTGCCGACATAAATGCTGCACCCTAATCCCCCCCCCCCCCCCCAATAATAATAAAATCACAGAAGTAGAGATCTTGATCATACAGGTCCATTTTCGCAAGGAGGGGGCTGACGCCTTTTGCCCAAATATCAACTTTTCAATTTCTAAATTTTTGCGAGCCAGTAAAATTTGTTTAACTTTTCGTAGAGAAAATGTACAGAAGTTACATAAAGAAGCAGTGGCGTATCTATAGAGGGGGCAAGTGCCCCGGGCGGCACTTGAAGGGGGCGCAAAAAACGCAAAAGAGAGAATGAAAAGGGGAGAAATACCAAAAAAAAATATGGTCTTTGAGGGTTATTTGCGCCCCAGTCAAGGACAAAATGCGTAAGAAATTATGTTTTATAGCGTTTGAAATGCGAAAATTTTCTAAAGCTCGCTCGCTTTGCTCCCTCGCATAATTATGTTCAAGATCTAGATATTTCGCGCCCCCAATGGCGTTTTTAAAGTGTTAACCATTAATTGAATCTAGTTGATTTGTCCCCCCCCCCCCGCATAAGGCAGGAGCTTGTTATTGGATTGGATATAAGTGCATTAAAAGCACTTTCAAAGTATAGAACATTCGATAGAAATAATAAATTTGCCTTGCAATTGCCTTACTAAATTCCTCTTTTAAATTTCTACTGGGTTAAAAAAAAAAAAACCTATTGCTAGGTCGCTGTATTGCATTGGATTTTATTTGTAAGGGTAAAATACATAAGAAATTTCAATTTGAGGGGTGAAAAGGAAAAAAAACAATCTGCCACTCGGTCGCGTTGCTCCCTCGGAACTTTGAAAACCCTTGGGGGCTGCAGCCTATTGCCGAAGGGGACGCCTTTTGCCCGAATATTAGCCAGGTTTTCCTTCTTTTTCTTTCCTTCCCTTGTCCTTTCCATATTTTTCCTGTTTGTTTTCCTTTCCTTTCCCTTTTCTTTTTTTTTCTTTTCTTGTTCTTCTCCATTCTCTTTTCTCCTTTCCCCTTTCCCCTTTCCCCTTCCCTATCCCTCCCCCCCCCCCCTCTTATTTTTTTTTGGCCGACAGAGGTGGTGCATTTGCCGACAGTAATTTTGAGGGGGAGGGGGTTGGAGGGGTGTGACACTCCCACACCCCCTCTAATGACGCCCCTGAACCAATGATGTTGAACTAAGATTACAGGAATTGAAATTTAAACTCCATAATCCGAACTTACTGACGTATGGTGAACGCCAAAAGGTTTCACTTGTGACTGGTCCAGTGCCTTCGTGTCGGGTCGGTTGAAAAATTCTCACCTTTTCCGCAAACTCTAAGAGTATCATACTGGCGAAACATAGAAGGAATGATGCTCCACTTATCACCAGTAGAATCTGACTCTGTTGAAATTAAAATGACCATTTATCAAATACAGAAATCTATATCTCTATAAATTGAGCAAAGATATTCAGTCAAATAACGGAAAATAAATTAAATTTTACATCGCATTTCTTTGACGGGTACGGTAAAATTTAAGAAAATATATAATTTATTCCTTATTTTTTGATATTATTATCAGCAGCTCTTCAGTTATTCTGTGAATGAATGGTCTGGAATTATAAAAACAAAACAAATACATGCCAAAAAGAGTATGTCAAACAACTATAATAAACGGATAAGAAATGTTCATACCACATATATAGCCTACCTTCAAATAGCAGACCTTGCCGAACAGAGCTATAACAATAGTGAGTATTCCTCCCATAAAAACCTGATGAATGCAAACGAAAGACAATGCCTGTGTCATTTAATCATTAAATTTCAACATCAGAAATCATCTCCAAATAAATTTGTCATGTCATTATTGCCATAGAAGAGAGCGAGAGCGAGAGAGAGAGGGGGAGAGAGAGAGGGGGGAAGAGAGGTGGGAAGAGAGAAGGGGAAAGAGAGAGAGAGAGAGAGGGAAAGAGAGAGAGAGAGAGAGAGAGCGCACGCGCGGAGAAAACACCATACCTACACATAGACATAAAGAGGTAGAACGTTATCAATGAAAGAAGCAAAGTCGAATAAGACGATTCTCAAAGTGCAGATCATTTTCTTAAACTTTCATTACCATTTCTGAAAGTAGCTATTCAAAGAAAATCACAAATATGGCAATTAATGTATCACTAGAAACTGGGAAGCTTACAGATGGCAATCGTATAAGTTTTATGTCAACTGCGTATCTGATGATTATAAAAACAACACAAATAAAAGCACTTCTCAGCATCTGGAATATCCGAGGATTCGCCAGAAATATAGCGATGTTTTGATGTCGTCACACTCGGGATCGATCCAGCTTAAGCAGACGACGTCCTATAATGAATGAACGTAATTGCAATGCAATTATTTATCAAATTATAAAGAGTTTGGTGTATTTAAACATGACCTTATTTCACACCATTATAAAGGGAAAGTGAAACTGATTCTGATAGCTAAAACCGTTTGATTGTAAATACACAGGAGAAGGGTCAATGATCATTGAAATAAACCCCACTTTCAAATTGAAAAGCCCTCCGAATAATAGCAGGATGGTATTCGTTCCCTCTTGAAACGCCGAACATGCCCCGGTGCAAGCAGCTGAAAATACAATGGCGTCTTATTTTGTTTACAAGTGACTGATTCCTTTATTTTTTTAACGCTGCATTTTTCATCAAAATAATACCATACACGAAGTTAAGAGTGAGGCAACAGACTAACATTAAGACTGACGCTAGTGAAGGAAGAGAAATAAGTGAAGAGGAGATGACAAAATAGGCTCTGAAAAATGTGTAAGATGTTATGGGACATCGTCTGCTTAGACAGGACTGGTCCATGGTGTGTCGTCACATATCTCAGCAGCGTTCGAGGAGCTCTTCAGCTGCTATATCGGGGGCTGTATTTTACCGTTTTATAATTGATAATAATCATTACTTCAAATGTTTCCAAGCGTTGAATTTGGATAACCTTGTTTAATTTATGCCATCTATGCAATAATAAGTATTAAGCCAATATTTAAAATCATTAAAGTTCTACTTTAAGGTTTCTTTGAAGTTATTGTTGTAATCATGTTCATTTCTGTGGCCAATAATATCAATTCAAAGCCTTTGTATGCACTGCATATATACTCCAGCTACTTTTATGTCCGGGTCAGGGTATGGGCCATGGTATGGGTATATCTTTGTATTAAATTCATGTGCTCCGCGCCACCCCCGCCATCATCAGGCCAACTTGCTTGTACAAATTTGGCGTGATCAGAAAGAAGCGCATGCTTCCTTGATCTGTGACTATATAGCTGCTTTCACATCTGCCCAAGATTTGAAATTTAGCAAAGGACTACGTCAGTTCGTCAGTGGGTCTGAGGAATCTTGCCCGAATATTAACTTTCCAGTTTCGGTTTCTGGATTTTGCGATTATTACCAATACAGTAAAAAAAAATGTCACTTTATCATCAAAATAATATTATATAAAACACAAAAATGACAAACAGACCACCCGACTACCCGAATATAAGGTGACGGTTGCCTTAATATTGGGAATTTCAATATTCTGGAGGGATGAGGCGTGGCTGCCGCCCCCCTGCCTCGTACGCCAATGATTGATGTAAAAAACGCATAGAACAAACAAAAACGAAACAAAAATCAACAGTTTAGAAAGATGAAAACACACTTGTAAATTAGACAGAAATCGACAGTGAAAATGATCAGACTCACAATAACTACTGATGGCCGTATTTGTAAAACTAGAAATCTCCACAAGCAATTGCTTCAATTGAGAATAATAGTTTTAGTCATCAAAATTGGGGACTTGAACAATGTTATGTATCCGGAGGCGTCCATACAGTCAATACAATTTGTAAAACATGCCTTAAGCATCTCATAAAATGTCTGCAGAAAGTGATATGATAAAATTAACAGCTTAGCAATAAAAAAATTATGTTATCATAATATAAAAATACCTATTAAACAGGAAATGATTTATCATTAATACTTTGATGTCATATTTGCATATAATTTTTAGTAGACGATTATTTATTTTAAGAAATTATTCACAGTTCGACTTGTATCCGCACTTAATTTACATTGCTTTTAAGCGAGAAGCAAAAAGTTTAACTTACAGCTCCACCGACCCACAAAGGTGTCTTGATACTTAAGACGACCCCTTCTTCCATTATGGCATACAATCCAACAGTCACCAAGCCAATAGCTGAGATCACATAGAGAGTTCCAAATAGAGTTAGACCAAAGATGGCCGACAGTTTGACATCGAGTTTCTCCATTCTGAGAGAAAGTGCATTTTATTAAAAATAAAAAAATATATTGGACTGAATTGACTTATGTACATATTAAAAGGAAATGAACACATGAAGTTGGTTTGGATTTAAAAAAAGATAAAAACAAAATTATAGAGAAAAAAATTTAAAATAAAGTGATAATGCAATATTCATTTTCTATTCGCTCACTACTTCGTTGTTATTGTTGTTTTGTTTTGTTTGTTTGTTTTTTTTTTTTGGGGGGGGGGTGTTTGGTACATTTTCCTGATATATCTGAATGTTCTCTGAAGGGTTAATTCTCGATCCTTTAATCATCTAACGCAAGAAAGAGGATGATTGGAGCTGTTACAATAAGCAAATGTCAAACTCATTAGAAATTGGACATTCGCCATGAACATAGCGAACAAAGAAGCGGACAAAATATACAGCTCCTCACTGTACCTTCCACACTTGCTCTGGTAGACAATAAAACATCCCTTCATTGATATTATGTAAAAATATGTAGAACAGGCGTTACATGCATATTCACCTGTTCTACTTATTTTACATAATAGCAATACAGGGATTTTCTTTTGTCTACCAGAACAAATGTGGAGGGTACAATGAGCTGTATATTTTGTCCGCTTTCTTTGTCATCGTGTTCATAGTGATTACTGTGTCATATTTCAAGAAAAATATTAAAACCTAATTTCCGTTACTTCTGACTTAAGATGGTCAACAGTCTAATTACTGATGTTGAAATGAGAAATGAAATTATGGTTTCAAACACATTGAAATCTGTAATTTACAATTCTACGATTCTGTTCAGATGAAAAACAAACCAATCAGGAAACCAAGAAACGCGGAACGAATATCAGAAACTCTTCAAACTCAATACCCTAAGTAACATTTCCCAGGAACTTCAGTCTTTATCGGCATAACTAATTAATACTGCTTTTAAATGCTACGATGGGGATTTAAAAACACATTGCACACAAATGAAACAATGATTTCTTGTTAAAGTGTAAACTACATTATTGATATCACAGTTTTCTCAAATACCCAAAAGTACCTCGTACATATATGAGTGCACTGTCCCATTCTCTTGTCATTCACAACCAGAATTATACTCTGACATCTGACACATTGGCTTGAAAAGTGATTTATATTACCTGAAATCCTTCAACAATTCCTGTTTATGTCGCTGTAGGATTATTGAGAGTCGTAGATGATCTTAACCTTGGGAGTATATGCATAATCCAGTAGGCAATCGAGTCAGTTAGATCTAGTTGAAGTATATACAGAAGTCACACGAAGAACAGCCGTTCTGTCTACCAGTCACCCAACATTGTTAACTGTTATGCAAATACGAAGTTGAGTGAATACCTGACGTTGCAACAAAAGTACATGTCACTATAGGCGGCATTCCAGGAATATATCTCAACAATGAAACTGACTCAAAGAAATGTATTATATTGTTGAGGATGTTCTATTGATTATATTGTGCGTATACATGCGAGGCGGATCCAGGATTTGTAAAAGGGGGAGGGGGCAAAAGCAAAAAGAAAAAGTCAGCAGATTTTGTTGGTCCAGTTTTCCTCCCGAATTCTCTGACAAGTAAAATAAAAAGTTATCACACATTTTGGACTATCTTTGTCTTTCCAGTATCTCTTACAAGCAAAAAGAAAAAAGAAAAAGGGAAGAAGAAAAAAAGAAAGGTTATCAGTTCTAAAAGGGGGCACATTGTACGCTTTTCTTTTTAATAAAGGGGGCCGGGGCAAGGGCCGGAAGTTCCCCCTCCCCCTAAATCAGCCATTGTGAATGATCTGCTGCGTCGAAGAGATTGCAGCTACTTCTTCAAACACTCATTGTCGTCTGTTTGGCATTGCTGGAATCCGCTTCATTAAACTTGTTATCAATAAAAAGTTGCAATAACTGATATAAACTACTGAAATCCTTGCATCTGATTGGCTGAGAGCAAATTTGTTAAACTTTGACAGTTGTTATTGATAACAATTTTATAAAACAGGGCCCTTCAGGAGAGAATTTATGCACAGCACTTTCGGAAAATCTATTTATTTTCCAGTATAGTACCTAAACATACATCTAACGTAATATATCTTTTAGCATACTATCCTAATTATTATGAATTCAATGTTCATATTTTCCATTGTACTATTTTTTTGTACTTACCTTCCA
Source organism: Heliocidaris erythrogramma (assembly GCA_025617745.1). Taxonomy (NCBI): domain Eukaryota; kingdom Metazoa; phylum Echinodermata; class Echinoidea; order Camarodonta; family Echinometridae; genus Heliocidaris; species Heliocidaris erythrogramma. Next base: position 29,511,681 of record CM046869.1, read on the forward strand.
TTTCATATACTTCTGTTGTACACTAGACGGGGTAATTTTGACCAAGGAGCTTCAAGGAAAATGCAAAGTTGTTGCATGCAGAGGAAAAGTGAAATAGGATGATAAAATAACTATATCTCCCGTAAAGTCGAGAGTGAGAAAGAGAGAGAGAGAGGGGGGGGGGGGGGGGGAGTGGGAATGAGAGAGCATCAGAGAGGGAGGGAGAGAGAGAGAGAGAGAGGGAGAGAGAAAGATAAAGAGATAATCTAAAGCTAATAGATATAGCCTTTATAACAAAATTAAGCCTACAATGTTTTCTAGAATTGTTAATTTCCCACATCCCTCCTCAATCTCTCTTTCTCTCCTCTTTAAGCCTCCATCCCCTTGTCTTTCTCTTCTGTCGCCATGGCTCCACCTCTTGTTGTAATATGTTATATGACTTGGTATTCTCAGAGGCAGTGAGTGTCGAGTTCTAATTGGTAGCCATCTTAGAATAGCTCTTAAATCTGTATCCCTCCGCCGAGCTCGTGGTAATGACATGTATGATATCATGATAATGCAGTTCCAACTCAATCTACAACACCTCTCTCTCGCTCTCTCTCTCTCTCTCTCTTTCTCTCTTTCTCTTTCTCCCCTCCCCCTCTCTCTCCTTCTCCACCTCTCTCTTAGAAAGACAATCAAATTATAAAACCCTCTTCAAAGCAGTTTTAAATCAAATTTTTGATTTATTTCAATATGCCAGCATTATTATGTCATTTAAAACTTTTTGAATGCTTTTTAAATTACAAGTCACATGTCAAGCTTGTAATAAAACTTGCAATACACACACACAAAAAAATAAAAAATAAAAAATGGACAAAACAATATTGGTTCCTTTTTCAATATAAAAAGAAAAACGCTATGGAATGAAGATAAAAAGAGTATTCTCAGCTGATAGGATTACATATGAATTGATATCAGCTTAGAAAATAAACACAAAGTCGGAGGAAATGAAGCAAAATGCTCAATATCCTAAAATGTTGTAGTTCTAAACACACTCATTTCTACCATCATGGTTTTTCAATCCAAAAAGGAAAAAAAAATGTTAATCTAAGAATTTAATGCACTATTATGAATATTCCAATATATGGGTCATAATTCTGAAGGTTCTTTTCTACAATGGAATGTTGAACCTTCCAAAATCATACGTCTAAAATAACATACTCTGGAATAATATGATGTACTATCAGGGTCCCAATTTCATGAAACTTGTTGTCAATAACGACTGCCTCATTTCTATGACAAATTCACTCTCAGCCAATCAGATTCAAGAATTTCAATAGCTAATTATTGTAGCTTGATATTGATAACAAGTTTCATGAAACGGGGCCCAGAAGTATATCTGAAGCAGAACTTCAAATGACTCTTAAGACTAAGAAACCATATAACAAACTGCAACCAATAATGCTTCGGCAAAACAAGCCGCAACCGTTACATCTGCAACCCATCTTTTATGCATTTCCAAAGACCTTAAATGCCTCATAAACATGGTTTGACCCTTTCTGAAAAAAGTTGATAGGGCTGGTGACATATTATTGATAATGATGATGATAAAATTGGTCTAAGCAGAAAAGGTATCTGATCTGAGAAAATTGGTGCGGAAGGCTCATTAGTAGAAATCAGTGAGCAACACCAATAACCAATACCTTTTCTACACTGACCAATTTGTCGTTATAGTTATCAGTAATGTGTGACAAGCCCTTAACTTCCCTTCTTTCAGACACCGTATGTTTGATTATCACAAACCTGACATCGGCACAGGTGACTAACTTTGACAATATGTTTCTCTTAAAGTTAAACGTACTTCATCCTTTTCGCAGACTTACACAAAATTCTGCGAAACTTTGCACAGGTTTAGTAGACATCCTGTAGATACTGCCTATGAAATTTCAAGGTTACAAATTCTATAACTCCTTTGTAAGAAATGAAAATCTTGCATTTGTTGCGATTCAGAAATCCACGCAAGTACATGTACTAGTAATGGTAAAAAAATAATTTTAAATATTATGCAATTTTTCTTAGTAAAAAAAAAAACCAAATTGTCGTTATTGCTTACTTAAAAGCAAATTATAATCCTTTTCTCATCCACACAAGTTTTCCAATTATAATTCTTTTTGTGTAATTTATCACAAACTTGCACAACTTCAAAATTCAGTGCTGCAGAAGGGATGAAGTAACTTTATACTGCAAGTAAACACTAAAATCAAACCTATTCCCATTCTTGTGTCAAGTTCTCTGACTGCCACTGGTGCAGCTATATCATGAATGTATTTCACTTGCTGACTAGATAGCATAAGTTTGCAGAAAAATCAAACCTAAAGATCAAAAAAAGTTTGAGGAAAATCGGACAACTAATAAGAAACTTGTATTTTAGTGGCATGAAAAACTAGAGAAACAATGAAAATCACTAGACAGATTGGCGACTCAGTCATGGGTTTGTGATGTCATTGGTACACAACTCACCAATAATTTCGTTTATATTCATAATACAAATTCTCAAATTTTGTCCAAGAATATGAATATTCACATAACTTAACCAAATACATCTATAGTAACATGATTTTGCATGTATAAACATTTACAAAATATTTCATGAACTTCAAAATATTGATATTGTTTTCAAAATATTACATTTCCATAAAAACTCATCTTTTATGTATATTGTATAAATATTCATATTTTCATGATTTTTACAGAAAATTATTTATTCTGTATTAGTTTATACATACAAAAACATATTACTATAAATATAAGTTGGTTCAAGTCACGAGGAAATCATATTCTTGGACAAAAATTTAAATTTGTATTATGAATATAAACAAAATAGTTGGTGAGTTGTGTACCCATGACATCACAGATTCATGACTGAGTTGCCAATTTGTCTAGTGATTTTCATTGTTTCTCCAGTTTTTCATGCCACTAAGAAATTCATAACTTTCTTATTAGTTGTCCGATTTTCCTCAAACATTTTTTGATCTGTTGGTCTGATTTTTCTGCTTCTATCAAAACCAAGTAATTTTTGGACCGGACTTCCCCTTTACTATGAAATTCAATTTTTCAGCTATTGCATCAAAACTGTACATTTCAGCAGCACAAAATGACATTTCTTTTAATGGAACCTTCACAGAAGTTGGATATAGCAGTCGGTAAATCAATAAGCTCAAATGAAATATCTAAAAAGTGTAAAAGTAAAAAAAAGAAAATCTGTCTGAAATATAAGAAAACAAACAATGAAATGAATATGGTAATAATATAAATGGTCAAGAAAAGTAAGAACAAACACAGCTGAATTATCAGAGAATAATTTATGAAACAATACAAACCCTAAACTAATAATCAAAAGAAAAATATTGCTCAACATTGCATTAGTTCAAACAAAAATTTGGCAGAGCAAATATGCAAGTTTCTGAATTACCGTACTACACAACACTGACTGATTAATATTTTTCATAACTAATCATAAAGTTTTCTTCACAAATTTGGTCATATATCGATTGAACAGAGCATCCATGTATTCAAGGATTACAGAAGTCCACTGATCTTGGACAGATCTGTCAATAAGCAGATGGTGGTAATAGGCAAACATGACAGATAGCCTGCGGACCGACAGCCCATGAGACCGATTGCCAACAAGGCTGACATTGTCAGTCAGGCGAACCTGCTGAAAAGCTGTCAAAAGGCCCAAGAGATCAATGTCCTGCATGTCGAGCCTTCTGGAAAACTGTCAGGAGGCCCAAGAGATCAATGTCCTGCAAGTCGAACATTGTCGGTCAGTCGAGCCTTCTGGAAAACTGTCAGGAGGCCCAAGAGATCAATGTCCTACAAGTCGAACATTGTCGGTCAGTCGAGCCTTCTGGAAAACTGTCAGGAGGCCCAAGAGATCAATGTCCTACAAGTCGAACATTGTCGGTCAGGTGGGCCTTCTGGAAAACTGTCAGGAGGCCCAAGAGATCAATGTCCTACAAGTCGAACATTGTCGGTCAGGTGGGCCTTCTGGAAAACTGTCAGGAGGCCAAGAGACCAACAGCCTTCTGACAACCTTTTTTAGGTTTCATTATACGTTTTTTTTCAATCTCATGGGCTGTCGTTCTACTGGGATGTCGTGGGTAACCACGGTGCCTCAATGTGTTCTGCTTTATAATGCTGAGATACACATGATGCACATGCTATTTGAAATGGATTACAAAAGAGGTGTTTCTATGTCATTGTTATTAAACAATACATTAACCCTTTACCTGCTTTGGTCAACTTTCTAAACATGCAATGGAGTGCTTTAGTCCCCTTTTATCACATGTACTGTGCCTATGGAACATTATTTACCAAAAGAATTTGGCAGTCCATGGATCCAGCTTCTGGCAAATAAAGAGTTAAACAACACATCACATGGCAGTGGTCAATGCATGTATATATTTTCAACCTGTTGATAATATTGCCACAGATAAATCTGATTTGCACATTAAAAAACACATTTTGCAAATTACGTTACTGTTTGCTGATCACAACATGAATATCCATATTCAGCAATATCAATGGCCTAGTTTATATTGTGCATATCACACGTTGCTTATAAGTACTAGATGTTAAAACAAATTTTGAAACGCTTGTTTGATGACTGCTCTAAATATACAACTTATATCTGGCTTAAGTTTGCATGGTGTTATGTTGAAAAATACAGAATTTTTCTGCTAGAAAGCTTTATGAAATTCCCCAGAACAGTATTTCTAAAATCACCTTTTGAGTCTTTGAAAGGTTTTTTTCACTTCTTGTAAAATAAGACCACAGGAATTTCAATTCATTATCTTCAGACCAAAGTTTGCTATACATCTTCAAACTGTCTACCAAATACTGTATTTTATTTTCTTACTTACTATATCTAAACAGCGAAGCCCATATTTCAGCAATAAAAAGTACATTTATTGAAGGCCTGTCAAAGTGCACTTGCAGTGTTTTTTGTTTTTTTCATTTAAATTTCTTTAATATCAATTTCATCAAAAATCAATCATAACCAACAATAAATTATGCATCATATTTGATACCAACAGCATGATAGCATGAGACTTGTTCCAGCAGTAAAGTCTCACGACAATCTACTGTAAAACCATGAACTTTTCATGAATGGTTACGGATGGCCATTTTTCGCAGCAAGAAATGCAAATTGTAAATTAAACTTGTGTCATGATATACGATTCAATCATTTCGCAGCATGAAACTTTTGCAAATCTGAACCGCTTGCAAAATCTTCCGTCTTTGGTTTTACAGCAGTCCTTGACCTCTGACCTCAACACACACTTCAAAATATGAGCGCTCTACGCAATCAAGAGGAATATTTCCCCCAGCATAATGATTCATTGCCTTTTAACACAGGAATTTTTTTTCTCTCTTTTTATTAAAGCCAACTTGATGCCACAGTGGACTTCTCCTGAAGGAGATCGCACTTTAACCCGTTGATTACCGATTTCTTGAACTCTCATATGCTTAATACAGGAGCCACCCGGTTCCCGTAGTCTATGCGTTAAGAGCGTCTCTTCTTTCCTTTTGTCAATGGAGTCCTATGGTTCTTTTTAATGGACATAATCTGCATTATACTCATTCTTAACCATCTTTAAACCAACAAATAAAATCACCAGTCCCCTTCAGACATTTATCATAGTTGCACATACACAAGGTTTTACCCGAGGTTTTCTTGACATAGCATCATCCAATATATGCAACTTACATTGCAACAGGTGAAAGAAGTATAGCTCTGGTCTAGAACAAGTTTCTCTTGAGAGAAACAGAAGCACAACACAAACCAGTTTACAGTTCAGCAATGCTTTGATACCTCTATTTCGAGCATATTGCAAGGGGGAAAATACTGGTATTCACTCTTAAGCAGCTCAATAAAGAAAATCAAAAGGATTTTTGACAATTTGTTTTCTCTCTATAAAGAAAATCATCACTTTACGTTGTGTGCTGTCAATGAAATCTTAATGGCAGTACCACTGTCAACCGTAACGAGACATGTACACATATAAGGCTCACTTCTCTTCCAACTGAACAGCCTTGTAACAGTGACGTAACATCTTTGACAGTGTCCACTAAAAACTCTCAACCTCAACTCAAATGATCTCATTTTCAAAAAATCATGCCAAGATTTCTGTGACCAATGACGGTTTTACAGACACCACAGAAAATTGGTTTATTATAGCTACAGCCAAACTGACCAACGGCATGCAAGACCAAGAGTCCACGCGAATGGGAGACCTTGAGACTGACAAATTGGTTTCTTGGATCTTTTTACAAATTCTCCAAGGGTTCATGATACAGAGAATGTCTGTCTCATGGGCCATCCGTCAACTAAGAATTCACCGTGGACTACGGATGCTTTCAGTATGTGATTTTGCAATATGCATAACACAGAAGTGGCTATGGCTTTCTGAGTTTACATAGAAACAACTTACATGCTCACACCCAGTTGTAGAGTAAAGTTGTCCATATACAATTGCTTCAAACAAGAAAACCAAGTGTACCAGCAAAAAAGCAGTTCTTCATGTATTTTCTGAATCAAATGATTTGCAAATGCAAATCCACTTTTCAGTCTCTGTCAGTCTCCATATATCCCAAATAGCCTGTACGATCAATGAAATACATGTATATCATTCCATCTATACTTGCAACGTTTAAAGAGGCATTAAACTGGTAGAACTTGAACAGCGCCATCTTACAGTGATTGCTAAATTCAGATTATAATTTGAAAATGAATTGCCTTATATTTTGAATTTTGACAAACAGCTTGTTTGGATAATAGGCAGGTTTTATATTTCAAACTATTATTCTTAACTTGTCATTGTGGAAAATTGTGTGCAGGTACATTCTAAGCTTTTACAAACTAGAATGGGGCATGATGGGAAAATGACAGGCACAGACACTTTTCAAATCCTGTTGAAAGATGGTGCTATTTATTAAAGAGCTTTAGTTTACTGTCACTTTAAAGCAGTCATTTTGGCATCAATACTGACCACTGAAAGCTGCATGCAGCATAAAATTGGCAACATTGGCAACATGTCTGCACTTGACTGTGCTGTGGTACATGCAATCAGTATTTCTATCTGAGTTAGAAACAACCTGACAAAAATTATGCCAGGAACAGTGGTATTTCAACACGAAATCAAAGTCTTGAAAACATCCATGCTTTCTCTTTTGAGTGTTGGTGCATTTCGCCAATCAATCAATCAAAATTGTTTTTTAAAAGTTGCAGAAAAGTTTGAAAAGAGCTCCATGAAGTACAATTTAATCACATAGCCATTCACTACTTTTTTTTCCAGTTTTTTTCACCCAGCAAACATGCAAATAAAAATGTTATAGCTAATAGCTTGACATTTAAAATGTGATTTCAGTTGTATCAAATCAAATAAAACAGATATCACCTAAAGTTAATATTTTCAGAAAGAAGAGTGAAAATAATAAAAAGAGGATTCATACATTAGACTTACATTAGTAAGTGTATGTGGTACTAGGCAAGCTATATGTAAGGCGTATACCTGTTTTTGCGTGATATGATATACACTGTGAGCAACCTCCATTCCTTCCAGGAATGAAAATGCTAGAAATAAATCAATTATCTTGGTAGTGGCTTTTACAGATACGATGCACCATATACTGTACATGTATGAAAACAAAAAAGACAAGCTTCATTTAGACATGCTTCTGCGGTGTAATCCTTCAGATTTACAATGTACATGTACACGTAAGTATGCCAGGGCTACAACTCACAGAATCTTTCCTGGAACCAGGGGCGGTATTCAAATCAAAACGCGCATTAATTAAGTAAATTACTAAGCATTTAACTCGGCTATAAGTAAAATGGCTTAACTCGTATTCGGATCACTATAAGGTAGCAAAATACTTACTGATATCCATTGTGACGTCACATATCCTGTCCAAAATCATGGCAATAAATGCGTCACAGTAGATGCGCGCTTACAAGGTTTGCTTGTGCGCAGCTTATACTGCTCCGCGTATGTATGAAAGCCATTTACCTGCCAATCAAGTATTTGGCTTAAGTCTGCTAGGGAGCTGTCTTAGACTTAGGGTAAGATACTTAGCCAAAAGATTCAACTGAATAACATAACAGTTTAAGTATTTATTTTATCTCAGCCGAAATCTAAGTAAACTACTCAAATTTCATTCTTAAGTATTGAATTGAATACGGGCCCTGATTTACAATGTACATGTACACGTAAGTATGCTAGGGCTACAACTCACAGAATTCCAACTTCCACCTTTCTTTCACAATATTTGAGGAAAGAAGGGTCATTTCTTTCCCCCTCAATATCAACATTTGCCGAAAAGCATACATTGAAAATGTCATTTAAATGACTTTTTAGTCAAATGGTGTGCAAAAAAACTTTCAGACAATGCGATAAAATACAGTTGACTGGCCAAATTTCCTCTTTCTGAGTTCAAATTCAGAATAACTGTGGAATGCATATATCTAGCACAGGATACTTTGAATGCACGTTTTCTCATGAAATAAATATTTGGTTGAATGTTCACAACATGTGTAGAAATCGAGTTCCAAACAATTCAGGAAAATTGTGTGTTGATAAATCAACAATAAACTGGAGATCCACTAAATTGTAGAACCGCCAAGAGAAGTTTGCATTGAATTGCACCATGCTGTGTACTGGACTGCTGATACAATCAGATAATAAACAAATTTTTGGCCTCTCTTTATACCCTTTTCTTCCCTGTTTACCTAGTTCTCCATCTTTCCTTTCATCTCGATTAAATTGTGAAAAATGCTTTACTGTATCATTCTGTTGTTTATACTGAAACAATAAATCAATGTTAATTTTGACATGTGTTTTACAAAGCAAATTCTGCTTGAATTCAATAGTTTGGGATGCTAGGTAGAAACATCTAATCTCCACTAAATTCAATTACTCTATGCGAGTGTACATGCCATTAAGCAAGGGTTTTTAAAATCGTTGCTACGCAATTCACTTGAAACTTGTAGCACTTTTATTATTCTCTATCTCCAGATTTTCATAAAATGTTGATTCCCACCAGGTCCAACAAATATGCCACCCTGTTAAAAAGATCCTGAGCAATACTTCATGCCATTTGTTTGTGAATGCCGTAGTTTGGTCTATGTAAGAACCCTAATACATCATCTTCATTGATCCACTTTTTGAATATTCTCCTATTCCGTTCTCATATGTCATTGTTCAACACTGAATTCTGAATGCAAATTCAAAGTTCATGTCCGCAAATTCAAAGCTCATTAATAAGCCAGTTCGTAATTAGTTCATGGTACAAATGACGCTGAAATGACCCCAGTTTGGATGCGCATTTGTTTTGGTGGATGCGCTACTTGTTTAACATGTAAAATCATACTGGTGCGCACGTTGTGGTACGTACAAACTGCCAGTGTATTAAGGTCAACTGTACTCGGTACAAATGACCTTTATCTGCACAAGTGCAAATTGTAATTACGAACTGGCTTATTGCAAAGTAATTGGCAGGATTAAGCAATGTAAGAAATATCACTCTTATATTAGATTTCTCTAAATTATCTGTACAATCTTGCATCATCATTTCCGTGCAAAATGCTCCAATTAAGTACTTGATAGTATTTCATGTGGTTGATGAAGGGGTGATATAATTATTATTAAAACTACAGCCTTTTCAGTGAAAAAGACTTCTGGGTTATGCAGAATTACCATACTATTTTCCTCCAAAATGTCAAATAATCAACATTCAATATTTTTCCTTCTTGCATTCAGAAGTGCTCTTGTAATATCAATCAAAAAATGCATAATACTATATGATAATATCTTCTCTCAGATAAAAAATACTTCTCATATAAAATACACCAATGAAGTTCCCACTCTCTCATCAACGAGATTAAAATGCTAAATATCGCCATCATGTGCTTAGGACTGTTAGGTTAGGCCAGGCTCAATTGCAGAATAAACTCAGTCACTGACAGTAAGGAGAGAGGGAGCGGCAGGGTTACATTAAAAGCTCCGTCATGACATCTTGTTGCCAAGTTTCCTCTGTCTGGTCCTATAGAAATGACAATAAAAAAGCAGCAAAGTCAGGGGAGCGTTTCATCAAGCGTTTTGTCAGTGATTTTTACCGACAACTGTTATAAGCTACTGAAATCCTTGCATCTGACTGGCCGAGAGCAAATTTGTCGGTAAACATCACTGACAAAACATTTGATGAAATGCTCCCCAGGGGTAATGTTATTGCATCATTTAAAACAAATCTAGAATGCAATGAATTACACTAAAAGAAAGAGCAAAAATTGCTGACAAATTTGATTCCATTTCTCATGCTTTACATCATAATGTTCATGAAGAAAATTTCAAATGAAAATAAGTATTAACAATCTTTAGATTGTTTGCTCACAAAATTCACAAATTTCACACGAAATCTGTAATCCTTTTTGTTTGTGATGCTGCATTATGTAATTTTCATTCATACAGGTTCAATAACATAAATTTTATTTTGTCTTTCGGAATGTCAGAGGAACAGAAAGATATAACTGGAGCCAATATGAAGAGGCACATCTGCTTCATTTAGACCTTTCAAAAATCTGTTCCTATATGGGTTAATAGACTTATATCCATAATGAATTTTATAAATTCAATACAAAAGGACCCCCCCCCCCCCGCACCAAAAAAAAAAAATATCAGCATCTGCAAGATTTCACAAGATTTAATCTTAGGAACATCAGTTGTATGAAAAGTATATAACTTAGGCAGAGGCAAGCATCACTGTACACAATGTCAAATGTAAAGGGACTGAAACCGGACTGGTATCCCAGTTGGTTAATAACTCCTGGTACAAAACAATGACAAGCTTGAGGTGAAATGTGTTACCTTGCTTCTGTCCTTGCTGTAGTGTATTCAAACCAGAGAACATTAGGGATGAGGGTGGAGTCTCGGATCAGGAAAAATTCACAGATAGGCCAGGACACCAAGTAAGGAAACAACGGTGTTAACACCACCTGCAAAAAATAAAAGAATGAAAATGAGAAGTACATTCAAACAAGAGAATGCCACTGATGAGGGTGGCGTCTCGGATCAGGAAAAATTCACAGATAGGCCAGGACACCAGGTAAGGAAACAACGGTGTTAACACCACCTGCAAAATAAATGGTGCGAAGTTGAGGGGTCAGTATATTAAAGGGCTAACACACAATTCATGTCATTCTAAGATAGACACATGTGAAATCATCTGCCGAGAGCCAGAAAGATGTTAACTCTGTGTATTTAATGCCATTCTTGCTTTCAGGATATGAAATCATGTTATAATTCAAGATAATATAAGATGATGACTTGCCCCTGCTATCTGACAAACTTATCATTTGCATTTGAATATAAGTTTGACATATTGTAGAAAAGTGGGTAGGAATCAACTAAATACATGTAACTCTTGTTATACAAAAACAAGTGATGTCATAATGCTGCATGGACTCTTCCTCGACTGATAAAGCTCAGTGAATATTACAGGTAGTTCTATATTTTGGGGGGAGTTATGACAAAAATGAGTTCAATAGGTCACTTGAAAGCAACATAACAAACATATCTAGTGATATATTACTCTGAAAATTGTATGGAGTTAAAACACTTACTTTTGTTTGTTTTATTAGGAAATCCCACAGGATTAGATTGCATAAAGAGGAAAGAAAGTGTGGACATATAACTCTTCAGACTAATTGACTACATGATGACTATGACTTGTGACAAATGTTTCATACTTCAAAGAGTGGACCTACAAGGTGGTGTTCAAATGTAATGGGAAATAATGAGATTGGTTGAGGTATTTATAAAGCCAAACCTGAGTTTGTATACTGTGATATAACAGTCAAACCTACTTTAGTGACCACCTGTCCATAAAGACCATAATTTTTGTTTCCCTTGAACAGTGTTTCCCATTTAAACGTGTATTAAATGAACCTGCACATAAAGACCACCTGCTCAAAAAGAACACTTTTCTTGTCTCCCTTGAGCGGTCTTTATATACAGGTTTCACTGTATATCAAGATTGGTTGAGGTACATGTCTACCAACCTGAGTGATAGTAAACCAAGGCACAGCCAACAGGATTCCTAGTAGTCCTCCACAAACAACTTGCCTCAATGTGTGATACTTCAGATACACCCTGTACATAAAAAACACAAATACAGAAATTGAAACTGTCAAAGCAATAATACATGTATAGTCCAACCTGCTTTAGCGAACACCTGTATATAAATTTTTGTTTCCCTTGAAAATTGTTTCTCATTGAAACATGTATTTAAGGAAAATATACATAAAGACCACCTGCTCATAAAGGCCGCTTTTCTTGTCTCCCTTGAGTGGTCTTTATAGACAGGTTTCACTGTATGATAATATACTATGTATTATGTAACATGCTCATACCCCAGTCACACCAACGAAACCGACATTAAACCGAACAATACTTTACATTACAACCAATGGCCAAGAATCGGTTGTTTTAGAAGTGGTTTGGTGTCGGTTTCGCTGTGTGACAGATATTACATTATGCTATTCCTCTATTGAAAGTGTTCCTATGCATATAATCTATCTCATTTATAACATGTAGAGCCAGTGTTAATACATTCATTACAAGAAAAGTTATCAAATATCTTTTTCATCATAACTAAGCCTGAGTCGAATCGATTGGTTAGCCGGTGTTCGATCGAAGACATCGTATCCCGAATACGTTTTGGCAAATTCGGTGCATCGATTTGTAGTCCGCCAGATTTTGGACTACCGTAGCCACCATGAAAAAATCAAATAAAAAAAGAAACTCCGTAACGTACAGCATATATACTAGCACAGAACGTGACGGCAACTTCAAAGTTCAAACTGTTGGCTAACTTTCGCTAATTCGCTCGCGGAGGACGTCGCGCTTTACCTGTGCTTTCTCTATGGAAAAATCGTTTTGTCGTTACGAACTGAAGTTTACGATAATTTTCTTGCACTCTCTCTGCATTGTCAATTTGACAATTGTATAATTGAACATGATAAATACGGGCATGAGTACGAGTGTTCCTACTTAATTCGCAATAACTAATATCACACTCTCATCAAATTGGCAATTACTTCTGAATGATCTCTGAAGCTGAATGAAGTCGAGTCTATATTGAGCGACGAAAAGTTTATTTCGTATTGTTTTTTTTTTGGGCATCGAACAAACGTGTTCCATTCAGCTCTCCAAAGACAAAGTAAGATTATTAATTCTTTGAATTTGAATCATTGTCGGGTGTGTCGACAATGAGCATCGCTTCGTGCGACACTAGTGATATTTTGGCTAGCCATACGGACTAGAAACATAAGATTTTGGCTCGTCCGCTGTGATTTTTACTAGCCATTGGCTAGCGGGCTATCGTTAATTTCGAGCAGCGAGAGTCCATACATATGCCCGCGATGCCAGCGGACCGGTCACCGGTGAATGGTGCATGCGATCGAATCCCGGTTTATGAAATATTCGATATGACTCAGGCTTAATCATAACCACTATAAATGTCATCTTTATAATTAATAAAACTTGTTTACAACTTTACAGCAAACTCTCAATTGTGTTTCAGAGAGCGTTTTTGGCAGGCCAATGGTAAGAGTGATATTGATCGACTAATAATGGTACATCAAACCTTGGATTTTTGTTTCATGACTCTTGTTTTCTAGAGGGGTTCGTCCACAGGCCTTCAAATAACTGGTATTGACACCAATGCAACAGATGGGTAATCAACAAGAAAACCTATTATAAATGTTCTCTTCTTTCGAGATAAGACTTGACTGTGGATGTTTGTAGAGTATCAAGTTTACGGGTGAAACTTCTGATCTGATACAAGCATGAAAAAGGCTCCATGGACTATAATAAGAGGGAGGAGTCTTTTGTTTTTAAATACAAGTCAGCTAGCCAACCTCACCTCAATATTAATATTTCACACCTACAATGTAAATACACCTTTGAATACAATATGAATATCTACACATACACAGATTGAAGAAGGCTACTACAGTATATCATAAATTGTTTTAGACTTTGGAGTAAATACAAACTTTTAACATGGTATCATCAAATTCTACATTTCAAAATAATTCTAAACATCTTAGGGAACAGTAGGGAATTTTTTTTGCTTAAAACATCCTAAATGCTCATAATTTATTGCATATGAAAAAGACAGTGAGTACTGTATGTAAAGCACCTGCATCCAGCTTCAATTCACATTATTCATAGATCACGTATGTTTGCTCCGCTCACTTCGTGAGAGGGAACATTTTGAAATGTTAATGAAAGAATCACTGTACCGTTTCAATGAGCACCGCCGGGACTGACTTGCATCTATAATTACCACTCCCATGCGATAATGAACGATGACTTCCCTTTAAAATATGGTTTAACCAATGAATGCCCTGGGGAATGTCTTAGATAAATTAATATGTACGAAAATGTACGAATCAAGCTCTTTCATTAAAGCTAACATATGTCACCTGAATATGATCAGAAGTAACCTTAATTCTAGAAATAAAAAAAGTTTTCAAACTTTATGAATAATTATGAATTATTTGTGTTTCGATTCTAATCAGCAAATATCTTTATTTTTGCAGTTTCTTTAATAATAATAATAATAATTGTTTCTTTTATAGTGCCATATCCAGTTCAAACTGATCAAAGCGCTTTACAAATTATATAAATCAATTAATACTAACAACTTATACTGTAATATAACATAAAGTAAAATGACTTGATAATATTGCAAAGCAATATGTATTTCCGATAATTTCATCATTTTAAGCCGAGGTATAGGATAGACATCCACGTAGGAAGCACAGGAAAACAAGGGGGGGGGGGGTGACGCCTCTTGCCCAAATATCAACCAGGCCTGTTTTCTACATTTTGAGCAAGCGAAGTGAACGAGCATAAAATTAAAATATAGGCCTAGACACTTTATCATGGTCTAAATGTTATTTCGTCATCAAAATACACGATATCTAAATCTAAATTAAGGGGAATGTCACTGGTTCTTGGATGAGGACTATTATCTCTTCGCATTATTTTCTTTAGGCTTCCCGGCTTAGCAGTCCTTTCTCCACATGTGCATATGTAACTGTTTCAACCATTGAACCTTTTGCCAAACATTCAACTTGTAACTTGGATTAATTTTAAAACTTTTGCAGCATGACTATCACAACGATTTCGGACAAATTTCTGGGTCTGGGTCATCATAAGTTGTATGCTACTTTAATATGGAACATTTGATTTGATTTAATTTGCTTTAGTTTTCCGTTTCAAAACTAGCATATATGATATATATCAATTCAATGATAGAACATAAAACAATGTAATAATTTTGTATAATCAAACTAATAGTTTGATTATACAAAATACTATCAATACTGATATAAGACTGACAAGAGTAAAAAAAATAATTTAAACAAACGGATCGTCATTGACCCAACAGAAACGGAGGGGCATGTTAAGGAGGCTAAGCTTGATAGGATGTCGACCTCGTGAGTCATGGAATATTCTCGCCACACCATAGACACAGGAATATGAGCCATCGGGAATGGGAAGCTTCCCTGCCATTACCATTACATAAACTCTTGATACATTTTCACACATTAGACGAATCTAATTTCAAAGAGATGCGCTGAATATAGAAATGCCTGTTTTGACCAAATGAGTCCTGTACCCTTAGCCAAATCTCATTATCTGGCATGATAAATAGCCTCGGAAAGCAAATATCTTCTCCTTCTTTCACAACAAAATTGCTTTTATGAAATAAAGAGTATAAATGATGAGTAATGTCGATGGAAAATGTGAGAGTGGCATCCCTTACGAGTGTCTATCAGCGAATGAGCTTCCAGTGAGCGATTTAACTTCATTAAACTAAATGTTTGGGGACAGAAATACACACATCTTGAACTATAGCATGCCTAACCAATTTCAACTATTTAATTGGGAATTTTAAATGATTTTTTTAGCTTTGGAAAGTAAAAATACAAAACACAATGTTTGCGCCCTCATTTGACAGTATAAAGTAGAATCGGCAAATAATTAGCGGCCTCTCATGCCCAAGCCATATACAATATGCCAAAATGTCCACGCCCTCAAGCGCCTACTGGTGGTGTACAGTGGCGTATCCAGGGGGACGCGCCCCCCCTATTGGCCGTCGTAAAAAAAAAAAAAACTAGCAAAAAAAACAAACAAGAGCCCCAGGGGGCACGACGCTCACCTGAGGTGGATCAAATCACATCTGGTGCATGTTCTCTCTAGCACATGAACAACTTTCATTCTTCATCTATAGAGGTATACACAATACCAAGTCTGAGCTTCTTACCAAGTTCGGTTAAATTCCAATCATGGGTTTTGGAGAAGAAGCTGAAAAAGTTTCTGGATGGCGGACAACTTGCCCCCCCCAGTATGTTACCCCCACAGACCCCCTATAGGGCCACCCAGAAAAAATTCATGAACAACTTTAATTTTTCGTCTATAGAGGTATCTCCATACACAATACCAAGTCTGAGCTATTCCTGGTTCTGGAGAAGAAGATGTTTGAAATTTACATAGCTTTTACACTTGGGGGCCCTCCCCTGGGGGCCACATGTACCATTTTAGCAACTTTGGATCCCCTACCCCTAAGGATGATTCCTACCAAGTTTGGTTGAATTCCGATCATGTGTTTTGGAGAAGAAGATCAGAATGTACATTTTGCCTGGCAGCGCCCCCCCCCCCTCCAGTATGTTACCCCCACAGGGCCCCTATAGGGCCACTCAGAGAAATTTCATGAACAACATTCATTCTTCATCTATAGAGGTATCTCCATACACAATAACAAGTCTGAGCTATGCCTGGTTCTGGAGAAGAAGATGTTTGAAATTTACATAGCTTTTACAATTGGGGGCCTTCCTCCTGGGCCCCCCTGGGCCCCCCTGGGGGCCACATGTACCATTTTAGCAACTTTGGGTCCCCTACCCCTAAGGATGATTCCTACCAAGTTTGGTTGAATTCCGATCATGTGTTTTGGAGAAGAAGATCAGAATGTACATTTTGCCTGGCAGCGCCCCCCCCCCCCCCTCCAGTATGTTACCCCCACAGGGCCCCTATAGGGCCACTCAGAGAAATTTCATGAACAACATTCATTCTTCATCTATAGAGGTATCTCCATACACAATACCAAGTCTGAGCTATGCCTGGTTCTGGAGATGAAGATGTTTGAAATTTACATAGCTTTTACAATTGGGGGCCCTCCCCCTGGGGGCCACATGTACCATTTTAGCAACTTTGGGTCCCCTACCCCTAAGGATGATTCCTACCAAGTTTGGTTGAATTCCGATCATGGGTTTTGGAGAAGAAGATGAAAATGTAAAAAGTTAACGGACGAGGGACGACGGACGACGGACGACGGACAAATTTCCATCGCAATAGCTCACTCGAGCCTTAGGCTCAGGTGAGCTAAAAACAAATCCTCGTACCAATTGAAAATATTGTTCATTAAATAGGCTTCAAAATTGGTCACATACATGTATAGCACCATTTTGCATCTCAGCCCTTCTTCAGAAGCAAAAATTTTCCAAAGACCCCTCCCCCATGACGGCGATCAATAATTCCTGGCGCCTCCCCTATTGCGAAATCCTGGATACGCCCCTGGTGTAGTTAACGTTCATACGTGAGATGAGTATCCTTAGTACAATCTTTACCAATGTCTACAGTGGCAAATGTACAGCAGGGTCAACATGTTCACATGCATCACAAATCTTCAATTTGTGAAGCACAGCATGTCATCTATAAAACCACTATTAATCTTCTAATCTTCACTGGAAAATACATTACCAGATAGAATGCAAAGGAAGTATGTGTTTTGCTTGAAATGCAATAGATATGTAACTAGACAGGAAGCTAGTGATATTTTTACCTATCCGAACAGGAAGAAAGTGACATAAAGATCTGAAAGGTAAGGATTAGATGGGAATAACAAAGACTGACTGGCAGACAGCATGAAGTTCAGGGCCCCCGCTTCATAAAACTCCTTATCAATAACAAGTTACAATAATTGTTTTAAGCTACTGAATCCTTGAATCTGATTGGCCGAGAGCAAATTTGTCATAGAAATTTGGCAGTTGTTATTGATAACAAGTTTTATGAAACAGGGTCTAGGTATTTACATGATTTGTTTATTTGACTGAGGCTGCCAGAAAACATGAAATGTACAAAGTAAAAAGAACAAGATGAATGCGACTGCGTCTCCTATATGCCTCCGCCTAAATTCAGTTGATGGCTCGAACTGTTCTAGAAATATTTGATAACCAGAATAACAAGATGGATTTTAACCTACTTTATAAAACCCATGGATGTTTAATATCTTAAACCTAGACATTTCATGCAAATTGACCTCTGTGACCTCTGAACTTTGACCGGCTTGTCTCGAATGGGTGGGTTGCGGGAGCGGGAACGGGCCCCCCCGGTTATCTCAAATGGACGCGTTCCCAGCGAGAAGTTCAATGAACGCGCCACTTCGAGACAACCGGGGGGGGGGGGGGGGGCTTTCCTCGAATGGGTGTGTTGAGTAGACTTTTGTAACAGACGTTTAGAAATTTTTGAAAAATGTACTCTTGCTGGTTTTTTCGTTTTTCTTTTGTCCAAGATGTAGAAAATATAATAAAACAGTATCTAAAACAAGAGCCCCAGGGGCATGACGCTCACCTGAGGTGGATCAATCACATCTGGTGCATGTTCTCTCTAGCACCACCAGGAGATATGTTAGAAATTGAAACAACTAGGAGGATGTACATGAGATGATGTTAGAAATTAACATAATTCCCCCCCCCCCCACCCATGGTCTACAGTGTCATGTATTATTTGAATGTCCTATATCTAAGGATGATTCCCACCAAGTGTGGTTGAATCATACAAATAATCATGCAAAGAATGTACATTTCCCCTCCTGCATATTAACCTCGCACTCGCAGGACTCCTATGGGCCACCCTGAGAATGTCATGAACAACTTTTTTTGTATTCATCTTCAAGATGTATATATAACACACAAAATATCTAGATAAACTTCTGGTTCTGGAGAAGAGGATGTTTGAAATTTACATAGCTTTTACAATTCGGGGCCCTCCCCCTGGGCCCCCCTGAGGGCCACATGTACCATTTTAACTTTGGGTCCCCTACCCCTAAGGATGATTCCTACCAAGTTTGGTTGAATTCCGATCATTTTTTTTTTTGAGAAGATCAGAATGTACATTTTGCCTGCCCCACTCCCCCCCCCCTCCAGTATGTTACCCCCACAGGGCCCCTATAGGGCCACTCAGAGAAATTTCATGAACAACATTCATTCTTCATCTATAGAGGTATCTCCATACACAATACCAAGTCTGAGCTATGCCTGGTTCTGGAGATGATGTCTTGAAATTTACATAGCTTTTACAATTGGAGGCCCTCCCCCTGGGCCCCCCTGGGGGCCACATGTACCATTTTAGCAACTTTGGGTCCCCTACCTCTAAGGATGATTCCTACCAAGTTTGGTTGAATTCCGATCATGGGTTTTGGAGAAGAAGATGAAAATGTAAAAAGTTAACGGACGACGCACGACGGACAAATTTCCATCGCAATTGCTCACTCGAGCCTTAGGCTCAGGTGAGCTAAAAAGCTTTTGACAAGGAAATCATTATTTGTGCAAAATAAATAGAATTGAATAATTATGCATTAAAACACACAGGGATGAAAGGACAAGTGGCATAGCTAGGATTTTTGTATTTATTTATTTATTATTATTTTTGTTTGGCGTGACCTGGGCCCCGTAACATAAAGAGTGTTTAGCGATTAATCGCTGAACTCCGATCAAGCGCTAATGGCAATCAACAAGATGGCCATGCCCCACCCCTTATTGGTGGGTGAGTAAGAAAATAGGAAGACGAGTGAGGAAGATGAAAAAATATTCCCGGGAAAATGTAAATAGGGGTCAATTTTCGCTGACTCTGGTTTCCTCCCCGGGGATAGGAGGGTGGGGGGGGGGGTTTATTTCCTAAATTGCCTGGATAGGGGGTCCAATATCTCAGAAAATTCCCCGGGATAGGGGGGTAAAACAAATTCCAACTTCTCCGGGATAGGGGGTCACTTTTGAAAAGGAGGTACGAGCATAGGCCTACATGTACTCCTTGTATGGGAAGTTGGGGGGCCGGGTACAAACGACCTTTTGATATGCGTTTTGACTTTTGATAGTGGGTATTGATAGACTCTGGCATTAAAAGGTGTTTCTAACTTTGGAAAGATGATAAACACACCTTGGCTTATGTCAGCACATGTCTGTAACACAATTTCACAATATTTAACAGGTCACACCAAAAAAATAGAAATGAAATAAAAAATCCTAGCTACACCACTTGCCCTTTCGTCCCCGTGTTTTAATGCATAATTATTCAATTCTCCTATTCATTTTGCACAAATAATGATTTCCTTGTCAAAAGCTTTTATTAGATACTGTTATTATATTTTCTACATCTTAGACAAAAGAAAAACGAAAAAACCAGCAAGAGTACATTTTTCAAAAATTTCTAAAACGTCTGTTACAAAAGTCTAATCAACACACCCATTTGAGGAAAGCCCCCCCCCCCCCGGTTGCTGGGAACGCGTCAAATCGAGATAACCGGGGGGCTTGTCTCAAAAGGGTGTGCCCCGTTCCCGCTCCCATCCCGCTCCCGCAACCCACCCATTCGAGACAAGCCACTTTGACCTACCTACCCCAAAATCTAATCAGTTCCTCTTTCTATGGGGATACATACTGGTACCAAGTTTGAAGTTCTTACCTCAAACAGTTCTTCAGAAATCGCGGTAACGGTGCTAAAAACCAAGAATTTCATGTAATTTCATGTAAATTGACCTCTGTGACCTCTGACCTTTGACCTACTTACCCCAAAATCTAATCAGTTCATCTTCGTATTGGGATACATACTAGTACCAAGTTTGAGGTTCCTACCTCAAATGATTCTTCAGATATCGCGGTAACGAGAAGTGGGATGGACGGACGGGCGGACGGACACACGGACGGACGCATTATCTGAATTTGACTCTGTTTATGCGGATGAGGTTCGTAAGCTTATTATGTCATCCCCAAGCAAGTCTTGCTCACTCGACCCCATTCCTGTTTGGCTGTTGAAGGAGAATATTGACATGTTTCTTCCGTTTTTTGTGTCCAGAGTCAAGTCATCTCTTGACTCTGGTAACTTCCCATCATGTCTCAAGGAAGCCATTGTCACCCCTCTACTCAAGAAGTCCAGCCTTGATCGAGAAAACCTGAAGAATTATAGACCAGTCTCAAATCTTCACTTCATATCAAAAATCCTCGAGCAGGCAGCTCTTGCTCAGCTATCGGAGCACTTGGAATTGCACGACCTCAACAGCAAGCACCAGTCTGCATATCGGAAGCATCATAGCACAGAGACGGCACTGCTGAAGGTGAAGAATGATATCTTACAGGCTATGGATGAGAAATTTGTTGCCTTCGTTGTTTTACTGGATCTATCATCCGCCTTCGACACGGTGGATCATACAATATTGTTGGACCGACTGTCGGATGTGTTCGGCATAACAGGCACTGCAAAGTCCTGGTTTGCTTCCTATCTCTCTGGCCGCACTTGCAGATGCAAAGTCGCGGGTGAACTATCATCTTCTAAGCCCCTCATCTATGGTGTGCCGCAAGGCTCTGTTGTCGGACCCCGACTCTTCAGTATGTACACATATCCATTATCGGACTTGATCAGTCAGCATAAGGGGATACACTTCCACTCTTATGCTGACGATGTGACGTTGTATGTGTTTGCAGACCCTAAGACAACTGAAGCAGTTGATCAAGCTCTTCAGTCGCTGTCCCGATGCGTTGAACAACTACAGAAATGGATGGAGTCTAATATGCTCAAACTGAATTGTCAGAAAACTGAGTTTTTGGTCATCTCTAGCCCACATTATCGGAAGCATGTTGAAAATGTTACACTCACCATCTCTGACATTTCAATCAAAGCAGGGTCGTCTGCAAGGTGTCTGTGTTCAGCTTGACTCTACGCTAAAGATGGATAAGCATGTCTCTGATCTTTGTCGTGCACTCCATTATCATCTGTCCAACATCGCACGCATTCGTCCATTCATCAACAGAAAAGCATGTGAAGATGCAATTAGAGCAATTGTTGCATCTAGACTGGACTATGCCAACTCACTACTGCATGGAGTCAACTTATCCAGTATTCAGCGTCTCCAGAGAGTTCAGAACCGTGCGGCTAAACTTGTATTCATGGCCCGGAAGTATGATCACGTGACTCCTCTGCTGAAGGAATTACATTGGCTCCCGGTACAACAACGAATCACCTTTAAGATCCTGACCCTCGTATACAAGTGTCTTCATGGTAAAGCTCCCACCTATCTTGACTCAATCATCGCCCAATATCATTCTGCTCGACCCGGTCTTCGCTCAAGTACTGACTGTACTTTACTCCACATCCCCAGAACAAACAGTAAAGCCGGTGATAATGCATTTCAGACATTTGCACCTTGTCTTTGGAACAATATCCCCAAATCTGTCCGCCTTCTTCCATCACTAGATGCTTTTAAGAGAGCCATAAAAACTCTCCTGTTTGACCAAGAGCATTAATTTATATATTATGTATTCTTTTATTACTTTGTAAAGCGCTCTGAAACCATTACATGTGTATAGAGCGCTATATAAGTACCTGTATTGTATTGTATTGTACGCATGCACGGACGGACGGATGGACAACCCGAAAACATAATGCCTCCGGCACCCACCTTCGGTGGGCGGAGGCATAAAAATATAGGTTTTCACGTCAACCTGTGAAAGCTGATAATTAGCATAATTCCAACGGTGTTCAGATTATTAGATACTTCTTTTCTTTTTACATACCAATGGGACACTTCACTAAGCTGTACGAATAAAAAAAAATGTTCTTTGATCCCTGTCATATGGCATGCATTGGTTGTTTTGAGGACGGACAAATTTTGAAAACGAATTCAAGGTTGTAGGGAGAAATTTTTGTCTGGAAGGGGTGCACATAATTTAAATACACAACAATAATGGCTCAAGATTTCCTGGACATGTGCCTTAAGTTGCGTACACGCTGATAGACTCCTTAGTCGATGACACACAGGGTCAAGGGTCAAGTTTGGAGGCTGTTTGTATCTTAAGCAGGGATGTCAATTTTTAATTTTTCTTTTTACAATGCGATTTAAATCAATGTAAAAGAAAAAAAAGAAATTAAATTGGCATTGATTTATTTTGTCAATCCTGTTATTGACCAAGAATTTTTTCACCATACAATAGCAGATAAAAGAAGATGACTTGGTATAATATTACAAGGGGATTTTTTTTTCTTAAATAGAAGGAAAAGGAAGTAAGGAAGAAACAACAAACAAATCAATCAATTTCATTATTATACAGCACATGCAAAGTAAACAGGGACCATCACAACATTAGTTTTAAAACATGAAATAATGAATTGAACACATGGCAGACATCTTCCTCAGATGCACAGTGA
This sequence comes from Heliocidaris erythrogramma, assembly GCA_025617745.1. Taxonomy (NCBI): domain Eukaryota; kingdom Metazoa; phylum Echinodermata; class Echinoidea; order Camarodonta; family Echinometridae; genus Heliocidaris; species Heliocidaris erythrogramma. Next base: position 29,535,248 of record CM046869.1, read on the forward strand.
ACAGTTTGAATAGAAGAACTCACCTGCTACCTGATACTAGTAATGCAACAAGTATAACCCCAATGGCTGCCAAATGCCTCCACACCTGCTCAATAAATAGATTACTGTTAGGCTGATGCAGTCTGTAAAAAAAGAAGTGTACGAAAGTTGAAAATAAAAGTAAACATTTCAACATTCTGGTAAATTTGTACTGTTACATGTTAAAGTTATATGTATATGGAGTTATCAGAAGAAGCTAGTCTTTTTTTTTGTAATGGGGACTAATCAACTCCCCCTCCCCCCCCCCCAAAAAAAAATGTTCCATGCATCAATTACAATGAATTTTCAGGACCCCATTTAAGAGGAATTTTCAGGACCCCATTTAAGAGGAATTTTCATGCATTGTTAATAGCATTTGTGCTTGGGAAATTCATTTTTAATGTCCGACTTCTAAATAGCCATTGCCACCCTTTGTGACATAACAATGCATCAAACGTAAATAAATACACAGCAGACACAGCATGGTGTACGTATGTAGGCTAGATACTTGTGTTTGTAGGTTCAAGGGGGAAAAACAGTCTACAAAATGATAATATTCTTTTGTTTTAAATACTTAAAGAAGGCTTTGATATTAAAGTTTTACACAGGTAATTACTTTTTTCAAGTTAAAGATTCTTTGAAATTTTATTTAGACTGATGGACGCTTGCAAATGCTTGAAGCTACCTTTAAGGAAATTTTAAAAGGATATATACAGGGTCTGTGGCATAAGCCTTCGATCAGCTCTTTAGTTCCAAGAAAATTAACATCTACAGATATGTTGATTGCTTGAAGGCTTTACATAAACATGTTAAGCCCGTCTTAGGAAAACAAACAAAACAAATGAAAGCGTTTGGGCTATCTTACCTTATATAAATAAATAGCACTGTGTAAGTAGCAAAAAACCACATGAATTGAGAATGACTTGATGGCATTCCATATTCAGTCCGTAGACCTTCATGTAATGTATCATTGCCTGAAATGCAAACACAGAGGAAAATATTGTTGTCTAATGAATGAGAATACATTTCTTTATACCTAAATTTAAATTGGGGGAGCCTACTTTTTACTACTACTACTATTCCGCCATAATACCTGCAACTATAAATATTTTTTTTTTTTTTAATGCTGTAATAAAATTCAAGAAGTTCAGAACACTTGTCCACTGGTACTACACTTAAGTTTTATATAATTCTGAAATCAACTGCACATGTATATTCATGTTTATTTATTACCAAGTTGAATTCATCCAGGCCCCTTACATTATCTTACTGTAATATTGTCCCATGTACTGCGTTGGCCACTTTTGGGGAATGTGGTTTTCAGCGAGTTTTCACTATTCTGTTTACAACTGCCTGGTCGAACTTTCCCATATTAAATTAAACATACAGGTATAATTCTTTAATACATGAAAGCAATTCATAGTGATTCTTGAATATATGTTTTCTCGACACGAATCTTCACTGCGAGCACTCAAATTTGGCTCTGAAATAGCTTTCAAGTGAAGTGATCCTAGTGTGTGTTATTCTTTACCTCTGCATGGCCTAGGTTCCTGAATGGTGTGTTTTGCAATCCAATTAACTCCTTCACTCAATACCATACCACCAAAGAATGTGATCTACATTAGAAAGAAGCACACAAATGGGAGAATGTACCAATATCATACAGGATGATGAGTGAGGTCAGTGAAACCTGTATATAAACACCACTCAAGGGAGACAAGAAAACCGGTCTTTATGAGCAGTGGTCTTGATGTACAGGTTCTTTTAATACATGTTTCAATGAGAAGTCATGTTCAAGGGAAACAAAAACTGTGGTCTTTATATACAGGTGGTTGCTAAAGCAGGTTTGACTGTACTTTATCTGATTTTTATGCTCGCCTAATGAAAATAACAAGGTAAATGACAAAAGATATGGGTAATTTCTTGGCTTTCTCTCTGATCAGATATGCAAAATCGAATTGTGAGCCTTATTTATACCTTTGTCATACATGTATGTACATGTACAATGTATATGGAGTGCACACTAGAATAAAGTGGCAGTCTACTGTTTTAGTGCAAAGTAAGAGTTCATTCATTTACAGCTACTTTCATAGGTCTACATTGTATGACATCACAGAGTTGCCAAGTTATAAAATGACATCAGTAAGGACCATTATCATGAATGCTTATTTAACTACATGTACAATGGATCCAGATTAATGAATATTGCTAGGAAAACTATGTAACTATTCCATAGCAATAGTAACTAAGACGCTGGGACTTGGGGAAGTCTTTGTCAAACTCCTTGAACTGGAAGAGAGTAACCTGAAGATCATTGTGAGCCCTGCAAAACATATGGACAAGCAAAGGAATCAATTAGAGACATACTCTTGGCATTTCCATGCGAACTGCGTCACAATAAGTCAGTTCGTATATCACAATTTGCGCATGTGCAGATAAAGGTCATTTGTACCGAGTACAATTGACCTTTATACGCTGTCATTTTGTAAGCACCACAATGCGCGCACCGGTGTGATTAAACAAGTAGCGTGTCCGTCAAAACAGATTCATGTGTGCGTACAAATTGGGGTCATTGCAGGATCATTTGTACCATGTAAATTGCGAACTGGATTATTTATCCCTTTACTACATTTTAATACCCAGAAGAAAATTAAACTCATGATTGAAAATGTCTCCTGCATCTTACCGTATGCAGCTCTCTCCTGAAGAGAAGAAGTGTCATGAAGCCAACCAGGATGATAAGAGGGACTAGACTCATGTAGGCGAGAAGCTTCCCAATCAAATCATCTGTAAAAAGCGATCAGAAATACACCAGATTACCATCTGTTCCAATATCATTTACCAATTTAATGTTGATAGTAATTTCATTCAATTAATCAATTCACCATGTTACATCTCTCTGTCACTAAACTCTACATTGCTGAGGGCCAGAAGGGTTTAACTCCATGTGAATTAATGTCCTCCTGGCTCTCAGCAGTCAAAATGTTACATCTTGTTCATATTTCTTATCCCATACCCTTCGTATTTATCCAGACCATTGTGTGATAAGCTACATGAACTAATGACAATACACTGTACACTGTACACTTAGTGGCGGATCCCAGATTGTACGACCAGGCAAAAGTATGTTCATTTAATAAAAATTAAGAGAGATAAAAATAATGCACTTTAAAGGGAATGCACTTTAAAGGGAATCTTGAGTTCTGGGAGAGGTGAAAAATAATTTGTGAGCTTTCTCATTATTCGAAATATGACTAGAAATACTTGAAATGTTCGGGCCCAACATTCATGCCACTAGTGTGTGTAGTCCCACATACCCATTTCTGTGAGCATTACATGTGCTTTTCAGTGAGATTGGGTCAGTTTTTTTATCTATTTTGATGATTCCAAAACACAATATCAAACAATTCTTATGTAGACATGGTCAACCTTTCCCATTTCCTTTGAGACAGTTTCTTTCACAATGTAATTGCATGAGCAGAACTCTACTTTATCTTTAACAGCATATTCAATCATTCTCATTTGCAAGTGATCCCATGTAGAGGTGCTCGTGAAAAAATCTCCTGACCTCAAAATATTTTACAAATCTTAGAACTCATTCAGTAAAAAAGGGGATGCATCATTAAAGCAATTATGTCTGAAAGAAAAACAAAAACAACAAACCAAAAACAAACAACAAACAAAACCTTGTGAATCCAATGCATCTGAAAGTGACAGTGAAACAAAATGAAGGGCAATTGGTAAACAGCTCAATCTGTATGAGACTTTCTATATTTGCTCTCAGATGACACATTTTAAATTATAAATTTCTCTTTAGTAAAATGTCTCATATTTCAATTCATATTTTCAGGAAGCAGTAAACTGTCTCACATACAAAATATTTGTGTACACTGTATATGTTTATGCATGTTTGCACATAAACACAATGCACGTCATGTGCGCATGTAAAATTGAAATCTACCAAATGGCGTAATCATCAATAAACAATGTAAACAGACATGAATTTAATATTTAATGCACACAGACAGAATGAGATTAGACGATTAATGTCTCCAATTGAAGCACAAATTTCATATATCAAAACAATGCGTAGGCCCTACATTGCAACTATGCATTAATTTTGACTGCTGCCAAAAGCTTGCTACGACCAACACATACTGCTACAGTGTACATGTACATTATGTATGGATAATACAGCCTGGAGACAATGTAATTAGCTCTGCATCAAAGAGTTCCAGGGGAGCCTGCTTCTGCCATAATGATAATTAAATCGAAGATGCTTTCATCTCGCTCTTACTACATGTACATATAACATGCGGGCTGGCCTTAACGACACAGACAAACTAACCGAGATCTGGGTGAGGGTGTGAGAGAGAGTAAAAGACAAAAACAATCATGGGGAGAAAGAGAAAGAGAGAGAGAGAGAGAGAGAGAGAGAGAGAGAGAGAGAGAGAGAGAGATGGGAGAGAATTAGAAAGAGAGGGGAGAGATCTATGGAAACAGAGAAAGAAATGGAAAGTGAGAGAAAGAGAATAAGAGAAAGAGAAAAAGAGGGGGAAAACAAAACAAAGAAGTCCATGGCAATTATTTGGAAAGCTTTAAGAATCATAAATTAGAGAGAGAGAGAGAGATAAAGACGGTGAGAGAATAAAAGAGATCTTTAGGCAAATAGGTTAATGTATGTACATGTAGAAAGCTAACCCTTGATGAAGAATCAACAGTTTCCTCTTATTGCTTGCTTTCACCCCCACCCCTCATCCCATCTATTACATCCTGGATAGAGGCTGATTATATTTATAAATGATAAACATTAGAAGCATCTAGCATCTACACCAGAATTAGCATCCTGTGCCTGCATAATATACACAATGTAGCTTTATTGCTTTCCTCCCTGGCAGAATATAATGATCTTTAGGAGTACATGTACATGTATTTGGCTATAGATAACAGTGTATAATAAGTCATGTGTAGGGAAATGTAAAGGTATATATTGTAAATGTAAATCAATAAAAGGTGTTCGAAGACTTATATGGGCAAGATCAATGTACATTAGGACTGAAATAATCCCACTTTGTTAAAAATTTGCATACATGTACATGTACGTCAGAATCTGCATTTGATCACCACAGCACACAGACACCATAATGTCACTAAATATGCTTGCATCAGCTTGCACAATACAAACTGCATCTCTGTCATGATCAAGGGCAGGGGAATTTCAATGATTAATTAAATCGTTTTACAATACACTGCTGGCAATTCTTGTGGTTCAACTGTAGGGACAGTATTCCTAAAGCGCAATATGACCATAATCTCCTTTGCAGCTGTTTCAGTGGTGAGCATAGCTCACAATCAACGCTCATAGAGAGGAGTTCAACCAATACATGTAGAATGGCAATAGGAGATAAGGTGCGTTCTACATGCATTACAGAGAGCTCTATTATAAAATGCAGCGTGATTAAAGGTATAGCAATGTCACAGTTTGGGGTCAAAACTATCACAATTTATAGAAATATACCTGTAGCCTGCATTGTAGGCTATACTCTAAATTTTAAAAAGAATACATGTAAAAAATTCCATGTTTTTCAAGAATTTGAACAATTGTTTGAAAATATTCTATAAGGAGATAGAATAGATAGAATACTAATACTGTACCCTACCTACAAATGGAAAGGATTAAAAAATGCTCGTACATGTATTAGTCGTATATTTTCTTTTTGTACACTTGTATGGGGCGCTTGCATGATGCCTCTTATCTGCAAAGCGTCCTTGTCTGTAAACCTGTGTAAGTATAACTGCATGACTCTGATTGAACTACATGTACATTTTAAACATGCATGACACAACAGTTTTCAGTTTTTAATATATTGATGCAATATATATTGAGAAAATAAGGAATTTTATTAACAGGTACATGCCTAAAAACATCTTTCTTACAACAACAACAAAAAGAAAATACAAAAACACAAAACCAAACATAACTGTGTGTGAAATGAATGAGTCTGCTGATTGGGCAACATATGTTTTTGCCATGTCAAAATGATGACACAGACATCCTTCATTGCAAAAAACGACATTTGAGATTTATGACACTATCTCTCAACCATGGGCGTTAATCGTTACGTAACTCTATTCATCATGGGGGGACGGCTATTGTGTCGTCCCCCCCATGATGAATAGAGTTACGTAACGATTAACGCCCATGCTCTCAACAAAGTCTAATAAAATACATTTACAGGAAAACAAACATATTTTGGGGGGTGATTTTAAGTAAAATCTTCAGGGTTGCTAACATGAAGCTCCCAAACATACAGTACATGTACTTTGTAGCTCGATCGGTTTAAACATTTGAATGGAGATGGAAAGGTTGTGGGTTCGAACCCTAGCGTGGCACTACTGTCCTTTGGCATTTGCCACTCTCCACCCAGGTGTTAAATGGGTACTGGCAGGAAGAAATTCCTTGAATGCTGTGAGCGTGTGGTAGCCAAGTTAGAGCTGGGGTAATACTGGAGAGCCTTGAGCGTAGAGGAGATGAACGCTACAATGGATGATTTTAAGTATGGCGTTAAAATCTGGTGTTAGTGTTAACAGTCAAAAGTTAGCGCTAACTTCATGCTTTTGGACTACTAAAATTAATAGTAAGCGAGGGTTGAAGTTAGCGATAACTTTTGACTCTTGACACTAACATCAGCCTTTAACACCATACTTAAAATCACTCAATGTATATAGAGTACATGTAAATATGCAATATAACTGCACATGTCTGCTGTACATGTAAACACTATTACACATACATGTAAATATACATAATGCTTGAGATAATCAAACTAAATTTACTTTAAAGGGCAAACTGACCTTAATGGCAAGTTATTCTGAAAGAAAGAGGAAAAATCAAACAAGCAGATTGATGAAAGTTTGGATGAAATCGGAGCAGCAGTAAGAAAGTTATGAATTTGTGAATGTTGTAATCACTATATGGGAATTTCAAATTGGCTGAATTGGTAATGTCACTGTGATGTATACTGTAGTGCAGACAACTCCCCCATTTGCTCCAATACACAAAATGACTATAATGTCTTTTTTTTCAAAATGTATTACTCAGTAGGATCTTTTTCTTTTATGAGGACATGTAACATTATATGCTATCTACAATATTTTGAGCACTGCCCTGAAAGAAAAGGAGAAAACCTTAAATTAATGATTTAAGTGTGTACAACAAACGGGAAAGCTAACTGCCAATATGTCACTATCGACGAACCAAATTGCCAATTAGAGATTCGCATAGATAGATTAGTGATCTCATTTTTCGAACATCCATAACTTTTTTTTTAATTGTCTGATTTCTTTCGAACTTTCATCGTCCCGTCTTTCTTGTTTTTCTGCTTTTACACAAATGGAGATTCATTCTGCTAAAGGCATGGCCTGTGGTACATGTACATGTAGATCCAATGATGACTTGCAGAAGTGGCTCTTATTAATAATAATAATATTGTCCATTTACAATAGAGTACCGAAGTGTGACGTCATCAAATTTTGATTTTTGTATTTCAGTATTTTTATGACCATATTTAGGTAGAGCATTATGGAAAACGTTCACACATCAAATTTGACATGAATCAGTTCATGGTGGCCCAAGGTATCGCTATATGAATATCTAATTAGCCCCATTGAAATCAGTGTTAAATTGGCCTGGTTCTAAACTGTTAAGAACCAGGCCAATTTACACTGACTTCAATGGGGCTAATTAGGTATTCATGCGGCCATATCTCGGGGCCCAATGAGCCAATTGTCATAAAATTTGGGATCTGGATGTTTTTCACCATGTTCCTTTGAGATATGGTATAAAAAATGTCAAAATGAAAAAATAGCTTTTTGTGACGTCATCACTTCGGTACTCTATGTACAGCGCAGCTACTATACAAATATACTCTACTGCGCTATACAAAGTATCATATTATTACCCTGGCTTTAGCCAAGCTGCCATAATAAGGCCCAAATGCATTCAAGGAATTTCTTCCTACCGGGTACCCATTTACTTCACCTGGGTGGAGAGTAGCAAATGTAGATTATTGCCTTGCCAAAGGACATTAGTGCTGCGGCGGGACTCAAACCATGAGCCATGTGATGTACAGTCTGATGACGTATCCATTAGACCACGAGACCTCTACACCTCTTCTATGATAAATCTCCAAGTTTGTTGCACAGTTGTATTGTTTTCTGAACTTCTACTATTCTACACCCCCAAGGCAAGATGGCTAAATCAATTGAGCACTTTCTGCCTGCCTGTTACAGCAAACCCTAACCCTACAGTGATTTTGCATCTGAATGATGTACATGTAATTCATGTAAGTAATGATATGTCCCCTCAAAATGTGCTAAACTTAACCCTCAAGATCTCCGGCATTTAACTGGAAATAAGGTGTTCTACAGCCGAGTTACCAGGTCTGCCTGTCATTCAACATACACATCTACATGTTCATGTTCGATTATTGACAGATCTGTTGCTAATGAAATCTAAACGATCCAAGGCATTTTCTACCGTATTTCTACGACTGAATGTCATTTTTCCATATATTTTGGCATTTTTACTACTGCTTAAATCAAATTTAAATTTAAATATGCTTTGTAGCTACATTATCTCCTAATGCTAGTTCCTCGAAAGAACCCATTTCTCTACTTAAAAAGAAATGAAACAAACACTAACAGAAAAGGCATTAAAAAAATGACAAATTAAAACTGTGTATATGAGAGTAAAACTCCACATTAAAAGAACAAAATGCCATGATGCAACATCTCAACAATCATATAGTATACAGGGATAAGTCATTAACAATCATATAATATATGGGGAGAAATTATCTATCATAATCATATTGTATGGTCAAGGGTCCTACAGCTCCGCAGGTCCTAAAGCTACGCACCCCTGAATACACGATTCGTTGTGTTCAATGTGTCAAATTTCTGTGACTGAGCAACAAGAATATCATTGAGATTGGCCAAAAAGAATCAGTAATTTTCCCTTATTTTTTGTGAGATTATCATTACAATGTATTTGGAAATCAGGGTGAAATCAGTCAGCTTCAAAATCAAGATGTGCATTCATTCATAACGTGCGCGTAGCTTCAAGACCCTTTCATTTTGTCGAACAAAATTTGACTAGGGCATCGATATTGACATTCCTTTGCCTCAATTTTCTCAACGATTCAACTTCAGAATATGAACATGTAAAACCAAGGTAGAATACAGAAATCTGTATAAACCACTCAATTAAATGTTTTTTAGCCATTGAACAAAAAGTGTGTAGCTTTTGGTCCCCCCATAATACATTTGCCAAAATAAAGCCTTGCAGCTGTTGCTTTCCTCTGCCTGGAAACCAATTGTTCATGTGCATGCACATGTTTGAGTGCCACGTTTTTGTATGGGGGGGGGGGGGGGGTAGCCAGGATTAGCTTCGTGAATGTAGAAAAAAAAAAATGGCTATACGCCTTCTACACACGAAGCTAGGCGTTATTACCCAGCAATCACATTCCGCACGGGGTAGTACGACATGAAAAATGCCCTGAAATCACACTTTTCTGATAGTTTCCGCGACCCACAGATCCTTCCCCACAGCGTTTCCTCCTAGGGAAACGTTTGTAATGACAATTTTTTTTTGATTGACTCTAATTTTGGAAATATATCCATAAAAAGATGATAAAAATTACAGAAAACTCACCAGCGTTTGCGTATCCATGCCTCCGAGGTCATGCAGATCAAAATGGCGGCACGATCGCCGTAATCGAAATCATGAAAACTATTAGGCGCCGTTTGTAAATTTATTATTTAGCTCAATTATTTACATATAATTCACTATTTAGCTCTTTTCTACGATTATTATACGATAAAATGACATAAAGAATACAATGTTTTATAAATAATGAATTTTGCAATTTCCATAATATTTGATATATAATGAATTTGTGAAATCATTATTTATAAATAATGGAAACTTCAAAATTCATTATTTATATATGATGAATATTGTAAAATCATTATTTAAAAAAAATGGAAATTGCAAAATTCATTATTTATAAAACATTGTATTCTTTATGTCATTTTATCGTATAATAATCGTAGAAAAGAGCTAAATAGTGAATTATATGTAAATAATTGAGCTAAATAATAAATTTACAAACGGCGCCTAATAGTTTTCATGATTTCGATTACGGCGATCGTGCCGCCATTTTGATCTGCATGACCTCGGAGGCATGGATACGCAAACGCTGGTGAGTTTTCTGTAATTTTTATCATCTTTTTATGGATATATTTCCAAAATTAGAGTCAATCAAAAAAAAATTGTCATTACAAACGTTTCCCTAGGAGGAAACGCTGTGGGGAAGGGTCTGTGGGTCGCGGAAACTATCAGAAAAGTGTGATTTCAGGGCATTTTTCATGTCGTACTACCCCGTGCGGAATGTGATTGCTGGGTAATAACGCCTAGCTTCGTGTGTAGAAGGCGTATAGCCATTTTTTTTTTCTACATTCACGAAGCTAATCCTGGCTAGGGGGGGGGGGGGGGGGGGGGAGGAAACCAATGTGTGTGACCCAGTGTAAAAAATATGTTTTTTGTTCACAGACATTTGGAAGCTCTATTTGGCTTTGTTGAACTTTGTAAAAGTGTGATTTCCTCGCAGCAATTTTTATGTTTTTGTTTAGTTTTACCAGCAAGACCAGACATGCCAGAGCTCTTTTGGGGTTTTCCAGAGCTAAATTGGATCACTCACCGCTCATGCCACTCCCGTGTATTATTTTCGCTGGTGTGACGCAATGAAGCTTATCATTTGTGCGGAGAGAATGGTGGTTTCCGCAACCACAATAAAGCCCAATCATTTATGCCCATTTATTGTGTGATTTCCTTACTTGGCCTAGTCGTGGAATAAGTCCCCTTTCATTCATTCAGTGTGTGCACCCACTTACATTATGCACCTATCAATTGTAAGACGCACCCCTCGACCCCCGGGAAAGGTGCGTCATGGTTGGGTAATTTACCAACAAATGAATGACGCAGGGTATGGTCATGGAAGCATTTGGTCAGTCACAGCATGGAGAATGGGGTGCGTCATAGTCGGTCATTTTACATGGGTGCGTCATAATGCCTCGCTATGTTTACAAACGGGTCTGTCCGCGCAATACTCACCGCGTACCGGGCTTTTAAACATGCAAACTCCTTGAATATAAAAAAAAATATATTGACATGGAATCTATACTTTCGCACCGGGCGCCCAAAATCGAGTTTGATGACATCAAATAAAATGGAAACCCCCAAATAATAATAATTGATCTCAAATCCTCTCTCATGCTGTCTTCTGTCTGGGTTCTCAAAACTTTGTTTATTTTTACCCCGTTCGTTCCAGCACTGCGTTGGCTGGTTCGGTTCTTGCCGCGATGATCGCGATCGGTAGCATTTGTGCTAGGCTGGATTGAGACATGAATATTCATGTGTTGACGTCACAAGAATGTCAGCGATTGCACTGTGTGACTTCTGCACATTTTCATATGTCATCGCCGATAATCTTATCTCGAGCTCGGCCTCAATAGCGTGCAGGATGATAACGTGTGTTTGTGTCTTCAGCTAGCGTTCATGCATGCATGTCGATATCAACAATGCATGCAATACTATACTAGCGCCGCGCCGATGCATAGCGTGCCACGTGCGCGCGGAGCTTTACCATGACGGGGTGCGTCACAATGGTAAGTCAAAGTCTAGAACTGGTGCGTCATATTTTTTCGTCCAGGCACAGTCATTGTAAGAAAAGGTCCGTCATAGTCGAGACACACAGGTGCGTCATGGTATAGGAAAATCCGACTCACATCTGACAAGTGACGCACCATTCCCGGGGGTCGAGGGGTGCGTCTTACAATTGATAAGTGCATTACGTCTACCAACAAAATTAAATTGCAACATGACCAAGATGGAATGCAATGAAGTCACCAAAAATGAAGTTGGACTTGGCATGCTTGGACGCAATAAAAAAATTGATAAACTCGTAGTACTGTGTGGAGTGAATGAGGAGGGGTCTATTTCACGATAACGACTCATACTCTCTACTCAGTCATTATTCATGTCATATGGAATTAGCCACAGCTATCATCATTTGATGGTGGTAGCCGACCGACCACGCCACACAAGGCTGAGCCTGAGAGAAGCAAGCAAGCGAGCGCGAGCGAGGACCGCTCGCAGCCGCCCTCGCCCTGCGAGCTTGCTCAACTTCATGCACACTAGACACACACACACACATTATTCGTACTACAGCAACCAGCACTAGGCTGACTAGCACTGTAGCAGTGTGTCTGGGTTCCATACATACCGTCGGGATACTCGACGAAAGTAAGGGAGATTGCCTTCCATTTCACAGCGTCATAGTCATCATCCGTGGCTTGGCAATGACCTGCCATAGTGACGAAGATGAATAAGAATGAAAAAATCCTTCCAAAAGAAGTTTGATACTGCCTTCTGCCAGTATCTGGCAATTTAGAAGTCAAACAACGTCAGATGAAACGTCTGCGTCTGTTGCGGAGCTGAGCAGCATCTGGACGAAACGATTCGATATCAAGCAATGAAAGCAGATCGCGATCGATAATCTAAGAAATGTTACCTAGTCCATGATCCAGTGAAAAAGTGGATGGTAGTGGCCATCATAAATGAGCTTCTCCCTTTGGCCTTGCCATTATAAAAAGGTATTTCTATAATTAATTCATAAAAAGTTGCATTTAATCGCAACTCAAATAATTAAACGCTACTTGATTTTCAACCAATCAGGATCGGGACTTGCGTTTTAATTTGTGAGTTGCATTTAATCTCAACTTTTTATGCACGAGGGCCACTTAGGTAAAGAAGAAAAAAAATTGCACAAGTGAAGCTTTAGAGAGAATAACAACTCATGAAAATGAGTAAAACAGAATATTGACAATTTCACTGTATGGAGGGCGTGGGGCAGGGAATTAAATTATTAAATCAAACAAATGCCTAAAAATTTGTTTACAAATTAAAATTCCTCCCATCAAGCTTCTTTGTTTACTAAATATAATTCTTCATGGATTTATACATTTTTTTTGTTTTAGAAGTTCCTGTAAAACCTTACAAATGGTAGTAGATATGGGGAGAGTCTCTTACATAGTATACTTGTTCATCATATTTCACCAAATACTAATTACAGTAGTAGCAGTGTTTTGGGTTTTTTTTTTTTTTTTTTTTTTTCTAACAGGGGCACAAGTATAATTTACAACATTCTCACTTATCTGTAGTCAGATTCATGCAATAGAACCACTAGACTTGCACTGCATTTCTAGATGCAGTTTAATAAAAAATCTCAGCTTCATACTCTTCATTTAACTACATTTTGTAGTACATCATTTCTTACAACTTCCTCCTTACATCTCTCCATCCACTCCACAACTCTTTCCTTGTCGACTGGAGATTCAGCAACATTTTTTTTTTTTTGGCCCCCTTTGTTCTTTCTCCCTCCTTGACTCCCTTCACTATGAACATGACGAATAAAGAAGCGGACAATTTATGCTGCTCCTCATTGTACCCTTCACAATTGGACTGGTTAACAAAAGAACATCCATTCATTGCTATCCTGTAAAAATATGTAGAACAGGTGTCACATAATAGCAGTGAAGGGATGTCCTTTTGTCTACTAGAGCTATTGTGGAGGGTACAATGAGGAGCTGCATAAATTGTCCGCTTTCTTTGTCACCGTGTTCGTAGTGCTTGCTCCCCATTTTTTTTTCACTTATTGAAAAATAATGAATAGATCCAACAACATTTAATTAGCTTGTCACTGCAGCAGTCTGCAGTGAGAACTCAATTAGTAGCCATAATTCATAGTTTCCATAGTTTGTAGATTTTCTGTGTATATTTCATTTCATGGACTCTTGTTCATTTTATATATGTCTTAATCTTTTTGTACATGAAGTCCCATAGAAGGTGTCATGTGCTATAGTATATGGTGGGAAGATAGGTACATGAACTAAGTTGTAAAGCACACCTTTTATTGTTCATTGTCCAATAATAGTTAGTACCCAGCCAGTACCAGCACCTTCAAGAAGAAAAACAATAAGCAATGTAAGAATGCTTTAGAAGAGTAAACTCAGTGGTTCAGCTTCTATGTGCTTTATAAAGAGAGAAAAGGCTAGAAGAGGTCAGTTCTGTTTCCAGAGAAAGAGTAAGAGTCAAAGACAGAGATAGAACTCCTAAGTTGGACGTCAGGGAAGTTTCTTTTATAGTTTGCACGGGTACGAGTGTGCTAAGGTGTAGACTGTTTTATAAAGCCTCCAATTGTATTTTATCTTACAACTTAGAACTTGGGAATTGGAATGACTAATTGGTGCAGGGCGGCAGTCACATAGCTTTTCTGGGATGTAACCAAAGTTCAGCTTCACTGGAAAATGACTTAAACAATAAACCTGGGGCGGTTAGGGAAACGTAGGGGATGGGCAGACAGAATACATAGTTTTTACTAATATTCAAATTTGTCAAACCAGGGGAAATTTTATTGGCACCAAAAACCATCCTTGTTCATCACCTCTGTGTGTTTTTTTTTTTTTTTTTTTTTTTTGTGGGGTATTGATTTGCTTTGTTTTTGTTTAGTTTCACTTCTTGTTTTGTTGGGGGGGGGGGGGGGGGGGGTTACATTACAAAGGTAGATGTAATCATGAAAATGAAATCTACAATTTCATGTATGAGTACTTCTACTCATCAGATTCAAACCAAGGGGAAATATTTCAATGGAATGAAGGAAACACAGATCAATTTTCTTTTTCATTCCGGAAGGTAGAGAAGGAGAAAAACATATGTAAGGGCAGATGAAATGATGGAATTTACATTTACTAATAAATAAATAATGTGCATCAGAATGCCAGCAACACACTCCAACACCCAAAAGAACATGAAACACAAGCAGAAGTATGTAAAAACAAAAGTACAAATAACTTTGGTTTATTCATGTCTCAACTTTTGCACACAACAGTTGATGAACCTGTTTCTTTTCCCAACCTTGGGTTTAAAAATAAATACCAGCAGTATTCTCAAATAAAAATAAATGAAATGAACAAATGTAGTGGTTTCTTATTCCTTGTGCTGCATTTACTTAAGGTAAATATTTGGCAAAAAAGAAAAAGCAAAAGAAGGTATATCATCAAATTTCATACACAGACATTACATTTATATACAGGTATATATTGCTGTTATGGGAAGAATGCACATTACACATGGACAAAATTCTATCTGTTAGTTTGTCTTAACATGGATCTTTTTAAAGGTTACATTCATTAAATCAAATAAAAAGGTTGCAATTCGTGAGGCAAGAAATAAATCAACCCCAAGAAAGCTTACAAAATCTTTAGTTTCACAAACACAAAAACAATCAACATACTGTAACATGTTGGCAAATACCTGTTCCCCCTTGAGCAATCGATACCCAACTGTATTGTATTTGTGCATTTGGCCATTTGGCAATGAACAAGTTTTGGGCTAATGAAGGAAGATATTGTACATTTAGAAAACAAATAACCGGTATTATATTCCACATACTAAGAATCTTGCTGTTAGATTGGTCAAAAGGTAATCACGTGATAAAAAGTAGTTTTCCCCATATCAATCGACCCGAGAAGAAAAGTTCGTGACCTCGACGGAATAGTACTTATGTGTTTCGCTGATCTCTTCAGTCCATTACAGAGTCACAATGCGTTATCAATATCTGGGTACGCGCGAAATGAAAGTGCGTGACCTCTACGAATAGTCAATTGAAAAGTGCATGACCTCTACGAATAGTCAAAATGAAAAGTGCGTGACCTTTACGAATAGCTCCATAGGCGTACTAAAATAAGCGCGCATTGCATAATCGCGCGCTTAAAATGATAAAACAATTGTGCGCACCCAGGTAGGGGTACGGTTTATGGGGGTTAATGGTGGTTTTAACATCTTTTGTGAATTTATTCGGGCCTAAATCATAAATGTCTTTTTCGAGAAGTAGAGAATAATTGTCTTTCTCGTACCAGTTAAATGTTTCAGATGCGGAATATAAAGCAAATAATCACCTTTTGATTTCAGGCGATGAGACGTACTATCACTTCCGAGGCGATTTGGATGTAGCTATCTTTCCGAAGCGAAGCTGAGGAAAGATAGCGTATACATTCAGATCGCCGAAGTGATAGTTTGTCCCATCACCTTCACCAACGGTAATTATTTGCTTACTAGTTCTACAAAACTAACTTTTTGTCATGTGGTGGAACCAGAGTTTGGATGGCATTGTTTATAAGACATTTTAAGAAAAAAAGACTCCAATCATGATAATGACTAAAAGACAATATGACATATAATAAATAGTATCAAATAAATCACTTTCCTGTAATGGATTATTTTTTTCCATGGAATTACCAACGCCACAAAATCACCATAAATTCCCAGTCAATATTCTCTTGTCCAGGAATATGATAAAAACAACTAAAATTATCGCTTCAACATATTTCAGAGTTTAGGCAACTATTTTCATGCTGCCTCTGAGTGTGGTATTGAGTGAATATGTCATACTAATAAATAAAAACATCCACAGTGTCTGTATTTCAGTGAATAAATTCAAGAGATAGATGAAAAAGCAATCAAATACTGGTACTCATTAAATTAAAGAGGTAATTAATAATATGGAATACAGTGGTAACAAATGAGGTACAGTCAACCTCGCTTAAGTCGATCATGACGGGACTGAGTGAAATGCGTTGACTTAGGCAATTTTTGAATTGTGTGGAAGTCAAAGAAAATCCGACTTACGCGTGTACACATAACACGGGACGCCGCGGTGCGGACTGTAGTCTAGTTCTGGACTCTCTTTACTGAATTCTTTTTTCGACGACTGTACGTATTATGCCGAGTGATTGGCGCGATCCGGAAACCTGATGGCCCGAGCAAAAGAGAGTCCAGTGAAATTGCTCCACGCTGACGTCAGGGGTCCAAAGTTCACTAGCGCTTTAGCATGGGGAGGTGCGGCCAATTTTAATTGCTCTCCCTGAAAAATATCAGGGAAAGTCGTCAGCGTGGAGCAATTGCACTGGACTCTTTTTTCGGGGCCAACAGGTTCTCGCGATCACTCGGCTTATCGCGTATAGTCGGCGAATAAAAAAATCAATAAAAAGAGTCCAGAACTAGACTATGCGGACTGTGGCCGGCGACCCAGCGGTTTGATTGATTGGGAGTTCTCATCACATTATGTACCATGATTTATATTGAGCCGACATCGAGAATATAAGAACATACATGTACTGTACCTTTCATGTACCCAGTATATTACTTCACACTCCTGTTACAAGTTGGACAATCAAGAATAAATCCAGACATGTCCAGTGATTAATTTCAATGTATTAATTCCTCCTTTACATCCATTTATCTTTACATCCATTTATATGCACATGGCCGTGAAGGCAATAAAACTGCATGCAATGCATGCAGGTACGGTGTTCGTCCGGCCGGCCGACTGGCCGTGCAAACATGACTTAACATGTGACATTTTGTTCTTCACATGAGAGCGCGAGAGAGGGAGCGGAGATCGCGCCAGCAAGGCCGGGAAGTTTTGTAAACAAAATCGCCGTGTGGCAGTTTCGACAATGATTGAATTCATATCGCCGTCTAGTTCGACTTGCGCGCTGTAAATTTAATGATTTTCATGGTATTGTTCTGAGAATTTGATCGATTTAGGCGAGTATTCGACCTACAAAAATCGACTTGTACAAAGGATTAACACACGTAAGTCTATGGGGATAAATTGGGACTCTTTATTTTCATTGACTTGAGCCACTATTCGACACATGCGACATCAACTTAAGCGAGGTTGACTGTATATAAAAAGTCTATCCCCTTGTTTTGAACCAATCTTGAATATGTTTGTTCCTAAGACAACTGAAAACACTTCCCATCCGGCAAGGTGAAAAATAAAATGATGTACAGAACTATGAATATCACGCTGACAAAAACTATAAGAGTTTCCCACTTGTTATGTACATGCCAAATGCTGTAACATACAGAAAAGCATATCAGTATATGAAATATAGTAGTACTTTTTGATTTGTAATGATGATCTTCATATTCACTGACATACTGCACATACATATATGATACTATACAATTTTCAAAATGATTATAAAACAATTATTTAAAAAATTATAATTTTTTCTTCCTTTTTTGCTATAGTACAACTTACAAATTTTCAGTGTGCTTGATAAAATGCATATAGGTACATTCATATAACAGCTAGCTTTGGAGAAAGAAATAAAAACAGGTAAATGCTACTTTATAAATCATTTTCAGGCACTGGTGAACATAAACATGATCAACTGAATTGACAAAGACAAAAAAAAGGGCAAAAAACATTGTTACAAGTACCGTTAACATATGACTAGCAGTCATACAATTGCCCAGTGTTACGAGCATGGATGCGAATAATGAATGGCAAAAATGTGCTTTCACTGTACATAGAGCAAAAATTCTAAATTAATGAATTTAGTCATTGACTGACCATGCTTGGTGACCACGCCCTAATCCAAAGAATGCAGGGGGTGGGGTATTTGGGTCAAACATCGGTCCATGGGGAGGGGGCATGAGGTTAAAGTCAGCTGAAAGTGGAAGACCGGGCATTGGGTTGGGCTGGGGTGGGAAGGGAGGAGGAGCCATGGCAACACCTGGCAAGAGGTTAGGAGGTGGAGGGTACTGATTCATTCCCATGGCACCGGTCCTACTAGGCATCGGAGGCATCGGAGTTATCGCTGGTGGCATGTTTGGTGCCATACTTGGTGGCAGGAGTGGGATAGGTTTGAAGAGATCATTAAACTCTGGGAAACTCCTTGGCAACATGTTCTGTCCAGTCCTTCCCATTCGGGGCATGCCACTTGATGAGGGCACAGGAACTCGAGGATTCCCAAACACATCGTATGAACCTAAAGGCTGCATCTGACCTTTGACATTACCATCCAATGAGCCATCCCGCTTTGGGCTTGGAACAAATTCTGGCGTATTCGGATTCAAACCTGCATTCCCCTGGGTATAGGGAATACGAGGCGGCGGTCCTCGACTATTCTTCAGATGCTGTCCTCGTCCGATCCCTGCGTTCACCTTTTGCACATTTGCTCCGCGGCCTATGCCTCTCTGTGGATTGGGCATGCTCCCTGTGGAGCTCCTCTGGAGAGGCGAGATTGCAGCAGTTTGCTTCTGACTTGCCACACCACGATCGGAGAGATGTCTCTGTTGTTTGGAATCTCCAACGGTCTGTGACTGGTTGTCCCTGGTGTTCTCAGGGGTGAGGAAACTGCTGGGGTGTCGAGAGGGCGGTGAGCTGAAGACATTGTCAGGACTTGTTGGAGTGAGAGATACGGAAGATCCAATGGATGTCTGAGCCAGCTGTGCTGAGATTTCACCTGGTAAGCAAAATAATCATAAAAAAATGGAGCATAATGGAATCAAAATCACTATATGAATTTAAATACTGAAGTATTAGGATATATTAAGTATATTCTTAACTATATCTTAACAAGCATTCAACTTTTAAATAATAAACCTACCTCTGGAACTCAATTTGTTTGGATTACTTCCAGCAGGCAATTAAACAGAAAAGTGGTAAATGCATTCTGAAAATTGATTTCTTGCAAGACAATGCAAAGATTAAGAATAGATAATGCATGATTCTCCAATTTGATTCTTTTCAAAGCGGGTGTCACACTGCAAGTTTCTATGTCATGGTCAACAAACCCTGCCCAAGAATTCAAACGGTACAACCAAGTTAGAAGCAATTCTCGGCCCAAGTTTGCAACTTACAAAAATAAAAATTTGAACTTTAACTCTTGAAATTTCAGTTATGATGACTGTCTCGGTGGCAAAGACAAGGGATCAAGGAATATTTACCTAATGACCCAGTAGCATTTGCCTGATCGATGTCGACAGATCTGGTCCTTTCAAGCTTTGCCTCAATGTTTTTCATCAGGCTCTCAATGTAGGTGATTTCATCCACATCCACTGTCCCCGTGTAGCTCATAAGATCTTTGAGAATTCTCTCTCTAATAAAGAGACAGAGGGTGACAGCAATATGAGGTACAGTGAAACCAGGGGGGGTGGTTTCACAAAGAGTTAAGTTGGACTTAAATTCGCACTTAAATTCCTAGTTGCGTGCTGTATATTACGCATTACCGCATTGGTCAGATCATGCTCGGGGGATGCGCGCTATTGGGAAGTCTATCAATGAGATTACGCGTCAAATGCAGGATGCGCATTGGCGCTTACGCAATACTCTATGTCCAACTTAACTCTTTGTGAAACACCCCACCATATAAAAAGACCGCTCAAGAGACAAGAAAAGCGGCCTTTATGAGCAAGTGGTCTTTATGGACAGGTTCCTTTAACACACGATTCAACAAGAAATACTTTTCAAGGGAAACGAAAATGGTGGTCCTTATAGAGAGTTGGTCATTCTACACAGGTTGTGGCTAAAGCAGGTTTGACTTATTAAAGAAACAGATTGAGGTGCTGCTGATTTGCTACCATCAAACTTGCACAAGAGTCCCATCAGATTTGTCTCTCTACGGAGGAAAAACGTAGAGTGATAGAGAATGGAAACAAAACATTCTCGCCAGAGCACACACTTGGTGCATATACCGAGCCTGGTGGATTTCAGAGAGTGAAATATCACGGGTTAATCCTCCTATCAAGGGTACCGACAAGAGCGATACTTCCAAGCTGCAAAAATGCTTTGACCATTGTAAACATTCCCCCTGGGATGCTCTACGGCCAGTTTACCCATGTTGTGCAGAGGGTAATAGATATTGCTGAGAAACCTGCTTGGATGCAACACAAGGTTGAAGAGATGGTGTACACACAGAATCCTATGACTGGAGTAATACTATCACTGTAAGGGTTAAGTACCTGTTAAAAGCTTAAATTAATAGATGTCCTGCTGATGCTAACTATTGTTATAGTTATTGTTACTACTTAAATTCAAAGGTATTACCAATCTAGAATTGTCAGGGACCTACATAAAAATCTGTAAATAAAACTACATGTACTTCAAAAATCCAACCTCAACATGTTGGTTGAAGTCGATTTGAATTTAGTGTCTGGAGTTTAATTCAATTCTAACTGATTGCATCATAGACGATGGATGCCAGACTACGGCATAAGCTCATCAGGCCAATTTGTGCCGAAAATGAGCTAAAAAACTTTGTGTGATAGTAATCATGATACACACCTCTTTGTTCTTAGTACATCATGCATCTTCTGGAGTTCTGAGGCATCCTGGTCTGCTTCTACACCTCCTGATGTCTCACTGCTCACACTCTCATGGCTCAACTCATCATCCTGTCAAAATGACATTGACAACATTGATTCTTATTCCCATTTCATCAATATACAAGGTTGTGGAGAATGCAATCGCATGACCATCAAGTGGTTATAATAGGGTCTGGAAGGAAGATCGGAAGAACGAGAAGAAAGATAGGGGATGTGGTGAGGAATGCGAGAGATAGAAAAAGAAGGGAAATGATAGAAGGAGAGGGAGTTCCAAGGATAGAAATAAAGTGTATGTATTGTTACATAGATAAAGAAAGGAAAAGAAAGCTGGAGACGCATTAATACAAGGACAAAAAGATAATGAAGAAAAGATATAGAAGATACAAAACTAAAGTTCAGATAAACAAAGGCAGAGAGATGGATAGCTAAATATTTATTTCGTTATTACCATTCTATAGTGTGAGAACAGTGTAGTGGGCATACACTAAGCAAATGAGTTTTAGTTACAACAATGCACACATAATAGAGTACCTAAAGACAGTATCAAATCTTCAGAAGAAGAAACAAACTTTCTGCCAAGCCTCCAAATGTTTGGTTACTCACGTTACACGATTTTTAAAATAATGTTATGCGAGTAACCAAATATATGAAGGGTTGGCAGAAAGTTTCTTTTTCTGAAGTTTTGATACTTAATATTTGTGCATTTAAACTAAAACTCATTTACCTGAACACATGAAGTAAGAGAACAGGAGCTTAAGATGTAACTCAAAACCTCTCCAAATGCAATGTGAGTAACCGTGGAATTGCCCTAGTCAGCTTTATCTCATTTGCATATTGATGTAGACATACTCAATTCTGGATTTTCCACATGTCTTGCAGTAGATGATTTCTTAATGTGAACATGAGATTTCCATCATCTATCGTTATTTATTTAAGTCATAAACTTGCTCATTTTCGCCAGGAAAGATAACAGGCCTGTCTCAATCTCACCTCCAGAGGGGGCATGTCATCAGCAAAGGCTTGGATCTGACTTATCAACGCAGAACTAACTTGACCAGACACCATCAATAATGGAGCAATACTGAAAGAAAAATACAATTTTACAAGGATAGGTATGAGTCATGCATTGTTGATGTTTATTAATGAAGTAGCCAAAGCCATAGATGCGTTTTCTAACACTGTTGGTATATTTCTGGACTTCTCCAAGGCCTTCGACACAATCAATCACGAAGTTCTCCTTTTTAAATTATCATATTATGGAATACGTGGGAAGGCCTTGGAGTGGTTCAGAAATTACCTAACTGACCGTCAACAGTTTGTTTATATTAATGATCATGAATCCCATAAGAAAACTATTACATGTGGAGTGCCCCAAGGGTCCTTACTTGGCCCATTGTTGTTCCTTATTTACATAAATGACTTTCAAAATTGTTCTGATAACCTTTCCTTCCTCTTGTTTGCAGATGACTCCAACATTTTCCTTTCAAACAAAAATCCTCAAATTCTTTTAAATACTTTAAACCACGAACTGAACGCTGCTTTGAATTGGATCCATTCTAACAAATTGTCCCTTAATATTAATAAATCAAATTACATTCTATTTAGTAATACGATCGCAAAATTACCAGGACCTATTTTATTAAATAACTCGACTCTTGCGCAGGTTGACACAACAAAATTTCTAGGGGTATACATCGACAGCAAATTAACATGGAAAACTCACATTAATTATATCAGTAAACTTATAGCCAGAAATACAGGTGTCATTGGCAAACTTAAAATATCCTTTCCCACCCATGTCTTGCTTTCTTTATACTCTACTCTAATTTTGCCATATTTAAACTACGGAATCCTTGCATGGGGGAATAGCTCAAAGCTCCTTATTAATAAACTTTTCCTAATTCAAAAAAGAGTTATCAGAATAATTAATAACACTAGTTATCATCTTCCACGTACCCGAACAGCTTTTGCTCATAATACAATCATAGTTACTGGCCCATTACTTTGGAACGATCTCCCGTCTGACATAATAAATTCCGGCTCTATGTATTCGTTTAAACGTAAATTAAAGATGTATATTTTAAACACTTACCTAAATAATAATCCCATGGCTCCCTAATGTCCCAGACAAGCATTAGTCCTTTGTCAAATTCTCATTTTCCCCATCTTAAGCCGTTTTTTTTTCTTCTTCTTCTTCTTTTCCTTTTCCCCCTTTTTTCTTTATTTATTTGATTGATATCACAACGATTTGACTATACCTATTTAGTATTTAAAGGGAATCTATAAATTACAAGCTCTGCTTTTTAATAGTTTCCCTTCATATTTTCACCTCTCATATATGTCTGTATCTCCCCTATGTTAATCATCATTGTATTATTTCTATAGATCTTTTATTGTACTTCGTTAATTGTGCTATGTATAATCTACTGAATGTTATTTTTGTACCATATTTTG
Source organism: Heliocidaris erythrogramma (assembly GCA_025617745.1). Taxonomy (NCBI): domain Eukaryota; kingdom Metazoa; phylum Echinodermata; class Echinoidea; order Camarodonta; family Echinometridae; genus Heliocidaris; species Heliocidaris erythrogramma. Next base: position 29,559,024 of record CM046869.1, read on the forward strand.
ATTATTGTGAAATATGAAATAAACCAAACTGAAACTGAAACTGAAACATATTGATTTGGAAGACGGGCTATGTTTTGAGGATAGGCAAAAAAAGGTTCACAACACTTAATAGAATCTCCCCAGTATGTTCGGTGAGTTTTCGTGACTCTATATCCTCTTTTACACTCATTTCATACAAATATATAAAATGTAACCATCAATTAGTATAATGCAGCATCAAAAGGTGGTCATAATAGACACTTTCCGTGTGTACCGTACATAATGCAGAATTATCAAACATGATTAGATGAATACAGTAAAACCAGAATTTTTTGCGTGCATGAACCCTTCGCGAATTTCGCAAGTGGTCAAGATTCAAGAAAGTTTCATGCTGCGAAATAATCAAATCACAATTGAAACAACATAAAAATTATTACAAGTTGTGAAAGTTTCTCGCTTTCTGGTTTTACAGCAAAATTGGCCGTCATTGAGGATTCGTAAAAGTTTTATGTCGCGAAGGTTTCTGATTTTACAGTAAAGCAATTAGCAATAATCAAAAAAAAAAATCAAAATTGCATGACCAGAACTCAACTTGAAAAGACTGGTGTGTCACTATTGAAGTCAAGCTGAATGCACTTTTTCTAATGAAAACATATGCCCCATGCACACAGACCCCATGCACACAGACCTTATGATTTTCAGTCTGGACTCACTGTGAAATATTATGTCAATAAAAGAAAGACGTTAGTGAGTCTAATACTTACAAACATCTTCCATTACCCTACCGTATAGATGTAAGGGAACCAATCTTTTTCTGAAGGCTAAACATTTTTCTTTTGGATGAATTAAATTTGTGTTTTTATCCTGTGAAACCAGAATATATTTTATGAAACTTTCATAAATTTTTACTTTCGTGATAGTTTTATGTCTTAACATAATTGATTCATGACGTTGAAACTTTGCAGTTTGCAGAAGTTAGTTGTCACAGAAACTTTTTTTTTTTAAATTGCAGAAGTTCCTGGTTTTACAGTATTTATGAAAAGTTTTTACAGATGCTGATATGAAATTTCATAGGCTTATTCATTGCAAGATGCTGATCTTCTCAAAACCTGAAAAATATCAGTTGGAATGAAACATTCTCTTACCTGGTTAATAGAAAGAGTTGCAGTCTTGAGGGTCTGATCTGGGAGAGTGGCACACCTTCCCTGCAAGTCAAACAAGATGAATATCATAAGCTTCAACATCAAACCTTGACCATGAACTACAGAAAGGAGCCACATCATGTGATAAAATATGTGGAGGTGTTGCAGTCTAGAAGATAAGTCATCAGAGTTTGGATCGCAAGGTAAGGGGTTCAAATCGCTGTCACATCACTAATGTCCTTTGGCAAGACATTAATCTACATTTCCCCAACTTGCCTAGGAGAGATTATAAATGGGGACATTGCAGGAATGAATTCCCTAAAATGCTAGAGCGCTGTTAAAGTAGCTATTCAAAGAAAATCACAAATATGGCAATTAATGTATCACTAGAAACTGGGAAGCTTACAGATGGCAATCGTATAAGTTTTATGTCAACTGCGTATCTGATGATTATAAAAACAACACAAATAAAAGCTCTTCTTAGCATCTGGAATATTCGAGGATTCGCCAGAAATATAGCGATGTTTTGATATCGTCACACTCGGGATCGATCCTGCTTAAGCAGACGACGTCCTATAATGAATGAACGTAATTGCAATGCAATTATTTATCAAATTATAAAGAGTTTGGTGTATTTAAACATGACCTTATTTCACACCATTATAAAGGGAAAGTGAAACTGATTCTGATAGCTAAAACCGTTTGATTGTAAATACACAGGGGAAGGGTCAATGATCAATGAAATAAACCCCACTTTCAAATTGTAAAGCCCTCCGAATAATAGCAGGATGGTATTCGTTCCCTCTTGAAACGCCGAACATGCCCCGGTGCAAGCAGCTGAAAATACAATGGCGTCTTATTTTGTTTACAAGTGACTGATTCCTTTATTTTTTAAACGCTGCATTTTCCATCAAAATAATACCATACACGAAGTTAAGAGTGAGGCAACAGACTAACATTAAGACTGACGCTAGTGAAGGAAGAGAAATAAGTGAAGAGGAGATGACAAAATAGGCTCTGAAAAATGTGTAAGATGTTATGGGACATCGTCTGCTTAGACAGGACTGGTCCATGGTGTGTCGTCACATATCTCAGCAGCGTTCAGGGAGCTCTTCAGCTGCTATATCGGGGGCTGTATTTTACCGTTTTATAATTGATAATAATCATTACTTCAAATGTTTCCAAGCGTTGAATTTGGATAACCTTGTTTAATTTATGCCATCTATGCAATAATAAGTATTAAGCCAATATTTAAAATCATTAAAGTTCTACTTTAATAGCATCCGTGCAAAAGCCATGGTGATAATACTGGAGCGACAGGAGTGTCAAGTGCGACGGACATGAGCGCTATACACTGTAATACACAAACCAACTATTATTAACATTACATTCCATGTATGAGATAGGGAACATATATGACTGAAATCACAGGCTAATCCATGACACACTGCAAGGAGCCGAGACTAAAATGAATAAAAATTTGTGTGATTGGGGAAAGGGATAATGACACACAGATAAAGCTTGTGTCATCTATTCCAGCACTCGCTCAGGTGAAATCCAGAGCAATATTATCATGGTGATCTGGGGAGCGTTTCATCAAGTTTTTTGTCAGTGATTTTTACTGACAACTTTTATAAGCTACTGAAATCGTTGCATCTGATTGGCTGAGAGCAAATTTGTCGGTAAAAATCACTGACAAAACACTTGATGTAACGCTCCCCTGATATCAGAATGAGAATTCTGGTATTGACCAGGACTCTACAAAAATATAAATACCTGGCAAAATTGTCAGCTAACTCTGCACTCTCCAACTCTTCTACTATGACCTGTCCAAGCTGTACAGCTTTCAGCTCAATCTGATACAAGTAAGATAAGAAACACACACACAGCACATAAAATATTTTTAACAATAATTCTTCCTAGAACACTTCTTGTAATCCAAATACTATCAAAATTTTGCTCTTGTAATTTTTGTGATTTTCTTTCTTACATCCTGAGGTCTGATGCTTTTTCAGCCTAGAGTTTAGGGCAACATTTGATGCTAAACTGATCGAGTTCCAACCACGAATACCACGCATCACACACTTGGCATTAACCCCATATGTACTTAAATTCAAAGAAAGATGATGCCAGTTCATGAATCAATTAGACATTTATCAAAAGAACTTTGACCTTTAGTACTATATCAAATTTCATATGCATATTCGCTAGTTTCTTCGGAACTGCAGAGCTATAAGAGGGAAAAGGCAATTCATGACAGTGACATGATGAATATATAAGAAAGTAAAACTGAAAACTGCCACTCTTGACCCAGGTGTAGTAAATCAGTACCTGGGGAGCGTTTCATCAAGCGTTTTGTCAGTGATTTTTACCGACAACTGTTATAAGCTACTGATTGGCTGAGAAGAGTTCAATGAATGCTGTGAGCACCAAAAAACAGCAGCTTAGCTAAAGCTGGAATAATATTGGGGCACCTTGAGACTGAGTACCTTACGTGATGAATATGACTATATCAGAAGCCAATATCATTTCTATTAGGTTGTACGACACCTGCTCCAATTCAATTCATGGTTTTATAATAATAATAATAATAGCTACATTTATATTGCGCACATATCCATCCCAGAGGATGCTCAAGGCGCCTACAAAGGAGATATTACATGTATTACCCCGGTCATCGGATACTGTCAAGCCCGCACACAATGTATGCACATTCTCCGCTCCCTGGGGAGTATATTCCAGCAATGGGCAGTACAGTGATGCTCAAATTGCTAAACAAACGACATTATATCTTCATCGCGGCATTATCTGCCGAATTTTGAATATATTTACAAAGTTCAAGATCCACTAAAATTTAAAAATACAATGATCACGAAAATATCATAATCAAAACTAGAAATGTGCATTCCTCGTGCCGCGCAATGCGAAATGTATCCCCCGGCGCTGGCAGCGATTTGAAGGAGGGACAAAGACCCTCCCCCATCCCCTCCCTCAAACAAAAGGATGGTGTAGAAATTGCCGCCAGTGGCCCGGAATATTGTCAACACCAGGAGCAGCATTACCAAAACGATTTGTGTAGATTAGAGTATAATGCATTTTTATAGAAAATTCGGAAGAAATATGACCTCAGAGCGCACATAAGACATCCACTAAAATATGACCTTTGATCCTATGAAAGACCGAACACTAGAGGCAGCATCACCAAAAACTGTAGAGGTGTAATCTATAATGGACCTACATACAAAATTTGAATGAAATCCGTCAAGAAATGCAGAAGTAAGAGTGCACAAAAGGGACAAATGAGCTTTGACCCTATAAAGGACGGAACAATGAGGGCAGCATCACCAAACAGTAAAGATGTGTAGATTATACCAAGATACATCTCCATACAAAATTTGAAAGAAATCCATCAAGAAGTGTGGCCTGCAGAGTGAACTCACGCCATCCCTTGAAGTATGACCTTTGACCCTATAAAAGACGGGACACTGGTGGCAGCATCACCAAAAACTACAGGTTTTTAGATTACACCAAGGGACACCTTCATGCAAAATTTGAACGAAATCCGTCAAGAAATGCAGAAGTAAGAGTGCAAGAAATGGAAAAATGACCTTTGACCCTATAAAGGACGGAACAATGAGGGCAGCATCACCAAAAATTAAATATGTGTAGATTATACCAAGATACATCTCCATACAAAATTTGAATGAAATCCGTCAAGAAATGCAGAAGTAAGAGTGCACAAAAGGGACAAATGAGCTTTGACCCTATAAAGGACGGAACAATGAGGGCAGCATCACCAAACAGTAAAGATGTGTAGATTATACCAAGATACATCTCCAGACAAAATTTGAAAGAAATCCATCAAGAAATGTGGCCTGCAGAGAGAACTCACGCCATCCCTTGAAGTATGACCTTTGACCCTATAAAAGACGGGACACTGGTGGCAGCATCACCAAAAACTACAGGTTTTTAGATTACACCAAGGGACACCTTCATGCAAAATTTGAACGAAATCCGTCAAGAAATGCAGAAGTAAGAGTGCAAGAAATGGAAAAATGACCTTTGACCCTATAAAGGACGGAACAATGAGGGCAGCATCACCAAAAATTAAACATGTGTAGATTATACCAAGATACATCTCCCTACAAAATTTGAACAAAATCCATTGAGAAATGTGGCCTGCAGAGTGCACTCACGACATGTCCTGGAGTATGACCTTTGACCCTATAAAAGACGGGACACTGGTGGCAGCATCACCAAACACTACAGGTTTTTAAATTACACCAAGAGACACCTTCATGTAAAATTTGAAAAAAATCCGTTGAGAAATGTGACCGCCAGAGCGCACACAAGAGTACACACAAGACATCTATCAAAATATGACCTTTGACCCTATAAAAGACGGAACACTGGGGGCAGCATCACCAAAATCTATAGGGTTCCAGATTTTACCAAGAGACACCTTCATACAAAATTTGAACAAAATCCGTTGAGAAATGTGACCGCTAGAGCGCACACAAACTTTCCCCAAAAATATGGCCTTTTACCCTATAAAAGACGGAACACTGGGGGCAGCATCACCAGAAACTATAGGGGTCCAGATTTTACCAAGATACACGTCCATAGGAAGTCTGAAAGAAATTCGTCGAGAAATGTGACCGCTAGAGCGCACACAAGAATGTGACGCGGCGGCGGCGGCGGCGGCGGCGGCGAAACGCTGCTGAATCCAAAGTATCCTCCGGCATACTGCCGGGGGATACAATAAACAGGTAATGTAACAAATACATCAAGAACAAGAAAAGTAAATAACGATTTGTAGTATATACATTTATAACATTGCTACATCAAAATAAGTGTTGTACAGTATTGTACTAAGATAATACAGGTTAAAGGAGAAGAGAAAGGAAGTGGAAGGAATTGAGTAATGGATATCATGTGTACGTAACTATTATTATGAGAAAGTAACCTACCATATCAAAGAGGGCGTTCTCGTCTTGATTCTCGGGCCAGATGAGGGCTGATACCTCTACGCTGGTAACAAACTGGCCTCCTTGATCTTTGAATGATATGAGATGAAGGGCTTGCCCATTGATCAGGTCAACTCTGTAAAAAAAAATTAGTACGAGGAGTATGAGAGATATGAAGGATTTCAAAGTCAGCATATTCACTGGAAGGACAGCTCAATCTGTACACACTTTACCTCACTTACCGTCCAGCCAAATCAATAACTAATTCTCTTTTTAAAAGCAAAATGTATAAACTCAATTTTAAATAGTTTTGTACACTTTATATTCATCTCCCATCTACATTGTAGATCTACGATAATCTAAGGTATAAGATTTTTACTCCATAAATGAAGCAATATTTCTGCCATTAAAGTCTCCATACTTCAAGCAGTACTGCAGACAATCTGTGCTATATAAGAGGTATTGTATTACAAGCTCTGGATTTCATGTGTGGGACTAACTTGAAAGTAGGCACATGACATAAGGGTTAAATTGATGAGACAAGCTGCTCACTTTGCAATGAACCAATGTTTCTGCTGGCTGTCTTCTCCTTCTTCATCAATCTCACTTAGCTCTTTGGCCATCTCCTCAATCAGATCATCCTCATCTTGGAGTGGTGGTGGCCCGCTATCAGCTAAACAAGAAGTACAAACAGGCCAAACATTTCAATTCAATTCAGTAAAACTTCATAATAAACGAGTCCTTGGGACCAAAGAAAGTACCTTGTTATAGTTAAAACGCTTCATATCAGGGTTTAAGAATACTATTCTTAAACCCTGATATGAAGCGCCTGATATGAAGCGTTTTCTGTTCCCAGGCATTGTATTATTCTATTCAATAGAATACAATGCCTGGGAACAGAAAAATTACCCTGTTGTAATGAAAATTTGTTATCAAATCATTGTACGAGTTGATGTGACCCCCTTATCTTTTTTTCTGGTCTTCAGGACCTTTAATATTAAGATAAAATGAAAGGTTCTAACAGTTCTGAAATGTCATAATTATCTAGAATATTCTTTCCAAAGAGGTTAGCATGTGAATTATATGATGTGATGCATTAAAAAATGTTGTCATCTGTTCTTAAAATCAAATGTTTTTATTGCTAAATTTTATGCTTTTGACTTTTTAATAGTGACTTTTATTTGCCAACATCTTCAACCTTTCTCCTGAAAACTCCACATCAAATTTGTATGGCGGTGTTATAGCGAAACAGGTTCTAAAAATGGCTTTTAAATTTTCATGCATGTATCAGATAACAATGTACACTTCCTGAGAAATTTAAATTAAACAGAAAGAAAAGTCTGCAAATTCTTACAACTGAGGTCATCGTCCTTGGCAACAGCACCATGGCCATCTCCTGCACTTGTAACGCCACTATTGGTCATCCCTTGACCCTCTGTTGATGAGCCCCTCTGTGGCACCTTGGTGTGACCATCTCCAGACCCTAAGATCGATTGGATTTCGGTGGATTCCTCAGGCCACTGGAAGGCTAAGGCTGGATCATCGTCCGGAACAGGCAGACCCATGCCAGTCAGCATCTGAAGATTGACTTCAGTCGACTGGTATGGAAAAAAAAAAGTTTATCGATAAAAGAAGACAATGAGGCAGATAAAGTTCTGTAGAAAAAAAAGGAGGTAGCAGTAACTATAAAGTGATAAAGAACTTTGTATATGAGGAAACTGGGCATTGTGGCATGCACCTGTAATCCAGCTAACAGTGGAAGTTATAAACTGATTCAGCGGACCCAGGTTTGAGACTGAGTCACGTCTTTCGGATGGTGATGTTAAAGGTCGGTCCCCAGACATAAATAATCATATCTGATTGATACACGTCTGTAAAAACCCAATTACACAAACATATGAAGAGAGAAGCATATAAGGCAGACACAGGAAGAGAGAGTCGTACATTACGTTATCAACTTACAGGCGGGACGATGGGGGTGTCCTGGGTGAGTTCTGCTGTTTTCTGCTTATTGAAGCGAGCCAAGCCCTCGGAGACCAGGAGGTCATTGATGTGGATGTCTTCGGTGGTTGATGTATCGCACAGGAGGAGACTAAGCACCGAGTTCTGGAGGACAGAGAGAGAAAAATTGCGATAGTCAAAATCTACGGACTAACCACTCACTCATCAATTAATGGGCACCACAAGCACTGGTAGAAATATTGCAGATGTATTACTATATCATGCATTTACTCTAACCTTTGTGTAACCTCCCTCTAAACAATACACTGCACTCTCCACTGCATGACTAGTAGTCCTTTAAAGCAACAGATCCAGCTCTTTTTTCCGGTTAACCAGTGAAATCCTTAATACGAAATAAAACTGGATTACTCTGCAATACACTGCACTGCCCACTGCATAAATAAGAAGTTCCTGGTCCTGGAAAGCCACAGAACCAGCTCTTTCTTCCGGTTAACCAGTGAAATCCTTAAAACAAAATAAAACTGAATTACCCTGTAAAACAATTAGTTATTTCTTTTAATGCTGCAAGAATGATGTTTGTTTCAGTTCTAGAGAACACATGAGGAAAGAGAGTAGAATCAAGATGGGCAAAATCTATTTATCAATCAACCACTCACTCATCACATGTGTGTATACAGCCCTGGAAATAATTCTTAGACCAAGCTTCTGTAATAAGGGTACCATAATATGCATACAAAATTATAAAAATGATTTGCCTTTGTATTTCATTGAATGAATACCGAATTCCAGCAATTATACCTTGCTTTTATGTAATTTTATTTCCTTCTTACCACACAAATAACACTATCAGTAACCATTCTTGGTCTAATAATTTTTTTCCATGGTTATATATATATATACAGTCAAACCTGTCTATAGCGGCCACCAAAGGGAAACGGAAAAAGTGGCCGCTATAGACAGGTGGCCGCTATAGACAGGTCGGCGGCCATTTTTAATTTTTGCACATACCTAGTACCTACATGTACACGCAACATCACTTTATAGTCAGTGTACATGTATCCATATACATGTACGATGTATATCACTTAGGAAAACAATCTATAGATCTAAAGATTTGACGTATAACATGTCATATGATATACATGTATAAAATGCCAAAATAATATGCTTTGTTGTCAATAAATGAGAAAAACAATAGATATACGAGCAATCTCTGTAAAATGAATTTTCCCTCAAATTACCACCTACGTAGTCGCCCGCGGTAGACTGTGCTGTTCTTGATTTTTATAGTCTAAAAACGATGTCTAATCATGCTTTTGCTTCCTGTCAAAAAATTACAATAAGTTTATCTCTTGAATAAAATCATGCAATCAATTTTTATTCAATAAATATTTGCCTTTTGAATGGTTTAAAAGAAGTTTTAACTGTTTTTGAGAACAGGCGATAGAAGGTGCTCGGTTGATTCGTCGAAAGTGCGAACGTCGACAATGGATCGCTGGTACTGGTACATTTTCCTGCTGTTTTTCAGCAGGACAATTTCGTACATGAAATCGTTATTATTGATCCTTAAAAAAATAATAGCTGGGTAGTATTTTATTATTTTCACTTTCTAAAAAAAGAATCACTCTTTTATTATTTTTTCCGATAGCTTTAACCCTTTAAATTTTTTTGATAAATCTTTTAAAAAATAAAAATTAATATTGCAGTGTACGAGCCTGTGCTATTGCGCAATGGCGATCGCTATCAATGCCGACCGTGATAGCTTAATAGAACAATACAGGTGCAGGAGATCGCAGCTGGATGGTGCGAAGGTTACGTAAACGAACAATACTAGTGCTTAATTCTTACTAAAAAGACTTTTAATCTCTAATTAGTCGGCAATATGTGGTAAAACTTTTAGATCTTCTTGGCCATTGTAGAATCTATTCACGACGTTTGTGTGAGAGTGTTACTGAGCTAGGACTCGGTAAACACATCGTGGCTTTATTATGCCTAACTTTTTATGGCAAAAACTACTTTTTGTGCACGAAGCTACGGCTCGACTCGATATTGGTGGCCGCTATACGCGGTCAGATATTGACCGAGGGATACATAATGGGTGGCCGCTGGCCGCGTTAGGCAGGTGACCGCTATATGCAGGGTCTACAACACAGTAATATCCTGCGGGGGATTTTTTGGTGGCCGCTATGAGCAGGTGGCCGCTAAGACAGGTTTGACTGTATATAGAGAGAGAGAGAGAGAGACAGAGAGAGACAGAGAGAGAGACAGAGAGGGTGAGAGAGAGGGAGAGACAGAGGCAGAGAGACAGAGAGAGACAGAGAGAGACAGACAGACAGAGAGAGAGAGAGAGAGAGAGAGATAGTTCTAGGTGTTCTAGGTGAAGAAAGTATCTAGTAATAACCATCACTTCCCATAATACAAAGAATCACAGACAAGTGTTAAAGTAAAGCAGAGATCTTTTAGCAACAATCTAAAACCTTGTTCACATATGGTACAGTAAACTGACCCCAGAACCTGCCGTTTCAAAATAAAATAACAGAAGCGTAGTGTGTTTTACAATGATGTTTAATACAACACACAGAGCAGTGAGTACAGGTAGGGGTGTGTGCTTTAAAGCAGCTACCTTTTTTTCAACCCCACTTGCCATTTACATTTAAAATAGTTTTTATTTTGCTACCGGAATTTTTCAAAAGGTAATTTATTGTGTCATCTGCGAACAAGGCTAAAGTTGCAAAATGCGAAGGTGAAAAAATATTCAACAGTGTAGGACAAAAACAATACATTAAACCCCATCACCAAGTGCATATTTCATTCAGATATAAACAAACCTCGGAAAATGGATTGGTATCAAATACCCCTGCTGTGGTCTGGAAGAAGAAAAGTTTTTGAAGTGTAATATGGATAAACTTTGAAGTTAGTAATATGATGATATCCTTAGGAATTTAAAATGGCACAAAGTTTGTTTTTTTAACAACAAATGATAAAGTTAGAAAAAAAGCAGACTCAGTAAAATCTCCTCAGAAAGGCCATAGTTACATGGTGGCAAAGACTAACTTCAATTTGCCGAAAAGTTGCAAATTTACTCCGGAACAGAAATGACAAAATATGAAGTATTATTGTATAACAAAGTATTTATATACACCAATTTGATTTAAATTCATCTGTGTGTTGCCAGTTTGAAGATTTCAATGATTTATTTCCCTATAAATTGTTTGAATGGAGGAAGAACTAACTTACCTTCTCCTCCACAGCCATTGCTAGGAGAGGTTTGTCTGTGGAGAGCTCTAGCAGTCTGTCTCTGCACTGATCAGTCCACTTATCCTGATTGGAAAGAGAAAAAACATTCAGGGTAAAAAAACACAGAGATCCTGACATTTGCTCTATTGACATATCCTCCTAGCTTTATTTCATCAAAAATATAGGCCTGGGGTGGTATTCTGAGATTTATTTTATCTTGATTTTAGTGAAAAGATTTTAATTGCCATAACAACTTTTAAATTGCAACATTTCATTGGTGTTTGCGCAGATGAATTCCGCGTACACAACCACTTTTGCGCAGTCATTAACCAATGATGCGCCATAAGCGTACATTTTGTTATGGCAATTAAAATTATTTCACTAAAATCAAGATAAAATAAATCTCAGAATACGCCCCAGCATTCTGAACTCTGGTTTAACTTCAACTGGAGTCAAAGTTAAACTAGAGTTTCATTAAAACTGACTCAGACAGCAAATCCAATCTAAATTTCTGTAAACAATTAATCCACACTTAGACCGCGGTTTAAGTTAAAACCGGACTGAAGAATTCAGGCCATAGGGTTAGCATGAGGATTGCATTTGGGTTTTGGGTTTTAGGTGAAGTTACGTTTAGGCCTAGGGTTAGGGTTAGGCACAAAATGCTTGGTCTAGGGTTAAAGTTAGGAATTCACTTAGTGGAGGAAATTGACAATAAAGCAACTGTCACTGGGTGTTTTTCTGAGTGAGCAAAAGAAGTGAATTTTTAGGGTTTGATAGTACTTGGACAAAGACAGGAAAATATTGATACAGGGTTTTCAATACATTTTAAAATCTGTGCAAGTTTTGTACTCTGCAAAATACAATCAAAATTCATGAATATTATTGTAATAAAATTTGGGAAATTAATAAATATAATTTTTCTTTCCATTGTGATTTGCTTTGCAATGTACCTGTGCAGTGCACCTTAAGGCTACACAACAATAAAAATGTGAAACTCAAAGCTCTTCTGGCTTTCCAAAAGACACTCAACTAGAATATATTAGATAGGAATCCCAGGTTTTCATTAAAATAATTTTGACAGAGATTATGACACTGGTCTTGGTATGTCATAATACGATATTCTTCAGTCCTTAAAGCAATTCCTACCCCAACAGGCTCAACTCCGGCAAGTTTGGCATCAATGGCTTGCTTTGGAAGCCTCATAAAACAAGACCTGCATTAATACAGAAATACATGAGAGAGATGATGAGCTTTAATAAAATGTTTTAAGAGAAGGTAATATAATAAAGCATATTCTACATCTAAATCAGATTTACTAACCATTAAGAAATTCTCAGAATTTGAGGAGAACTATCCCTGGGCCCTGTTTCATAAAACTTGTCATCATTGACAAGTTGCAATAACTGTTATAAGCTACTGAAATCCTTGCATCTGATTGGCTGAGAGCAAATTTGTCTGTAAAAAAATCACTGACAAGACACTTGATGAAACGCCCCCCTGGACTACTTTCCCCCAGACAACTTCACCTAGAGATACTACTCCAGAGACTTTTACCCCATGACTAAGTAGGGTATAGTAGTATTACCAAGTTGCTTATCACTTTGGAGGAATTTTTCCTCAAGTGGAGGCAAGTTTCGGGGGGGGGGGGGGGGGGGGCAGTAATCACAGGGTAGTTTTCCTGATGCAAAATTTCTCACTGAAATGAGACATTTTCAATCTAATAGATCGGTCCATACATTACATGTGCATCGAATCAAGTTTACTTTGAAATCAAGCTTACTTTAAGAGACGAAGTGAGTTCTTAGGAATTCGGAGCGAAGTGCCATAATCCACATAGTAAACCTGCAGAAAGAAAAGAACATACAGACATTCAATTTAAATGAATAATATTCAAATCTCAAGACAGATTTACATTTCTTGGGAAACCTATTGCATAATTTCTTTCACAACGTCTTCTAAATTTCAGAGTAAAATTGCTGAATTTGTCCTGAAGATGTTTGTTATAAAGCTCAAAAGTTGAGATTACGTGGCAAATTATGAATCAGAGGGCTCCCAAGCCCTCCCAACCTTCTAGCGATTACGTAGGGATGTTGCGGTCTCGTGGATTAAGTCTCCGGACTTTGAACCGCAGGGTACGGGGTCGAAACCCTGCCACTGCACCAACATCCTTGAGCAAGACATTACTCTACATTAGTCACACTCGACCCAGGAGTACATGTATTAGGTGGGCACCTGGTAGGATTTATTCCTTGCATTGCACCAAGCACTATGGTTGCCGGAGCTAAAGCTGGAATAATAATATCCAAAGTTCTTTGGAAGTGCACAGAGACGTTTAATGTGAAAAGCCCTAGAGAAGAATGGAGTACTATCATTATTATCATTTCATCCCCTCCGCCCCTATTGCTATTACACTATTCGGTAACCAACTTTAAGTACTGACCTCTACAAAATCTAGGTTTGGAACCCCTGTAATGAGACCCCTATGCCAGTTGTTATCTTCATGGTACAAGGCGCAACAGATCTGATTGATAGCTATCATAGCATCAGGCATCAGATATTTCTCTCCTTCGGCATAGAAGTACACAGATCTGGACGAAAGAGAGAAAGTAATCAAATAACATCAAACAAAAGACGGGATTGTGACGGAAGCAGCAGAGGTATTCGTGTCATCTGACTATTAGCAGCTTAGCGAAATGTGGCAAGAAGAGAAATGTCCAGAACACTAAAAACATATTAATAGTTGGTGATATCGCTGAATAAAAGCTCTGTGTCCTAATGATATGGTTCTACCTCAATCACATAAATATATGTGGTGCTGAGTCATACCGGTTATTTTGTAAACCGGGGATCGACGGCTTTTCTCCGGTCGGACACCGGTGCACCGATAAATTGATGGACCAAGAATATTTTACATAAGGTTTAGCACATCCATTTGATTTGCTATTTTTAATTGCAGTAAGTTGGTTACAAAGACTTGCATTTAATTTTAACATAAACTTGGCCATGTAAAAGTTGGTTAGACACTTTAAAAAACTGGCTTAAATTTCAGCTTAATTGTAGCTCAAAGCTTAAAACTCATGCCACAATTTAATCTCCAGTAAAAGTTGGTTTTTGGTGTCAAAATATTGAATTTCTCAGAATATCCTTCCTTCTCAAACACGTATTCTCAAACCCTATTGTCACGTGACTCACTTACTCTCGATCGCGATAGCAGACTTTACGATCGCGATTGCGACCATGAGTCGTATGACTATATATACATATTTGAGAAGGAAGAATAATCAGAGAAATTCAATAATTTGACTTCATTACTGAATCACTGCAACAGGAATCCAATCATTTCGTTAAGCTTTACCCAGGGAAGTGAGACAATATATTATGTTCAACATCTCTGTGCATGGATATATTCAGAATCAAAAGGACACGTGGCCCCCCCTTCCCCCAACCAAAGCAACGACGACAATAACAACAACAACGATGAAGACAATGACGACAACAAAAACACCTCCACCTACAACCTTTCTTAACAGGTTAAAAATAGTCATTTATAGGACTCTAGGGAATTACCAGTTTGAATCACATTATGCAGCATTAAGTTCCACACACAAAAAAGACAAAACGAAAAATTGTTTGAACAAAACTACTCTCGTAGCAGCAGTACACAATAAGCCACTTCGGAGATGCAATCTGAGCATGAGCAGATAAAGGTCATCTGTACCAAAATTCTAAAACCCACTGACACTAATATTCGATATGTGCTCATGAATGTCATGTAATCATTATTCAATTATGCACTAATGGTGCATTCCATGATATCCAGGTGGAAGTATTCTTTTTAAAGGGGGAAACAAAAGCTATTCATGAGGCACCTCTATCACTCCCAGAGTTATTTTTCTGAAGTGCACATAAAGGGACCCTCCATGTCTAAAATATCTGTGGATATTTGGGGTCATTTGTACAATCTCAGTACCATGCGCTAACCCCGAACTGGCTTATTGGGAGGTGATCCGATAATCCCGACATATGCTATATTCCATTGATAATGTAGGGTTACAGTTAGGATTCTGTATAGTTTCGGGTCCTGCGTTCAGGTTAAGAATAATTATATTATATTGGATGGCTCTGAATGGGATACCAGAGAATATTCCACGAGTTAGGGCCAATACTGCACGAATCAAAGATGAGTGCAATATTGGCCCTAACGAGTGGAATATTTCTGGTATTCCATGAAATAAAGCCACTACAGGAAAATGATTTAGAACTTAATAAAAATCATTTTAACGAACCACATTCAGTTAATAGAGCCCCCTCATCATACTTCATTGTGATCACTCAAGTTTAACTTAACCTCTTTATGACATCATGTGCGTATGGGTGTACGGGTGTATGCGTTGCATTATATAAGCACACGCAAACAGACCAGACAAAATACAGCATAATATTGCACGGCAAGTTTAGTACTGTACCCTATGGGGAATTCAGCGTACCTTGCAATATGAGAGCATATTGCACGCGCAAATCAAGCGGACAAAAATATGCATTTTTAACGTGCCGCTAAAATGCCTCATATAGATAATAATGTAGGATGTTAACTGCAGAGCAAATGTTGATGGTGGTAAAGCCTGGTGAGAATAACAACATCAGTTTATTTTTAACTTACTCTAGTTCATCCATGAGGCTTTCCAAGGCCAGATTGTGTTCCTTTTCCTTGAGTTGAATGCTGATCTTATGGGGTGAGTAGACTGTGGAGACGTAGACTGGGAAGTACTCATTCAGTTTGGGCTTTTTGCAAGCTGGGTAAGAGTAACCATACCCAATGGCATCTTGAGGTATTGACTTTGCGATAGTCTGAAATGGATTTGGAACGAGAGTCAATGAAGTCAATGAATATCTGACATGCAACATTAATGACATGATACTACTTTCCCTGCCAAATCTGTGGCTGTCTCTGCCAGTCCAGCATGGGACTCTTCGGGCAATGTTTCTCAATATAGGATTGTTCGGGGTTTACAAGACAGCAATAAAAGGATTATTAAAACTCCATTTAATTCTGACCCTGGTAGGTCAATTGTTAGCATCTTTCTGTCCAGTACAATGAACATTCTACAGTATCTTATTTTATCAGATAACCAGGGCAACTATATTTTTATCAACTTTTAACACCTGTAGTAATACCCCTCACAATGATACATAAAGCAGCTCACTGCAAGAAATTCTTTTTACAAGCCATCTGACTTTCAAAATTTGCCAAATGTTCATCCGTGACTAACAGACCATGCTCCCTCTATGTACCATTGTCTTACAACAGGTAATGGCAATGTTCTGGTGAGCATTTCATCAAGTGTTTTGTCAGTGATTTTTACTGACAACTGATTGGCTGAGAGCAAATTTGTCAGTAAAAATCACTGACAAAAAACGTGTGATGAAACGCTCCCCGGATTGCAATCCTTGAACTTCAAGGATTGCAATATACAGATCATGTTGTTGACAAGGAATGCCAAATAGGGTGACAGGTCAAAAACTAGATGAATCTTCGATTTTATGCCTCCGCCATCACCAAATTGGAAATGTATGGCATACATGTACACTCTAAAAAGGATTGGTCCAACAAATCTTTTCACTTAAAAAGCACAGGAGACAGAAAATTTATTTCCATCCCGTACAAATAAAAAAATTACCATTGATGACTTACAATCATCAAATACACCAAGGAAATAGATATTTTATAGCAAATAGACCACTGTCCCCTTGAAATTTCTAAAATAGGTAGGCCTAGACTCCATACATCATGAACTATTTTCATGTATATAATGACCTCTATGACCTTTGAACTTTGACCTTGAGACCCTAAAATCTAATCCGTTCATCGTCCCTCACATATGCATACATGGGCCAATTTAGAAGCTGATCTGTCAAACAGTTCTTCAGTTATCACAAGAACTAACCATTTTTATGTACATAATGACCTCTGTGACCTTTGACCTTGAGACCCCAAAATCGAATCAGTTCATCGTCCCTCCCATATGCATACATGGGCCAAGTTACAAACTGACCCAAAAAAAACGGTTTTGAAGTTATCGCGAGAACGAACCATTTTTATGTCCATAATGACCTCTGTGACCTTTGACCTTTGACCTTGAGACCCCAAAATCTAATCAGTTCATCATCCCTCCCATATGCATACATGGGCCAAGTTACTAACTGATCCAAAAAAACGGTTTTGAAGTTATCACGAGAAAGAACGGACGGACGACCCGAAAACATAATGTCTCCGGCACCAACTACGGTGGGCGGAGGCATAATAAAATCAAGAACCCTGGACTAGATAGTACAGGTTTTCCACAATTCTCCTTACACTGTAAAGTGATCCACTGCTGATAGGTAGTCTCTGATCTTGAGCATGTAGATATACTTGATCTGAGAAGATATGACAAGAAATGGAAATGGAAGACACAGCTAACTATACTACAAAACTTTCACCTTCTTAACCACATGATATGATGCTAACATTATTTCTTGACAAATATAAAATCCTTTAACAGAAAACTCAAGAAAACTTCAAGGAATTTCTTACTACCTGGGAAGCTGGAGGACCTTAGTTCATTATTTCCTATCTACTTTGTCAGGGAAATGATTGAACGATAGCCTAGCAGAAATGTTAATTTCTTGTCATCAGTAGCTGACAGATTCAACACTTGTGAGTAGGCATAACAACAAGCAATCAAGTCCACTCTAGTTGAAGACTATTACAGACAGATATATTCTTCATGTTAATTTACAGTTTTAAAAAAACTTTCGTCAGATTTCTTGGATTTCGTTGATAAATAGCAAGATACTAGAAATACTAAGATGCTGTGAATATTTCACCTCCCAAAGTGGAATATTAAAAAAAGGCGAAAAATAATTTAGATACCGGGCCAGGGATGTAAACTCCCAACAACAGCAGCATGCACTATACATTATAAACGTGTGCAAACCTACGAGGATTGTATGTATACCACACACAGACACACATCTCCATTTGAATTATGCAATTAATGAGCATGGAGCCATCGGGGTGGAAGGGGTCCGAACGTAGGGCAGTATATTGCTGTGATCTAGCGTTCCTGACAGATATTTACACTAAATTCACCGGAAATCATGGATAGTATACCAAATGATCTCGTACAAACATCTTTTGCTACAAGGAGAACAACATGCGACTATATTTAACACGTTTCTTTCCAATTTCCTTTCTGTAACCAAAACTGTACATTGCCATTATAAAAATCTTGCATCTACTGTTGAGAGCCACAAGGGCATTAGCTCTATCACAAAGGATCTGAGCAAATGCCTTCTGACTCTCATCAGCATATAGCAGGATACTTGTACCCAGATATATATTATTATGACAAGTGCATTCTTACTATGTCCCTTATAGACGACCTTGATTGTGTCTGGGATGGCAAGAACCAATGAGTTGACATCGCTTACACCAAAATCTTCAACCGGTAGAGTTGTCTTGTGGAATTTCTGAAGATAAATGGGAAGAAAGATTTGGCAATTATTGGACAGTGATATCTTAGTTACAATTGATCAATCAGCAGTTAAGTTTTTTTTAAGGTGGCCAGCAGGGCCACTTAAGTGAGATCCAAGGGGCCAATTGGATTCTTGGGTGGCCTGGATGCTCCGTTTTATCTATTTGTATCTTACACTCTATTTTTTTGATCGGACAGTTTGAGGTGGCCCGATGCCGTTTCAGGTGGCCATTGGCAACTGGGCGACTGTTAAAGTCGAGCCCTGTATCAGCTACTCAATTCAACAGGAAGAATCCTAATACCTCACCAAATGACTTCACAAAATGACAGGCATTCGTGTAATATTTTCTAAAATAAAATTCACTTACATAAGCATGCTAAATTCTTTCACTTTTACAAATGAAAAACAAAACAAAACAAAAACAAACCCACTCATATAGGACCAAGGCAGACTGATGATTGGTAATATGTGCTCTTGTGACAATTGCTCCATGCTATACTTCATTAACCCATTCGCGACATTGATTTTCTAAAAATGGATCATGACGACCACTCTTCAAAGACGGCAACAAGCGCAGTACATGCTCTTGCAAGTCTAGGAACACGACACTCACCAAAAGGGACATGCAGTTTGAGAGGGACTGTTCCCAAGCTAAATATGCCTGTGATTTACACCATTCAATTGAAATGAAATCTTTATGAAAGCTATCATTTAGTAAAGTAATCTGTTATATTCTGAAATAGTGATACAATGTAATTTTTTATATTTTTATTTATTTTCGTTTGTCTGTCATTCTTGAAAGTGCATGCCCATTTCAAAGTGGAATCATCTATTCTAGTCATTCATGCTGGCACAGCGTGATTTTGGATTCGTCGACTCTGTACAGGGGGGTTGAAAAATGACACCCCGAGCAGTAAGGGATCGAGTCGGATAAAGTCACAAAATGAGAGAAGTAATATCTTTACTTACATGCAGAATCTGAAAAGTTTCATATTATTAGCAAACTGACCTTGCTAAAAATTTTTATGAGTCTGTGATTTTGTCCCCAATTTATCATTCATCCTGTCCCAAAATGGTATAGCTACTCGAAGGACCACAACTATCGATAGCTTGTGTTATTTTTAGCCCAAGGAAAAAATAGCGTGGGAATTGGAAAGGGAGGTATGCCAGGAATGTGATTCATCGCGCAGTACAGAGCCAGTGTGTACATGTACGTGTATTTTTGCCTGTGTGTGTACTGTGCAATAGTCTGTCATCTAGTCATTCATTTGGAAATTCTTGAAAATAGTTCTTTGATTATCAGATTGAACGTGTTGGAGTTGAATATAATGGTGTTATATTATGTAGCAATAATAACAATTGAATGTTTGAACTACCAGAAACCTTATATTACAACAGAAAATACAAGCAAAAAATAAATATAGTATTACCCAGGACTGGTAATTCTAAACTACTACAGCCCACTGGTAAACGTTGCCTAGTAGAATGACTCATTTACTCAACAACCCTTTCTCGGTAATGTAAACAATAACACTGTTGGAAATTGATAATATTATGCTGAATCGAGGAGTTATCACAGACCTCCTTGCTTGGCTGAATAATGACCCCAAAGCACAAGATTTACGTTGGTGAATAAATTAAATTGTAGCTCTTACTTGATTATTCTTGAAACTGTAGAAATAAATATTTTTACTGGTTGGTTGGTTCCCCTAACTGCCTAAGCAGTAGCAGTGGCCATTCAAAGGGGATATCAAGAGGCACATCTCCCCCCAATAAATTTTGCCATATCCAGGTCATAACTTTGTGTGTCCCCACCCTTGAAAAAATTCTTCTAAAAAAAATATTTTATTATTGAAACATCCCTCCCCGAAAACTTGATTAGACGTGTCAGAGAGCGTTGCGTGGTGAGGAAAAAAAAATGTTAGCAATTTGTATTCAGTGTTCAGTCATGTCAGTGTTACTCACTGTTAGTAAATGTATTCATGTTCTTTCTTTACATTGCAATTGTTTTTTTGTTTTTTTCATCGGGCTTGGATAAAATAAAAATGACAAAATAAATTGGATCTCGACTTCAAAATGACATGCATGCGAGGCACAGAGCTAACTCACTCAACCGCGCTCATATTCGGCATGCATTACAGTCACACAACAAAGTCACACTCAAAGTCAAACTTATACTGGCGTACATTCGGCGAGCCTCAGCCACCAGACAAATTTTGCAAATCCACACGAATATTTAAAAAAAATACATACAGTTGTTGTATATATTTTACAACTCCGAAACCCACTCAAACAGACATGAATGAGTTATAAACTAACTCAAAGCTCAAATGACAGGACCGTAAGTAACCCAAAGAAAAAAGTTCAACGAAATGACAGGCATGACTACCGTACGGTAGTCCGTATTCACAACATAGACAAATGCCATTCACAACACACACGAACACTTGCGAGCGCGATAGACTCACTCACGTCGAACAAACTCACCAGATTTTCACCGAAAACAATTAAAATTACGTACTACACGTCCACCAGGATAAAATAAATCACAAAAACTTCCACAACAAAGTGGACAAAACCGGGGAAATAAACAGAAATGCACAGAAGATAAGAAATAGATGAGAAATTAGACGTGCTAGGCTAGCCTGAATCTAACTGAAAAGTCTGAAGTTGTAGATAAAAAAAAAGGATCGCGATAGCCGCTATCGATTTCCCCTTGTTGCTAGGATACATTGGCTAGGAACAATATATATGAATATTCATTGCAGGCTCGTACAGATTTGAAGTGAAATGTCCAATAATGGGTCTTCTAAAATTCATAAACCTGAAATAGATTTTTGGTGAGACCAAGTAAGGAGTGTTCTGATTGGCCAAAATATTTCTGCATCGGCAGGCGAAGTTTGGGGTCACAAAACGTTCTAGTTTTCTTGTAAACAAGGCAAACCACATAATGTGGTCACTCTGTCGCGAATGGGTTAAAGATATAGGGTTAAGGTTGGATTGGAGTTAGAGTAGGTTAGGGATAGGTATAATGATGGGTCTATGGCTGAAGTAAAGAATTCTACAAGTATAAGGAATAGACCGCTTTGGTAATGTATGCAAATTTTATACATACCTTTCAAACAAAGGTTGTTCTTGACAACCTGAAAACTTGCCGGATATAGCAACAAGTAATGTATGCAAACTGGATTCCAAGCACTGAGGCTTATTTACAAAAAGCAGGTAATGGAGTAGCTCATGACTTGGTGCTCAGAGAAGCAATGTGCATAAATTTGAATACATTACAGAACCAGTCTAATGACTGCAGGGCAATTAGCGCTGGAGCATGTGTTGTATCACCATTTGGATTCATTCCATTTATTCATCTGAGGCTGTGTCCCTACCTCATATGCAGCTGATAGATCCTGGAGTAACACTCCCGTAGGATGAGCAAGAAGAACCTCTCTGATGTTGGTCTTTGCATCCTGGAGTCTTCCACCATCAGCCTCCTTGGGTGGGGAGACCTGGGGCTTCCTCTTCTTCTGCTCTGGTTCTACAAGAGAGAGAGAGAGAGGGGAAGATGAGAGAGAGAGAGGGGAAGATGGGAAAGAGAGAAAAAGAGAGAGTACCAGTGGCTTCATATCCAGATCAAACTATTTTTTTGGATATTTCATTAATAAAAACTTCTGTCAAATGCTAGGCACCAAATTAGGTACAGAGAAAATAGAGCATGTTAGGAGTTCTGACTCTACAACAGTTATATCATTAGTGGGGACATAAGATTAATCCCTGCCATGGTTTATGAAGACTAAAGCAATTCACAATGAAAGTATGCACTGACGGATTGTTTTTGCTTGTCAGTATCCTTCTGGGAAGAATTTTCCCTCTGTAATTCTTTTATTCAGAGGTCCCCCACATTGGTATAAGCACGATGGGTGATATGCACAGGCGAGAACCCTGTGTCTATCATTTAACTACGATCACCTGTATTTGAGATTTCAACTTACCAGGTGGCTTAGAAGGTACAAATGTCCTGGCATCGAAGAGTATCCAGTCACTGTTCTTCTTCTGCCTCTCGATGGCTACAATCTCAGGAATGGCAGACACCAGCTCCACTACACTGTAGAAGCCGATGGAGATCAGTGGAAGCTCTTTCTTGGTCAAAGCCTTGGCGATTGCAAAGAGATGGAAATGAAATCCACTTATAATGACAACCACATATTGTATAAAAGCAGGGAACTGACACAGCTAGAGACTGGCAAAGTTTAAGTGCGTAAGTCTCAAAATTGAGTCTTTTTCTGCAGACTCATCTCATCCAGTGGGGGGAAAAATATAACAGGAGCTGAGAATAATGTTCCAGACACTCTAAAAGGTACCCCCAACCCTCCCATTGGGTAGGATGGTACATGTACTTTCATTAAAAAATGCAGGATATGAATTTATTTCCGACTTACTGTACAACTTACCTTGTATTCTGTAGGAAGACTGGCAGCAAAGAGTCCACTTGGGTAATGTTCCAAAATCTGGAAAAAATAGGAGATTCATAAGATATATAATCCAACAATCTTGATACTATAGGATTTGAAGGTTTGCATGGTGAAGTTGTAATTCAGAAAAAAGGTTTGCGGTACAATCATGTGGAGTTATTCCAACTCACATGGTTGTACCGCAAACCTTTTTTCTGAATCTTGATACTATTTATCAGACATGACATGTTCATTAGGCTACGAAACAAATGAACAAGTAAAAAAAAAAAGAAAAGGAATATTTTTGGTCAAAAGCCTACCTCTTGAATTTCACTGCACAGTTGTTTATCAATGAGATCATTGCCTGGTGGTGATGGTTGTCTTGGTGATGGTTGTCTTGGGCTTGTGACTGACCCTTTGGATCCAATCCTTGTATTAGATTCGTTTGATCGGTTTGATGAAAGTCTCCTTGCTCGGCCTAGTCCTTTCTGCGGAGCCTGAAAGGGCATGGACTTTCTTGCTGTAGTAATTCAATATATAGGCGAAGAATCGAAAATGTCATAGTGAGGAACTGAAATGGATCATACTTCTCTCTCGAAAAGACTTCCTGTTGTACCCCCAACCCTTACCCAACCCTGACCCAACTCTGACCGTAACCATGGTAACCCTAACCTAATTACGGGGTGGGGGGGGGGGGTAGGGGGAAGTCTAACCCTCCACTAACTCCTTTCTACAGAGCCTGGCATAGACTTTCTCTCTGTAGACATCCAATACATAGGGAAAATAATTAAAAACGTTAAGGTGAGGAATAGAAATGAATCACTGGTTGATTGTCTGGCAATGTCAGCAAGGCCAATGGATTGGATTGGATTGGTTGCAGAAGACAATTTTCTATGAAAAGGACCAATTGGCACCAGTTTGGGATAGCCTTTGTCTAATTATATGCTGGAATTTGCTGGGAACTGCTGAAAGCGATATTCGTAATTGTCTACAAACACTAAAATCTCCATTCAAAAGAACGATTCTAATCATTTAAAGTGTATTAGAAGATACCCCCCCCCCCCCATCTTTAAAAAAAAAATGAAGATCGATCTACAAAGATCATTGCTTTATATTAAGGATCAAAGACACCATTCATCTTATTAACAAATTCACACATGTTTGGAAAAAGATATTCTTTACCCTAAATTGTTAAACTTTTACATTGACAAGAAGTGCACTTATCGTAATGCTCATATTTTCTTGAAGAGGAAAAAAAGTAAAAAAAAAGAATGAGTTGATTTGA
Organism: Heliocidaris erythrogramma; assembly: GCA_025617745.1. Taxonomy (NCBI): domain Eukaryota; kingdom Metazoa; phylum Echinodermata; class Echinoidea; order Camarodonta; family Echinometridae; genus Heliocidaris; species Heliocidaris erythrogramma. The sequence continues at coordinate 29,583,559 of CM046869.1, forward strand.
ATAGGGTTACCAATTACAATCAAATTCTATGACTTTCGATTAAAGGCCAAGTCCACCTCAATATCAAGTAGATTTGAATTAGCAGAGTAAAATTAAACAAGCATAACAGTAAAAATTTCTCTGAAATCGGATGTAAAATAAGAAAGTTATGGCATTTTTAAGTTTTGCATTATTTCATGAAACAGTGATATGCATAGCATGGGTGGTATGCAAATGAGAGAACCAATGATGTCACACACTCACTTTTCCTTATGTATTTTATTATATGAAATTTCAAATATTTCATTTTTTTGCTTTTAATAATGTAAAACATGGTTTGACTCCATATGGAACATGTAAAATCCTTGTATGAAAATAAGTTACAATAATGATGATTTTACATGTTCCATATGGAGTCAAACCATGTTTTACATTATTAAAAGCAAAAAAATGAAATATATGATAGTTCATATAATAAAATACATAAGAAAAAGTGAGTGCATGACATCATTGGTTCACTCATTTGCATACCGCCCATGCTATGCATATCACTGTTTCATGAAATAATGCAAAACTTCAAAATGCCATAACTTTCTTATTTACATCCGATTTCAGTGAAATTTTTACGCTTGTTTAATTTTACTCTGTTTATTCAAATCAACTTGATATTAGTAGGGTGGACTTGGCCTTTAATTAGAAGACAGTATCATTAAGAACTCTGACTTCTGGAGTTGTGTTCAACTGCACCTTTTCATGCACCTTTTTATGTGATATAAAACAAATTGTCCATTTTTGTTTCCTAAAGATTACAATTACCATCTGGTATTGGCGGGCTCATCAATGGCGGTGGTTTTGAAATGTCTTGCAAAGGTTTATCAGTGCCATGATCTACAGCTACAGACGTCTTGGGCTTTGGCTTGGCCAAACTGGCACTTGTTCCTTGAGGGAAGTTCTCCCTGCTATAAATTCGAAACTTCTCTTCATTGATTCGTTCAACACTGATGACTGCGGACAAAGACTTCACAAGATCCTCTAAACCAGTAAAGCCTAGCTGCACATAATCGATGGGAAATCCGCATTTTCGAGTGAAGATGGAGTTGAAGTGTGTGTTGAGGATACCATTTGGGTGGGCATTTAGGAGAGATTTCAGCTGCATCCGGAGGTAAGCTGGGCTTGATTTTGGCACAGCTGGTACCTGGGAACGTCCACCTGACCCTGGGTATGAATTTGTCCTCCTTCCTTGACCGAAGCCTTGAGGAGCTCTTGAATACGGTGCCTGATATCTGCTTGATGATGTACTGAACGAACGCCCTCGCGATGAGTAGCCACCTCGCCCGGATCTATTCACAACTTGTCTCTCCAATGCATTTCTCCGCTTTAAACACTTGCGAACATCAACATTTTGTTTAGAGACCAAGCTTTGAATGTGTTTGGTTGTTTTATCCGCAATACCGTGAAATACCGCGTGTCCCCTTTCCCATTGACAAGTAGCAACATCTGGCAAATCTTCGACCAAATCTGACGTGCTGTTATACCCTAGCTCCCGGAAAGGTACGCCGTAACCCTGGGCTTCGCGAAAGTCCCGCTCGATCTCGACAGCAGTCAATCCCAGCGGCGCAGAGAGAAGTAGAGCTCTCAAAACTATTTTCACTTCCTTCTTAATTTTTGCCTTGTCGGTCATGTTGCTTTTCTAGTACAAACAGTGAATGACTGTCAGTTTATCGGCAATCAAGAGCCTTGTCAATTATTATGATCAATTTTGACCGGGTTCTAACTATAATCTTCGTTCTTGACTTGACTTTAGTACTGCTTCGACTCCTTGGAATTGTCAAATAAATCAGCATGGTCTATGCGCGCGCAGCGTGTTGTGTACATACAAAGTCCTTGCCGAGAATAGAGGTCATTGAAGTGTACCTCTTCCTGGTGAACAGATAATTCCCTTCACGCGATAGATTAAATGTTTTCCTTTATGTATAATACAGGTCTATATCTGTTTTTGTGTACTTTGTTCCATATCATTGCAGTTTTCCTGTATTTGTAATAACATCAAATATTTGTTTAAGGATGTATGATGCCTGCCCTTCCTGGACAAAATATATATGCCCCTCCAGAGGTAAAATGTTTACCTGATATACTCTTAGAGTTACCAATTCTCTCTCTGTCTCACACCCTTTATTTTCTCTCTAAATCTCTCTAAAGGGCTGGTCACATTTATACGTGAGTATGGTCATGTCTTTTAGCTCTAGGGTGTACCTTTAAAAGTCCACCTTGATATAAACTTGGTTTTAAAATAAGGAGAAAAATTAATGAAATAGATTTTAGTGATTTAAGGTTTGAGCAAAATCTGCTATGAAACAAAAATCTATTCCTTCATCAAAAACTAGGAAAATTAAATTTTAATGAGATTTTCTATACTAAGCAGATGAGAGAGGGGCTTGCAAGATACGTGATGGAGTTGCCAATTTGTGTTTGATTGATTACATCTTCAAAAATTCATAACTTTCTTATTTCTTTTGCTCAAACAGTCACTAATGTGTTTTTCTCATTTTTCTTCCTTTATTTTCAGGGTGGACTTTGTTATCAGACAAATGTGACCAGCCCTTAAACCCTCTTTCAGTATCTCCCTCTCTCTCTTTTGTTAGCCTCCCACCCTCCTTCTTCACATCTCCCCTTTTCACCCCCCTCTCTCCCCCTCCTCCCACTCTCTCCCTCCCCTCTCCCCCTCTCTCTTTCTCTCTCTCTCTCTCTCTCTTGTATGCAATACTTATGGTATAAAATGCAGATGACACATATCTGAAACTTCTTGGTATATAATTTATTAAATCAATGTCACAAATCACCCCCTCTCTTTCTCTCCTTCTCCCTCTCTTTCTCTCCCTCCCTCCCCCTCTCCCTCTCTCTCTCTCTTGTATGCAATACTGATGGAATAAAATGCAGATGACACATATCTGCAACTTCTTGGTATATAATAATTTATTAAATCAATGTCACAAATCCACACTATAAATAAACCTCTAAATCCTGAAATTTAAGTAGAGATATTCAATAACTCCAGAAAACAAATTTCAATAGCCTATAAATTCTTCTTTCATATTTAACAATGTCAAACTAATAGAATCGGTGAAATATCCCTGCAAAAAATAAATGTCAAATGTAAGGAATGCTTTATATTGATAGTCATCTTAAATGATATGTCCAATGTGGCCCTGCCCTGTTTGTCAGAGAACTGAAACAAAATAACTACATGTAACATAGTATCGAGCATGATATGCCTCACATCCTGATACATGTTCATGGAAACAAAATGAGTCACAATAAAATCCTCCACACGAAATACTACAAAAGTACAAATGGTTGAAAACGTCTTATTTTTAAGAACTAAGCTTTAAACATGTGATGTTTCATTCAATGAATCGAAATGTAGGAGATTGTTACATTTGATGTTCTGTATCATTTGTATCATTACACATTACACAAAAATCTCTCTATATGGATATATATTTCTATAATGATGTATATATCCCAAAGCATATATAAATGTGAAAATTCTTCGACACTTAATATGTATTCTTTAATACAATAGAACTGTACTGGTTTTTGAATAAAACTGTGACCACAAGAAATTCTAAACTCACAGACACTATGGAGTCACGCCTGAATCCCACTCTTTATTGCTGAAGTTACTTAGTAAATAAGCATAAATCGAAAATGCTTTATTCTCTATATCATTTTAACATCTGTTGGAGATTGTTCCACTTTCTTTCTAGTGCACATAACTTTCAAGAAAAAAATTGAACCAAATTTTCTTCTCCCCAATTTCTGTACATTAGTTTTGGGGCCTGATTTTGCAGTGATATTACAACAGGCAGTGATTTCCTAATTTACCTTAATTAAAATGTTGCTTGAGCAGGTTTGGCAATGTATTTTACATACTGCAATGGTGTTTTTATGGAACAGGATCACTTGGTCAACAATAACTGGTATAGAATTAAGTACAAACTACTAATTAACTGCTAGGAAGTTCAACTAAATTGTATCACTCCTTTATAAGAATAAGCGATTTCGTAATTGGCCCATGAGCAACTTTTCCCAAATGACCTTTCCCTTTTTTCATTAGGATAGGCATCTTTTGAAAGAAAGATAATACGTAAGCTAGCTCGATATTGCAACCTACAGAATTCAAACTCTATGAAAGAAAGACATCGTAGACCAGGTCACTAGAATAGCACGTCAATGAACACTCGGGAAAGCGCATTGTTTGCAAGTTGGCTTATCATTTGGCAGACTGTCAAATACCAACCATCAATGAACACTTTGTTGCTTTTCAGTGGATTTAATGAAAAGTATAATTAAATGAATATATGAATAATCATTACATCACAGTCGATGCTTATCTCAGTGAATAGACCTGTTTACTAAGTGATTCAAATTTTATGCATACTTTTGAAACAAAGGTTGTTCTTGACAACCTGAAAGCTTGCCAGACATAGCAACAAGTAATGTATGCAAACTGGATCCCAAGTATTGTAGTTCATTCATTATTTACAGGTTAATGGAATACCTCGTTACTAGGTCCCCAGGAAAGAAACATCCATAAATTTGAATCACTTAGTAAACAGGTCTATTTTAAGCGAACACGCCAGTTTATCTCAAATGACCTTTATCTGCTCATGCACAAATCCTAATTACGAACTCTCTTATAGGGTTCAATCTTACTACATCAACTCCACACCTAAAGAATGTAAAATACATGGGATATGCATCTGATCAAGGAGGTACCTCCCTCATTTCATATTACAACCTTGTTAATAAATGCAGCATATATTGTTTGGAGCATTTCAAACTACATGTATTTGTTTTCCTTGAAATCAGGAAACAAATTCCCCTTGCCTACATCAAACGGGCATATTTAGAGGTTAGCCCAACCTAAGTATCATGCAATCAGGTCTAACTCATTCTTATTAACTGTAACACATTTTAGTCATGTACATAGGTAAGTTCACAGTATTCTGTCCCATATGTTACCGACTTCATCAATGATTTTAATATACTTGGGGAGCATTTCATCAAGAGTTTTGTCCGTGACTTTTACCGACAACTGTTACAAGCTTCTGAAATCCTTGCATCTGATTGGCTGAGAGCCAATTTGTCGGTAAAAATCACTGACAAAAGACTTGATGAAACGCTCCCCAGATCATTATACTAATTTCATAGCCCTGTTAGAGCTTGGAATCAGACCAAATATCAAGGAAAAAGAATCCCCCATACTGGTGTTTGTTTCAGCTTTTATAATTTTTGGCAACATGTGTGACATCAAATGACCAAATGGGGGGTACTTTTGTTTTTCCCAAGGTTCATAATTCCGAAGGTCAGTAATTCTAAAATGCAAATTTCCCATAGCAAGGGGTTCATAATTCTGAAAATGAAATAGGGTCCGTAATTCCGAAAATGACATAGGGTTCATAATTCCGAAGGTTCGTAATTCTGAAAATACAGTAGAGCCCTACATAACTTTTCAGAATTATGAACCTTTGGAAATATGAACCCTTTTTCACTTTCGGAATTACGAACCGTTGGAGTAACGAACCTTCGGAAAAACGAACCTTCAAAATTATGAACCTTCGGAATTATGAACCTTCGAAAAAACGACATGTAACCGACCAACATACAAATGTATAAATTGGGTTATGACATATGTTTTTAGCGAGTCCGCTTGCTATATATAAGGACCGCTATGCATATAAAACCGCTATTCATTTAACACGCGTTATGAATGGAGGTCCTTATGAATAACGAGGTAATTTGTCCATGGTGTGCTCGCTATTTAGAAGGACCGCTATTCATTTAGTCACATGTTATGGATAGCGGTCCTTATGAATAAGTGGTCCTTATGAATAGCGGTCCTTATGACTAGCGAGGTTACCCCGTTTTTAGAGCTTTTACACTAATAAAACTTTTCAATGAATACCAAAATTATAAGGAAAAAAAATGGACCTATGGCACATGTATGTCTATCAGGGATTTTGTAGGGAAAGGAAGAAGCGGATGACTATACAGTATGTTCCACTTGCCCTGAAAATATTGGAATGTTTGCCTTTGAAACATTGCTGAAAGAGTCCAATTTTGAAACCTGATAAGAGCGATGACTCAGTGATTAGAAACATTCTAAAATAGATTATGTTATTACAGACTCAGGGTCAATATAACACATATATTATAATACATCACTTTGCAACAATGTACATTTACTTTTGCCCAATTAGGCCAAATAATACTTTTTGACATGCATGCAGCCATTTTGAAAATTATTCAATTCAGCTGATAGAGGTTTCAAACAAATACAACGGCTTCCTTTGTGAAACTGAAAGCATTCATTCTTTAAGGGAACTTTAAGGGAAGTCTAAGGCTACCTACATCTAACACAAAAATGAAAGATTTCATGTGCTTCACATTTGTACAATTTTTTTTTTAAACAAAAGGAAAATGATCACCAGTCATTAAGTTCTTACCTCCTTAATTCAATACTGAGTATAGGTTGGTATCTACAAAACATATTGATGTCTTGTGCCTTAAAGTACAATTTATACATGTATAACCATGCTTACCAACAGAAAACAACAGAGTTCATCTCATATCCCTTTTTATCATAGTCTCACACACAGACCATTAGTACATGGACCAGAAACATAACGTACATGGACCAGAAACATAACATACATGTACTTCATCTGCTCAACACAATCTAATGATTTGATTATTAAAGGGCAATCCAACCTTGGTAATAAGTTGATTTGTGTGAAAGCATAAAAATAAGAAAAACAGGATGATGAAATTTTGAAAGAAATCGGACAAGGAATAAGAAAGTTATGAATGTTTGAAAAATGAGATCACTACATCTATGCAAATCTCAAATTGGCAATTTGGTGAGGCGATTGTGACATACTTGTGGACAACTCTCCCATTTGTCGTACACAAATTTATCATTCATTTGCGGTTTTCTCCGAAGCACCTTTACCCTCGGGGCAGTACTCAAAATATATTGGAGATAGCATATTGTTATACATAGGTCCTCATGAAAGAAAAAGATCCTACTAATTAAAACATTTTGAAAAAAGTGACATTTTAGTCATTTTATGTGTTGGAGCGAATGGAGGAGTTGTCCACAGCTACATCACAGTGACATTACCTATTCGGCCAATTTGAAATTCCCATATGTATAGTGATTACAACTTTCAAAAATTCATAACTTTCTTATTGCTTGTCCGATTTCGTTTAAACTTTCACCAAACTGCTTCTCTGATTTTTCCTCTTTCTTTCAAAGCAACTTGCTATTAAGGTTGGATTTCCCTTTAAGAGTAAGTCATTACATCATTAAACTGTTTCTGGATAAATTACTTAAATACTAATATCATCTATTTTCATGAAAATAACTACAACTACGACCTTTATCTTCTAACAACACTACTATTGAATACAATATAAACAATGTCTTTGTTCAAATAGCAATATATCAGAAAATATGTTTCAGGAATCAGTAACTACTGTAAAAGTGGTTTCTTTCGCGTACAGATACTTTCGCGGTTTCCATCGGTGCCGACTTTTTCGCGTGTGTTTAAATTCGCGGTCGGCAAAATCTGTGAATTCACAGTCGGCAAAAACTGTGTTTTTTTTTGCACATGAATGAATTCTTTTGTTTTACAAGTAACCTCACCAACATACTCCAGTACAATGACCACACAGGAGTTGACCTACATTGCGCGGTATCGCTGTGTACCGCTGTGCGTGGCTGTGTGTGGCATGTGGCAATGCGCGGAATCTTCGTGTGTGTGCAATAGCGTTGTATGTGTACAGCGTGTAAGAAGCCGTAAGCTTTGCAAGCGGCGAGTTCAAAACATTTCCTAGCGTGGTTAATTTCGCGCGACTTTTCAAAACATTTTCGCGTGATGTTAAATTCGCGGTTCAATCTCAACACGCGAAAAGCGCGAAAATAAAACCACCGCGAAAGAAACCACTTTTACAGTACCACAGTAAACAATAATCATTGTCCTTTCTAAACCAAAATATAAAATGTCATTTATTTTTTTTCTTCTTTTCTTTTTGACAAACAATTACATGTATCTATGCCCCTACTTGATCAAAGAGTGAATAGTTATGTTCCACTACTACTTATATTACTAACAAAATGATGAATTTAAATAATGTACAAAGAATATCAATATCACCGGCATAGTCACTGAGAACATAAACAAATTTTGTTCTGTACAAGTATTGCACAATATCAACCACATAATGGGCTAGTTATTGCCTAGCAGCTTTATAGCATATATTTCTTAGTTGCAATTTACACGGCAGACCAAAAAGAAAGAAAGAAAGAAAGGAGGAGGAGGAAGAGCAGAAGAAGAAGAAAAAGGAGGAGAAGGAGGAGGAGAAGGAGGAGGAGGAGGAGAAGGAGGAGGAGAAGAAAAATAAGGAGAAGAATAATAGTAATAATAAGAAGAAGAAGAAGAAGAAAAAAAAAGAGGAGAAAAAAAAAGAAGAAGAAAAAGCATCTGATGTGACCAAAGTTAGTAGCCAACTATTGAATAAAACTAATGTTGAAAAAAATAGGAAAATAATATTTACGCTTAAATGGATGAAAATGGAAGCAAATCTGTAACTTTAAAGTTATAATCAAGTCCATATTTGGAGTATCATGTATATAAAGCCAAAATACTGAAGAATAGAAGAAATACTTTAAGCTCTCTGTGGGCTTGATTTATCACTTATAACTGAATTGGTTGATGCTAATGCCATGTATCACTTCAGAGGAAAAAACTTGTGTACAGGAGTTTAATCTTTAAAAGTAATCGCCACGAATGCTTGAAGGGGGCATGTTAGATGCTAATAGATATAAAAGATAAGAGTGGGAACAAATATTCTACTCTCTTTGTAACTGGTTACAGATTAATTGCTTAAATGGATGAATATGGAAGCAAATAAATTATGTAACTTTTAAACATATACCAAGTCCATATTTTGGGTATCATGCATATAAACTTATAAAGCCTAAATTTTGAAGTAGTACACTTCTCTGGCAAGACATGGCAAATAGGATTGACATGAAGCACATATAATTCATGTACACTGTACACTGTAGGTATTGTTAAATCAAACTCTTAAACAAAGTATGCTATGCAATTTAGCCATGTTTTATAAGATTTGGCTAATTTTTTAAAAGGCTTAGAACTCTAAGAGTGATTTGTGCATTAATCCAATTCAAATGTTGAAACATACATGTATTTTTTCCTAAACTGATTTTTAAAAAATAAACAAGTTTTTCCTTATTAGTAAACTTTACACAAATCAATATATCGCTTAATATTGTTTTCTTTATCTTAAATATCACACAGTACCATTAAATGGAAATTTATTGAAATACAATCCAGCAACTTTGTGGAATTGAAAGAACACAAATATGAACATGACATACAGTATTACTGCACATGGCTATAAACTATCCATCTCAGTATAAACCTCCATTACAAATACACATACATGTACAAGTATACTTATTTTTCTATATTGCCATATCAGTGCATAAAATTCTTCTTTTTAAGTGAATTGTTGCATAACAGGAATAATATTAGATGGTATATACTAACAAACACATCATAAGTATAAATACATCTAATCGTGTAAATCTAAATAATACCCAAAAGAATATAATGCTTAATCGTGTGTACATATCATCTGCTTCTCATAATTTTACATACCGGTACTAAGAAATTTACATTATAGAGACATATTTTGAAGATTGTGCTAAAATGAACTTTTTGATTAGATCTGACTTTAAATACTTCCTAAACAAATTACAATGAAACTGGGATAAAGAGTCTTCTATCAATCAAAAGAAAGTTAGAAACACAAAAATACTACTACCCTCCATTTTCTGACTAATTCTATCTGATCTATTTTTAGTTAGGCACTAGGTACATGTAGGTAGCAGATAAATAGATAAATTAAAGAACAATTTAATATCAATGGTATCAAAGGTGAATGAATAAATTTAGAATACTAGTATTTTTCAATGATGACTTTACTTTGGAGTGAATGGAGTACACATTCGCAGTAATAAATTAGGTTGATCAGTTTAAAGGTGAAAAGAGAATCTCAGTGGCTCTGTCAAAGATACCCCAAAAGACTAAATGAAGAAGTGGAATTAAATGTCATGGGACCAAATATCACGCCAGCTGACATATTGGTACATGCGGTTTCATGAAAGTAACTTTCTAGTACTCTTCACAGAATTTATAAATTTGATAAACTTTTCTTCAACTATTCACTTTTGCCCTTTGGAAATCCTTTTTATTTCCTTTCCTAACAAAGGAACTTTTCAACTTTTAAATTTTAGGTCTGACAGAGACTAAGATCATGACCTTGTATGCAATATATGGAAAGAACTTCTTCATCATGTCACTCAGTTACATGATGGAGCAAACAGTAGACTGCACAACATGGTTGTCCCTCTTGACCACATCCTGCCCATGTTGACTGACTGCGATGCTCTCATTGCCATAGCGACTGTACTTGACCGGTTTGTCAGTCCCATCCTGGGCCCTTGGAGGACGGCGCTGGTATTCCTCCTGATACTTCTTCTGCTGATCTTTGAAGATGACGACCGAGGTGTCCTGGTATCTCTCACGGATGAACTGCCGGGACTCCGGATCTACGGTCCGCCGGCTCAGAAATCGATGCGCCACTTTTCCTGATGTCTGCACAAACGATCAGCTGGTAAGGTGGTTTTGATCAGGTCAACATCATGCAAGCCCAATGCTCGCTAAAGAAATGCCAGTCAGGATCATTGGTAATGTAAACCAGATTCTGAAAAACTTCTCTCTGCTGCTCTGCTGCTCCTGTGCTATTCTACATCATGTCTCCAAAAAAAAAATCCTCACAAGGTCCTCCGGTGTTTGATTCAAATTATTTTTAATAAAGACTATTTTTATCATGGAAAAATCCTTTAATGGAATTATTCTGCATCAAGTACAAAGAGTGTGTATTCCACTTTCCTGATGTCCACTCCTGTACAGGTAGCTGTAGGGAAATTTAAAGAAATTAAACATTATACAGTGAAACATGTCTATAAAGACCACTCAAGGGAGACAAGAAAAGCGGTCTTTATGAGCAGGTGGTCTTTATGTACAAGTTCCTTAACCCTTTGGAGACGACGGGCTTCTACAGAAGCCGAGCGAGGTGCTCAGTCTGTGACGGAGGGCTTCTACAGAAGCCGAGATTTATGCCTAATATGTTGACAAAGTTTTGCAGCTAACTATCCGCTCTTATGCGCTAAAATTCTTAGTAGTATTATGTAGATATATTCATTCACAATACCCATTAAAAAAAATATGAGGTTACGTGGAGAAAAATTGAGAAAAATAGGATTTCGTTTCAACTTTACCCTAAATTCTTGTTTGGGATCGTAAATCTTGTATACATACAGACGTACGCGTCCGCTTCGATCATGTTATTTCCATAGTCTAGAGCTCCGATCACGTGATATCATAGCGTTCAAAGCGCCGATCGATCTTGACAAAAAGCTATAGCTACGTTATGTGCGTATTCACTACATTTACACTCCCGACTTCGATCCTGACGTTGTTTACTTATTTATTTTTTATCTAAGGCATTTTTCATCAACTGATTTGAAATAAGCACATGATTTGTTGTTTCTCGTAGGAATTAAATTGATGTGCACCCATCAACTATACTACCTTTGATTGGTTGTTTATTGATTTTTTAAAATGTATTTATATTTTAATGTTTTTAGGAAAGTGTGTACTAGATGAGAGCTATGGAAGATAGAGCCAGAGAGAGAGAGAGAGAGCCCCTCCGCCTCCAATCCATCCCGGTCAATGACAAGAAATTGCCTCCCTGTTCCAAACATCATGTGGTTTGATAACTTGACGTTGCTCCTTATAATCCAAGTTCATAAGATAAAATAAAAGGAGCTTGCTCAAGGATTATATCAATCGAAATTGGCCAATTCAGCCCTTCATTCATGAATGAACCATTCTACTCTTTTCCGAAATCCAAGTTCATAAAATAAAATAAAAGGAGCTTGGTCAAGGGTTATTGAAATTTAAATTGGCTAATTCAGCGCTTCATTGATGAATGAACCATTCACTCTTTTCTAAAACCCAAGTTAATAAAATAAAATAAAATAAAATAAAAGGAGCTTGGTCAAGGATTATATCAATTGAAATTGGCAAATTCAGCGCTTCATTCATGAATTTCAATGAACCTTTTCAAAATGAAACGCTTTCTCAGTTCCGTGGACTACTAACAAGGATTAGCATTTTGAAAGAAGAGGAAGTATACGTAGGTCGACCTACTGAATACATGTATTCAACAATGAACTGTAAACATGCGCTGCCATGCTATCATGATAAAACTACAACCCAAAGAATTACGGGAACCCAATTATTAATGCTCATTTTGAAATTCACAGTACAGCCCGTTAAATGGTTATCCTGATGACTGGGATTTGTGTCAAAAGCATAACCATAATATTGCATACTTTGAAAGCTTTAATTTCATGCATCTTTATTTTATTCCCGATTCCGTCATCTGCTGTAAAAAAAAAAATAATAATAATAATAATAATAAGGGGGAAGGCGGGCTGTTATTGCAGATATTGCAACATCACTATAAAGATATATTGATTTGGTAATTAACTTGGCTGTAAGCCTACATTACAATAAACTTAAAACTCACACGTTTTCTTTTTCTATAAACATAAATGTGTTTATTAACCGTCCTGACATGATATATTGTTATCATCAATTTCTTGTCACGGCCAGGGAAGGGGGGGGGGACTAGAAATTACCATCATTGATTGCTATACTATCGGGATCGCCGATCGTCATTGTTGTCATTGCCCCCCCCCCCCCCCCCCCCCCATCGCTGTTATTTTTTAAAAACATATTTCTGTATCGTTTTAGTTTTTTTATGATTCTTGTCATTATCCAACTGAACTCTTGTCTTTCTGTTTTCCTCGAAACATACAATTACTACACTCTCGATATCATGCTCCTTTCTGATGTTCTCTTTATTTATCTCTCTTTATTATCAAACTCTGATAAATAGCCACATCCTTTTATAATAAAAATTGCATGCAATGCGGAAATAAAACGCACTGAAACAAAGTTTTAATTGCACGAACTTCCTGACGAGTTCAGAGAGAGAGAGAGAGAGCAGGCGGCATTGAGATGTGATAAAGTATTATTTTGTTCCACTCACTGTCATTCATTTAGCTTTTTCCCATTACAAACAAAACAAATCACATATGTGTACATGATTTTAATAAATTGTTTTATTGATAAAACAACTGCAAATGGAAAAAAGCGTTGAAAGAGAGATGGATAGATAGAGAAATAAACGAATGAAGCGGGAGAAATAAAACAAATAGTTATGACAAATCATGAGAAATGTATTCGAAAGTAAATAGGATTAATTTTGTCTTATGGAATAAATAATGTTCATCTGAAAAAACAGTTCCCTGATACATGTGATATAGAAAGCATTTAGAGTGATAATGTCACAATGCTGGTCAGAATACGACTACAAAATGAGTCGGAAACACGTGTAAAATGCAGGGCGCAATGCATGACTTAGCAGATAATCGCCCGAGCATTAGCAGACGACAATGGGGGCCAATGAATGGGGTATCGATCGAACCAAGGAGTTATCACAGACCTTGATCTAACCGCGTGTGCGACGGCGTTTACGCAATTTGTATTGTAAGTGTACTGAAAAGGAAGGAAGCGAAGCTTCAACAAAATAAGACGGCTTTTCCCCTGTAAAATAACAAACCTTATTTTTTGTTTCGATAAACAAAACTTATATTTTTAGAAGGAGAAAAGTCTGACCTTTCCTGTTTACATTTACTAAAAATTACGAAAATGACCGAGTGAGGTACAATGAGCAATCAAAGTAGAAAGCACCTCCAAATTTCCCATTACCGGCAATGTAACCGAAATCGCTCCGTCACAGGGAGAACAATCGCTGTGCGCGGGCTCGCACTCAAAGGGTTAAATACATGTTTCAATGAGAAACACTTTTCAAGGGATACGAAAATTATGGTCTCCATAGACAGGTGGTCGCTAAAGCAGGTTTGACTGTATTATATTACAGTACTTTAGGTATATAAAGCCATTCATTTTATGTTCGTCCAATCTACATATGGTAGATCTACAGTAATTTTTAAAAAGGAAAATGCTTTGGAATCTTTTGGAACCTCTTTCAAGTATATTCATGCAGAGTAATGCATCTGAGGATCATGGATCAACCATCGAACATAAATACTTAGTCTTAGTGATTGCAGGATTCTGTATGCAAAACAACTGAAAACAGATCACGAAAGACATGAAGAATTCATCACAATGAAGAATGTAAAGTTTGCTCATATTTCAAATCAAACAAAGGTAAAATCGTGTATTAAGTGTTGTTAATGAGTTATGCTGGTATGAGTGAGGTCCACAACAAAAGGAAAATAGTGAAAAGAACCATACAAATACAGTCACAGTCAAACACTACTAAACAGTTCGCTCTTTAACCCCTTCCATGCCACCAGACTTTTGAGTAAATGTCAAAAATTAATTTTCAAGAGTAAAATATTAACTTTCAAAGAGTATTTCTTGAGCAAAACTGGACAAGTTATAGTGCATAAGAATAAACATTATACTGATGGCACAGCTTTCTGTATGAGGAAGAATTTTCAAGCCATTCTGAGCCTAAACAAAATGTTCAACAATCAAAATTTTTGGCGGGATTTGCCGCCCATGGCATGCTAGGGGTTAAGATAACTTTGTATGTGTATGAGTGCGGTGCATGCACTTTTTTGTTTGTTTTTACAAGTTTTCATTCTTTCCTCTATTTATAAATAACATTTCATACAAAACTACAAATAAATTTTCTCATAAACAGCATTACCAATGAATTTTCATAATTTATAGAATCTACCTTGTCATATTTAAACGATTCATAATACAGTAGACCTATTCAAGAAAAAAATATAATACATCAACTTATGTCTAAAGAGTTTATAATTCAAAGAAAAGGAAGGAAAACTAGAAATTTAATTCGTCACTGAAGATGAATTAGGTGGTCTGTCCTGATTTTGATGACAGTGAATGACCTTTTGACATGTTGATAACGATGTACATGTATCTGAATGGGGTACTTACATGTACATCTCTTGAGATTTAACATGTTTAAACCACCACTCTACCACTTTACAGGTCATCTTTAGCTTCAAATTTGTCATGTTAGTAGTCAACACATAATTATGACAAGAAATTTATGTTGATGTATGTGTTTACCCCCAGACGTACGCGTACGTGCGCGTTGATGGACATAAAATTCACAAGTATTAGATTAAATTTAATTTTGCCGAGTATGAATTAGAATTGATTTTTGTTTGCGAACTATATGAACAAGTTGATTTTCACAAAATACTCTCAGGATGACGTCACAATTACATGATTTCGCCCAAAAAGCTTTGATAGTTCGATGATGTGTCCATATAGACCACCAAAAAACATTCAAAAAAAAAATGTTAAAAATTACAGTACCCGGAATTGAACCTGGGACTACTGAATAGACTTGACACGTAAAGCAAAAAAACACAAAAGAACAGAAGTACAGTCGCCAATTTAACTTTCACTTGAATATTTTAGCATGATCCCGGCATCTGATAAAAAAACAGAGGACACACT
This sequence comes from Heliocidaris erythrogramma, assembly GCA_025617745.1. NCBI lineage: Eukaryota > Metazoa > Echinodermata > Echinoidea > Camarodonta > Echinometridae > Heliocidaris > Heliocidaris erythrogramma. Next base: position 29,599,293 of record CM046869.1, read on the forward strand.
TACGATAGCCCATAGTCTCAGCTATAACATACTAAATTCTTGGAGAAAACGGAGCTAAAACAACCGAAATAAGGCTCAAAGAACAATGTCATGTAGATTCATGATGTGAAAGAAATTCATCTTCAACAGATATAACACATAAATAGGGAAAATTCTGACATGTCGCATTCAATCAAAATTTTTACTATGATGACGTCATCAAAATGAAAAATTGTGGTAATTGAGCTTGTAGAGAGTTCTCTCAGCTACAATATGAAAAGCTGGAAAAAAATCAACCAACTATGAGTAAAATATTGTCAAATCAACACAAAAATTATGACGTCATTTTTTCAAAATCATTTTTTTTAGTTCATATGACGACGTCACAGCATTTGAGCGGCCAAAATTTTGCATGAATTCAAATCTACAACTTACAGGCTTTCAAAATATGTAAAAAGATTTGGGGTCAGCGGACATTCTGACGAGCTATGGCGGATTCCAGAAAGGCAGGTTTTTGCCACTTTTTACGTTGTATTGCACATTGACGCACGTGCGGATTTTAAAGAGAATGACTGAAAATAATTGGAAATTGTCAAGATGAAGATGAAGAATAGTATCACTCAGGAATCGATACCATGTGAGAAAAAAAAGCGTTTCTACGTTCCGTACATTCGCGCAGAAAATTTTGAAATGCTTAAAATGACCTGAACCGTACTCTAATTTGATTAAAAAGTGATTTTGAGCATTTTAAAATTTTGATGCGCGCGTAAGTGCGCGTCGAGATGCGCTCGCATTTTGATGACATGTTATGTTGACCCTTGACCTGAAGTTCATGTGTGTTAAATATGGTTCATTTTTGATAACTCGTTATAAAGATACATGTACATGTATGATCGATAATGTGATTTCACAAAATGGCGCCTGGATGACGTCATGATCACCTGATGACCTTGAAAAACATTTCAGGTACTTCACCTTGATAGGCCTCATGACTGACTGAAATGTGATGAAAAGTGAGTGAGCCGATTTTGAGTAATCGTCTACACAATAAAGTGGGAGAAAAATAAAAACAAATAAAAATAAAATTCTGACAGAATTAAGAGGTGATCTGTCTATGACAAACCACCTAAAAGGGAAGGAAAAAAAGAGGCCAAAGTCATTATTATGCCCAGCCACCATTAAATCCGCCTGACCAAGTGAATATTTAGTCAAGATTCTTGTGTTTTTATTATTGAAATTCTGATCATTTTCAACTGAATAAACGCTACTATTAATTCATAACTGAAAAAAATATCAGTCAAGAAGAGCGGGATTCGAACCAGTAACATTGTAGAACGTGCGGTGTAGAATAAGGATACTTCGACCATGCAGATTTCTTTACCACTAGACCACAGCAGTTGACGGTACAGTTCGTTGCTCTTAAGGCTTTATACCTCCACTCTATAGAAATTCATTACCTCTTTTCTGCTCACTGTTTTTTCGATATCCTAGGTAGGATTTTTGCCAATTTGAGGATTACTGGGCATATTAGCTATTATAGGCAAAAAAGATAAAAAAAGGGAAGTGGAGTGGGCCTAGAGGCACTCATGGCTACATTACTGTGAAATAGTTGGTATTTTCTGTCGCATGTACTATGGGGTGTCCAAACTTCGCGGACATTTTCGCCTTTTATGACGTTACAACACAATTTGATAGACATACATTAAAAATGTAATATCAAATGAAGCAGAATATACCGTAAAATAATGTCATACAAAAATGTTTGAAAATTTTATCTTATAAACTCTCATTTTAAGGCCAAATCCAATCGCTTACCATCAGCTTTCGCTCACCACAGACGAGTCCATACTTCGCGGATTATGTTTGGTGCCCTCTTTTGGCCCTATTTGTGCAGATTAATTACGATAAATAATAAATAAGACGTCAGAATACACTCGTCTACGGAACCCGACAGCGTAGAGCCGACGCTAATTTGGGGGTAAGAATTTGATAATTTAGGGGAATTTTAAATACAAAATTATAATTTTAAGCTTGATTTTACTAAAATTGACAAGATTCTCATCAATATATTGACTAAATTATACATTTACTTACATTTTTTCGTCGCATTTTGCCTCTTTTGGGTTCTTTCCGTATTGTAGAACGATTTTCCGCAGTCCCACATACAGTAGCACGTATAATGTACTTTTTATCGCGTATTTAGTACTGATACGCGAAGTATGGACATCCGCGAAGTTTGGACACGCTGCCATACTAAAGGTATGGGGGGAAAATAAGATAAATATTTTAAATACTTGCTTTCAAATTCAGCCCTTAAAAATCTCACTCCTACCTCAAATGGCCCCCCCCCCCCCCCGAATCCACCACGCACCACGTAAACACCCACCTAAACACACCACCTCCCTCAACCTGCAAACATCCACATACGCGTAGCTCAAGGGTCCCTCCAACCCCCCCGCCCCACGTATAAGCACAATCGATTTCGTATATTTTGTTACTAACATAAAACAGATCATATGGGTACACGATATAGATACCGGTTCCTCAAAACATAATGGCAATGCGGTCATTTGGCATCATGATTGAATAAATAAAGGCTTACCACACTCTATGAGGTAAATCAGGGGAATGTTTGGCGACGCAGATTAGGAAGAAGTCTTTTCGTGTGATTAATTGTGACGGATCTAGTGAGCCTTCTCTCGCTAGGTAGTAGACAGAGGTCTAGCAACTGGCCGATCAATACGAATAAGATCTACATGCATCGATATGATATGATAAAACTACATGACGCCGCCTAACTAGATCGCGGTATGGGGATGCCGTTCATATCATGATCCCACCACCACTGGTACCACTGATCTCTAAAAAGTTAGTAGGGGAAAGTGGGGTAAGACGGACCCCTTAACTTTAGAGCTACGTCATTCTTTATCAAGTGGTATGTGGAAATTCATCTTTGGTGTACAGGTTGTGGTCGCATATTGCTACCCAGCTATGTTAACTAAATCTAACAAATTCCTTTGAGATTGGAATAAAATCAAATATTATGTTTATTGACATGGGCCGTTTTACCCAGGGCCTCGGGTAAAATGGGCCATATGGGGGTGGCAAAACGGACCACTAGGTCCGTTTTACCCCAGACAGTTCAGAAACAAACAATAAAAAAACACACAAGTTCGTTTCTTTGTGTTCTTATAAAAGTTTTGATAGAAAAAACTTGCAAACAACTATTTGGCAAGCATTCTAATATAAGCTCAGTTTGAGCAACCTGAGAACCAAACTCCATAAAACAAGACAATTGTACCCACATCTTTAATAGTTTAACACCGAACATCTTAAACACCGTCTTAAACGTAGATTCACTGAACTGGAGACTTGCTAGTCAACATAAAAGACGTCATGCGTAGATTCACAGAACTGGAGACTTGTCAATCCTGCTATAACAAACGTCATACTTATTTTCATTTCTTTCTCCAAAATTCTTTTTATGGTAAAGCAATGATAATGATAACACCATATTTTAATTCCAAACTTCACTGAATTGGAAACTTCCGCCCCAGGCAGTTCAGAAACAAATAGTGAAAAATATACAACCGTTCGTTTCTTCGTGTTCTTTTTTTAAGGTTTAAATAGAAAACAATGGTATAAACAACTATCTGGCAAGCATTTAAAGCTCAGTTTGAGCAACCTGAGAACATCTTAACGTAGCCAAACTCCATAACACGACAATTTTAACATCGAACATCTTTAACACCGTAGGCCTTAAACGTAGATTCACTGAACCCTGCAGAACTGGACACTTTAACACCGTAGGCCCTATACCAACGACTTGATTCCGCTCCCATAAACACAATCAACTTCATGTCTAACAGTTTTTCTCTTTCTTCAATAACCTTTTGTGGAAAAAAAACAATTACATAATTAGTATGTGTAATTGGTAAAACAGGTACCGGTAAACGTCACGGTACAATTTTTTAACACCTTACACCAGACATTCTTTAGTGAAATATTTAATCTAAATGTTTCCGGTAATTACTCCATGATTATATTGCCAATTATGAGAAATAGTTATGACCCGTGACTAAAGAATGTCGTTTTTACAAAATGACACAAGGCATTTTCAGAAATAAGAGATCTACATTCCCCCCCCCCCCCCCAAAAAAAAAAAAAAAAAAAAACAAAAACAAACACGATTTTATACCTTGCCAGTTCAACTTGGATTACCTACAGTGAGTGGATGATAGAAAAGATATAAGAAAATGTCACGATCTACTCGACAATGAAATTAGTATGCAAAATCATTACATGGGGTAAGACGGCCCATGGACCGTTTTGGACACTCATAGGATCGAGGGCCATCTTACCCCACAAGGACATTCAAACGTATTAAGGTATGATACAACAGAAGCTTACGAGAAAGACAATTCTTTTACTGCACAATGTGATCAACAATGCCCACATAATCCATCCTAATCTAATAGCACGATTTGTCCAACTAGTATTATTTATGTGAACCCTTACGATGTGCAGGTACTTAACTTACATCAGGTGATGCTTTGATCATATTCTGTGAATTATTTTTCTGGGATGTGAAGGTTTTACGTTGAAAGTTTTGCTGAACTCCTTGCTTGGATTGTGCAATAATAACATGGCGATGATTAGCCACGCGCGCAATTAATTAAGGAGTTAGAGGGGGTGGTCCGTCTTACCAGCCCGTCTTACCCCACTTTCCCCTACTGCAGTCACTCATAGGCCCTTGCCTATATGGGACTTTGTCCAACATTCACTGTTGCAGCAGTCAAAAGCACACAACAAAATTGCTCTAAACAAGATTTAATTTTCTTAAATTTGCTAGATTACCTGATTCAGGGACTCTTCAACTCTTACTTTGCCACAAATGTAGGGATTCAGACTTGAAAGTGAAATTTTAAATAATTATTTTCCTCTCCTGTATGAATGATCTAGCCTGGAAAAGGGCCTGCTGATACACACAAAAGCTATTAAAGCCTATTCACCCGTAAAAGCTAGTCTGGAGTACAAGGTTATCTTCCGATAAGCTTGTACATGTATAAGTGTATACTGCAGTTCATATTCCATGCCTCAATGTAGGCTACAGGCTAACACTAAGCAAAACTATCGAAATTAAAGTTCGAAATTTGGTTGGCATGCAGGAGATGATCCAGGAACGTCTGACTGGCGGATCCACTCAATTATATTGGACAGACGGTTATGCGCCGCTTTGACGACTCCCTTTTTCAACGGCCGATCGGCGTTCTCAAGAAACCCGATATTTTTAAAGATCACATTACAAGAAAATTCCATCAAAATAAATATTGGCTTAATACTTATTATTGCATAGATGGCATAAATTAAACAAGGTTATCCAAATTCAACGCTTGGAAACATTTGAAGTAATGATTATTATCAATTATAAAACGGTAAAATACAGCCCCCGATATAGCAGCTGAAGAGCTCCTCGAACGCTGCTGACTAGCGTCAGTCTTAATGTTAGTCTGTTGCCTCACTCTTAACTTCGTGTATGGTATTATTTTGATGAAAAATGCAGCGTTTAAAAAATAAGACGCCATTGTATTTTCAGCTGCTTGCACCGGGAGAGGGAACGAATACCATCCGTGCTATTATTCGGAGGGCTTTTCAATTTGAAAGTGGGGTTTATTTCATTGATCATTGACCCTTCTCCTGTGTATTTACAATCAAACGGTTTTAGTTATCAGAATCAGTTTCACTTTCCCTTTTAGAATGGTGTGAAATAAGGTCATGTTTAAATATACAAAACTCTTTATAATTTGATAAATAATTGCATTGCAATTACGTTCATTCATTATAGGACGTCGTCTGCTTAAGCAGGATTGGTCCCTAGTGTGACGACATCAAAACATCGCTATATTTCTGGCGAATCCTCGGATATTCCAGATGCTGAGAAGAGCTTTTATTTATGTTGTTTTTATAATCATCAGATACGCAGTTGACATAAAACTTATATATACGATTGCCATCTGTAAGCTTCCCAGTTTCTAGTGATACATTAATTGCCATATTTGTGATTTTCTTTGGATAGCTACTTTAGTTATGTTTTATTTTGCTACTTTTAATTAGTACATTCTTATTACCTGTCGTACGTGTAAGATAGTCTTGTAGCCGTACTAATGTGTTTTCTTAGTGTATTTTTTAATCAGTTATTTAGGTAAGGACCCCATTGGAAATAAGCCATTTCGGCTTTCATGGGCTATCCTGTCATGGTACCTAGTTATGTTTGTATTGCAATATACCTGACGAATAAAATCAATCAATCAATCAATCAATCAACTGCCGTTCCGAAGACCCTCAGCCTCGGAAACGCAATGCCCCGTAATACACGCCTTGATCCGTTCCCTAGCCTGTAAAATGTCGCTCGTTCTGGACCCTGAGTGCTTCGAAATATACGCATACAGACCTAAAATAAAGGCTGTCGGTTCCCAAGACCTTGTTGCTGCTGTTGCAGTTCCCAAGACTCTGTATTTTGCCCTTTAAGTCCGTTCCTTAAGACACCCGTCGAGGGCGGCTGCAGCACACCAATGGCGTAATGAGCCAAAATATTGGGGGGGGGGGGGGGGGCTGAGCCTGCAGTAAGAATTTAAATATTTTCTAAAGCGCAAGGAATAAGAATAAGAAGACTTTTCATTTCGCTGTACCATTAAATTGTTGCACTTTCAGAGTCCAACGCCTTTGCTAAATTAAATATTATATTTTGGGATTTTGTAGTTTGAAACATTGCATTTTAGACCACTTTTATGCACCCAAGTATGATCAAATTCTGAGCTTAATATCCCCCCTTTTCTTTTTTCCCCTTACGGTATAGTAGAGAAAGTAGAAAAGTAGAGTAGTGTGCTGTACCATTAACTCATCCTTCACTTTCAAAAGAATTTTCACGATAGTGTGTGAACCTATTGTAAAGGGGCTAGTTTTGATATAAGAGGAAAGTTCCCCTCCTATAATAAGAAAATTGGGATAAACAAATATATCTTGCATGCAAAAGATGCATATGGAAGGGGAAATACTAAGAAAATTCAGCCATCTATACTTTCTAAAAGACGCAATCAAAACATTTTTTCTAGCCAGCCCCCCAAGCCCCCCCCCCCCACCAGTACGCCAGTGCGGCACACCCTCGTCTGAAAAAATATGAGTGCCCCCCCCCCCCCCTGCCGAAAAAAAAATAATAGGAAGAAGAAGGAGAACTGAAGAAAAAGAAGAACAAGAGCAAGAACAAGGACAAGAGGAGGGAAAAGCAGGAGAGAGAAAGAGATAGCGATAGAGAGAGAGAAAAAAAAATATACAGCTTAACCCCTTCCGTGCAGCGCGCGGAAATTATCCTTTCAACTCAATCTTCTACTATATACATGTATTATGTTTTGGTTAAAAAGGAATAGTTTTTTGTTTTGTTATGAGTACTAGGTAGAAACACGCAAAGGCATCGATCATATAAATAGTGAAAGAATGTTCAGAAGATATTCAAAATCCAAATTTAAAAATGAAACAAAAGTGTAGGCGCACATCTATGCAGAGTCATCTCCATGATCTCTGTGTATGGATGGCTCTGGGCACACAGAATAGCCTATCAAGAGTTCAGCAAAATATTATCTGTATGCTTATTTATAATAGTTATCATCATTATCATCATCATCATCATTATTATCATTATTATTATTATTATTATTATTATTATTATTATTATTATTATTATTATTATTATTATCAATGTTATCTTTATTGTTCTTGTTATTTTTCCTATCATTATTATAATCATTATTATTATTGTCATCACCATCATCATCATTATTATCATTATAAAATTTGATTTCTTTTGCTTGTCAGGGATTTTTGTCCTTGAAAGGGCATTTGAAAATAACTTTTCTTTTTCTTGCTGGCTTGTTTGCATTTTTCTGACTTGTATATCCTTTGCAAGAGAATTCTGGATCTTTGTCAACTGTATTTCTTCCACTGCATGCCCCAGAAGGGGCCGTTTAAGAAATACAAATCACTTTATCACTGGATCCGTCAACGTGTCTGAAAGTGGTGGTGGAGGTGGGGGGGGGGGGGGGGGGGGTTCCCGATAGTAATTTTACCCAGGAACAAGACTTCTGGAATCCTAATGCATGGCTTCTCTCTCCCATTCCTATCTCGCACGGGAACTTGCTGGCAGGGGCGTTACACGTACAGGTACTTTATTCTAACTTTTCATCAACTGTAATTGTAAGGAGATAGCGCGAACGCAGATCTCCGCTACCATAAATTATACGCCCGAGTTCCCCACGTTTGGGGGAATCGCAAGATTCAGCAAGCCGGAGTGCAATGGCAAGCCTCGCCCTGGGGGTGCATCCTTCTTGATCAATGCGACCCCTGCGCCAGGTAAGTATGCTTATCGAAGTACCTCAACAGATCTAGTCAACGTAAAGTTATTATTTTGTCATGGTTAGAAATTCATCCAATCTGCATCAATCTATTCTAAAGAAATACACATTTTCATTAACAGTAAATTTCAATGTTAAAATAATCTCATGCAAAATACATTTAAGAAAATATTTACCAAACATTTGATAGAATGTCTTCTCTCAAAATGAGAAATAAAAACTGAAATGTCTCATTTTGGAAGATATTAAGGAATCCACTGCATCGTTATGTCAAGCAAAATGAATATGTATGAGTCTATTACTTTGACCTCTGACGTCACAAAAGTGCGTCTGCCATGCATTGACCAGGGCCTGCATTGACCAGGGCCTGCATTGACGTTGGCATGCAGTATTATTGTACATGTAGACTTCAGTCCTGACACTAGTCTGCCTGGACACTAGTCTGCCTGGACTGTTGCCGTGTCGCGTGATCCGACACCCTCAACGCTAAAACAAGAACAGTCCTTTACAACTTCACCCTCAACGGGTGAAATTTGGGGGTTCACCACAGAACTCCTAAAGACGTCTTTAGGAGTTCTATAGGGTTCACGCGATTATAGAGTCGAGAGCGTCTGTCATTGTGTGGGATATAGCTAGAGAAAGAGCAGCGTAGGGGAATAACCCAAATATAAAAAAACGGATAGAATCTAGACTATTCTGACAAGCACAAAGCAAGTTTTTCGAAACACCTAGGTTCCTGTACATCAGAATAAAAGACAAAGAATTATTTTGTATGTTTACGCTAATGTATTTTTTAAAAACTATTGCAGAAAGAGAAAACCAGTTTTCAACCTCTTAAACAAAGAAAATACACCTCAATATAAAGTTTAGTTGGAATCCCCGTTGAACGATTAACGTGATATAAAATCTAAGTTATGATTATCTGTTTGCTTTATTTTGTAATGTTTAAATATCTAAAATCAGGTTAAATTATATATAAAGTGCTAGTCAAAAGTATCGGTACACCCTGGATTTTCTGACAAGCTTTTACAGCAGTTTTTATTTCGTGTGAAAGGACCTTCTTTAAGCTCTCAAAAGCCGCTATAGGTTTCGATGCTATATAAAGATAATCTACTTATAATGATTCTTTCTCCGTTTTGATTTAAAAATTTAAACTGGCAAAAAGCAGCCTAATGACACGTGCGGTTTAATACACTATTTGTCCAAAATTGATAGAAAACAGACAATACATTAGAGATCCCTCAAATTTACCACAGCTTCTTTTCACGGTTACAGCCAGTTGTAAATGATATTCACATGATCACTTTCATTGTTTTAAATTGTTTTTAAATTGTTTTTTAATTGTTTAAATATCCATCCAGTATGCTTGCAGTAACTCTTTGTCACTTCTTTTCAAATCGTATTAGGCAATTTAGAGTTCATGTACAGAAACTAAGCTCACTATAAGGCTTTGATTTCATGTTATATCACATTATTGTTGTAACTTCTGATCCTGCATAATTATGTAGCTGAATATACTACCTGCTTAAAAGAATACGAAGAAAGTTACAGAATTGCTTTGGTTTGGCATGTAATGTCTCTGGACCCTAAGAATAATCAGCTTGTCTTGAACGAGTTGAACAGGGGAGTCTAAGCAGCATTCGTGCTAGAATACTGACATTTCAAATAATAATTCTCCTTAAATTCATTAAAGGAATACGTTACATTATGATTTGAAAGTCAATAAATAAAACTATGGCTGCTTTGGACAAACTCACTGTATACTTTGTTTTTCTTTTGATTTTGAACAGAAAAGTAATTTAAAACTGCGTAAATTATTGTTGTCGTTTTTTCATCAGCTAAAGTATAACACACCTGAATGTTTCAGAACAAATAATATATAAAACATGTAATGTATATCCAAATATTTCCCAAATTTGTCAGTGCTTAAACAAGCTCATCACGGTGGGGGAAGAGACAATGAAGTAAAAACCCATCTCAAAACACAGGGTGTACCGAAACTTTTGATCAGCACTGTATATATTTCAAAAAGGGAGGACAGCTCTGGGGAACTTTGATTTAAGCTACGAAACCTTTATTCTCTCATTTTATATTTATTTCCACGAGAGTTGCCAAAGCTTTTGTATTTGTTATTTCCTACAATTATATATATATATATTTACATAGCAGGACTTCATCAGGACTAAGAAAGATGAACTTAGAAAATCATGAACCCTATAATATACGCACGCACAATTAGTATGGGCAATCCAATCAGATTGACCATACTATTTGTGCGTGCGTATAGGGTATTGTGTATTTGAGTCGTGTGTGTGTTCTGTTCGGTACAGACACAAACAATATCCCCTAAATGGCGGCATACCCAGAACAGTCTGCTCACATTGATTTCAACATGTATACTAACCAATTGGAGAATTTCCTTACGAAGTGCCAATTGACATAGGCGTTTAATTGGTATGTATTTGACAATATCTTGAACAGTGCATGAATGTGGTTTCTTGTTATGAATTATTAATACAATGTATCTTTCATTCTTTCGATATGTTCGTGGATATATTTATCACCGACATCGCGACATGACTCAGATACCTGTAGTAAACTTCATGATACATCATGTACATGTGTTTTATTATGGTTATTTAGCGTAATACATTCTGATCATTATGATTATAGTGCACTGTATAAATCTTACGTGAATATAATGGATATTATGGTTTGACGATAAATGTATATTGCACGTAAGCGCATTATAAAACAGAATGTGAATTCCGATCTATTTAACCATATAATATCCCTGATCGGATATACATGTATGTGTTATACAAGGGTTCGTATAACCATATAGCGATAGATATCTTGACTCAATTCATATGCAAATATTTTACAGGAGTCAAATGCGTCGTGGATTAAAGTACGAAATCTTTTAGACACTGCTTCTATTTCTAACCTCCTGGACTGGCGGAACCTTTGACGAATGAAAATCAATTTTTAGGTGGAAAAAGTGATGTGTGGAAAAAAAGATGTTTTGAAACATTCCGCCCCACCTTTCTGACTCCTGAATCCGTCCAATCAAAGTGTCACGATAAATCACAGTGATACAAGTGTGTTATTGAAATATGACTTAGTTAATGGAGGGGACATTAGACTTCACATAATTATTTCAAACAATTTATATAAAAGAGGTAAATCTAACACAACCGAGCTCATGTAAAGACAATTTCCAACAATATATAAGACGGAAAGAAGTGTCCTTTCGACAGTTAGTAAAATTATACTTGATTATGTAAACGAACATTTGTCCTTGTCAAAATCAAGTGCTTAATCATAGACATAACATTGTCTATAACATTCAACGTTATTCATCCTAGACATTCAGTCGATCAGAACTAGAGATTTTGTGAATCTGCGAAGCATATACGCCAATTAATTTTATTTTATCCCACTATATTTTCTTGTACTGTTTTTTTCATGATTTTGATTTTGATACCAGCATGTTTTTGATGATTGATAATGTAATATATATCTTGAAATCAAGAGGCATCTGGTATTATGTATAAACTCCGTATAAATCAATTCGTTAGATCTCTTTTAGGGTTAGTTAATAAATGACAATTATTATACTCATAATTCAGAGATATTTATATTTTATTCTGAAGTGTTGGACAAGTGAGTAAGAGGTAAAAAATACCCGATCGGCATTATTATATATCACACAGTGGTTTTCAATATAAACGAGCATTTATAAGAGAATTGAAATGCACAAATTCCAGATAATGTTGATTATAATAATGGAACATTGAATATTATTCGGAACTTATGGCACTAACGTGAAAATTAAAGGGGAAGTCCAGTCCAAAAATTACTTGGTTTTGATAGAAGCAGAAAAATCAGACAAACAGATTAAAAAAAGTTTGAGGAAAATTGGACTACTAATAAGAAAGTTATGAAATTTTTAGTGGCATGAAAACCTGGGGAAACAATGAAAATCACTAGACAAATTGGCAACTAAGTCATGAGTTTGTGATCTCATAGGAACACAACTCACCAACAATTTTGTTAATATTCATAATACAAATTTTATTTTTTGGTCCAAGAATATGATTCCCTCATGACTTGAACCAACTTACATTTATGGTAATATGTTTTTTGCATGTATACACTAATATAGAGTAAATATTTTTCTGTAAAAATCATGAAAATATGAATATTTTATACAATATACATAAAAATGGGTGATTATGGAAATGCAATGTTTGGAAAAAATATTAATGTTTTGAAGTTCTTGAAATATTTTGTAATGGTTTATACATGCAAAAACATATTACTATAGATGTAACTTGGTTCAAGTTATGTGACAACTCATATTCTTGGACAAAATTTGAGAATTTGTATTATGAATATAAACGAAAGAATTGGTGAGTTGTGTACCTATGACATCACAAACCAATGACTGAGTTGCCAATTCGTCTAGTGATTTTCATTGTTTCTGTAGTTTTTCATGCCACTAAAGAAATTCATAATGTCCGATTTTCCTCAAACTTTTTTTGATCTGTAGGTCTGATTTTTTTCTGCTTTCAGTAAAACCAAGTTATTTTTGTACTGGACTTCCCCTTCAAATTTGATGTGCTTAACCCAGGATTGGTAGGTAGACTTACATTTTTAATTTTATTTTACTTAACCTTTTGGCAGATTCCTGCCCTACCGAGTGTCCCCCCCCCCAAAAAAAAAAAAACAACAACAACAAAAAAACAAAAAAACAAAAAAACAAAATTAAAAACAAAACAAAACAAAAAACAAAAAACAAACAAACCCCGATACACTTTTTAACGGCCCCCAAATAAAAGATTTTAGTGCATTTGGGGGAAATTTATATATATATATGGATAACTGAAGGTCTCTTCTATCATATGACACAAAAAAGCCCCCGAATATATCATGCTTGGGTGAGCACTGCCCACTTTTGTAAAGGTCGTGAAAATTTGGTTGCGCAGGAATTCACTATCCATCTTGGCTGAGATGAGAAGTTCTCCAGCTTAGAAATTGCTTATGGTATGATGAGTTTATGATAGATTATGATGGATATGGGTTCGTGCGGTGTATGCATCAGTGATCATTACCTGCTGTTGATCTGTGGTAATTGATAATTAATTATTAGGGTTTGGATTTGTGCTGGGTATGGCATGGTTTATGTCACCATTATTCAGGAACAGAAATTGATAATTTAGAATCAAACACTGATCTAATCAATCAACCAATCAATCAATCAATCAATCAATAAAACAATGATTCAATCAATCAATCAATCAATCAAACACTGATTCAATCAATCAATCAATCAAACAAACACTAACTTTAAATTGGAACAAAATTTTAAAGATCTCTTTAATTTGTGTGGAGCCAGGTGGAGATTGGATTATGTAAATCAAAGATCTTAATGATTGAAAACATGAAGGACTATTATCAGTATCTCTATTGTTTGGAAGGACAATAGACCACTTCGGTAATTATGCAAATTTTATACATACCTTTCAAACAAAGGTTGTTCTTGACAACCTGAAAGCTTGCCGGACATAGCAACATATAATGTATGCAAACTGGATTCCAAGCATTGAGGCTCATTTATAAAAATCAGGTTAATGGAATAGCTTGTCACTAGGTGCTCAGCGAATATATGTGCATAAATTTGTATACATTACAGAAGTGGTCTATTGCTACTAATGTCACAGACTATGCTTCAGGCATCATTGGGTACAAATGGGTATTAATCAGCAAACTTTCTTTATGGAAAATTAGTTTTGGAAATGGTAGAGTTTTGGGCACGGAAAGATGAGATGAATGGTTTGAAATGGAGCAAAATGCCTACGGATGGACCTATATGACAATGAAAAATACCTCCCGGAATAGACCGCTTCGGTATAATGTATGCAAATTTTATGCATACCTTTCAAACAAAGGTTGTTCTTGACAACCTGTAAGCTTGCCGGAGGCTTTCCGTGCATAGCAACAAAATAATTTATGCAAACTGGATTCCAAGCATTGAGGCTCATTTATAAAAAGTACGTTCATGGAATAGCTCGTCATAGGTGCTCAGAGAATATAATGTGCATAACACACACACACACACACACACACACACACACACACACACCCCCTCAACACGAACTACCAGGAGCACCATTACAATTACCAGCGACATCAACACCAGATAATACGGTACTGTCAAAACTACTTCCATAATCAAATTGGGATTAAAAAGATGATACATGATCACTCATGCATAAACTTTTGAATTCATAAGCCATTTCATTCACTGCACAAACCCATATCCATCATGATTTATTCTAAACTCATCTGACAATCAGCAATTTCTAAACTGGATAACTTCACTCAAAGTGGACAGCCAATTCCTGCGCAACCTAATTTTCATGTCCTTTTTTACAAAAGTGGGCAGTGCTCACTCAAGCATAAAACATTTTCGGACTTTTTGGTGTCATATGCATGATAGAAGAGACTTTTAGCTATCAATATATATACATGTATAAGAATTTCCCCAAAATTCGATAAAATTTTTTTATTTGGGGCCATTTTAAAAGTGTATCGTGTTTTTTTTTTACACTCAGGTATATAGTTTAGAATAATAAACGGTACTAGAAATTGGATACCAGTCATGGCAGTTGCTTCTTATCAAACATAATTCATCCATCAAGGAAATACTCTAATTTTATATTATCATAATGTTTACCCTCTTTCAAGGGATGAAATTCCATCTTATATAAACATGTTCGTTAGTCGTTATAAAGTACATCTGTTTCCTGACTTTCCTCTATATTTGCAGTTTCTTTTCTAGCGTTAGCAAGTTGGAATTCGCGCAACATTCTTTAAAACTGGCCATTATAAACCGTGGTCTTCTCCGTTGACCCACGAGTTGACCGAGGGTTCGCAAGACAAAAAGTATTCTACTATTTGACCATCGGGCCATTGAACCTTCGGTCTCGGGAACATTCTGTCATTGTGCCCTAAAGGCCTGTGTAGGTATCAGTATTGCTTCGTGTTTTAAAGCATTATCCCGAACTAATGTGTTGATATTTCTATTCACCTACAGGCTTATTATCAGAAGAAGTTCATTATCGGCAACCATGAACTACGTAGCATCATCTAAGGTCTCTAAGGAGCTTTACGATGCAGGTCGGAGAGGGGATATCATTGGGATCCGAAGACTTTTACAAGACCTAAGCCTGAAGCAAGCGAGGAAGGTTCTAGAACATAATTCCATCGTAGTTGAGCCGGTACTTAATATTGCTGTACACTTCAAACACGAGAACGTTGTGCGTGAACTCGTGGAATACTTCGGGGTCAATGTCGACGCGAAAACGGACGAGGAATCGTCGCCTTTGATGCAGAGCGTACTCGGTGGAAACGTTGGTATTCTAAGAATCATAAGCAAGAAGCTCAAATATCCCGACCGAGGATTTCCTTTACATCGGGTGTGTGGAGGAGAAACGCCGAATGGTACCCAGGTGTTAAAGATTCTCATTCACAGTGGAGCAAACATCAATCTGAAGAACCCCAAGGGACTCACTCCTTTGATGATCGTTTGTCAGAAGAGAAATTCCCAGGCACAGGACATGGTGAAGATTCTCTTGCAGTTCGGAGCAATGGTCAACATTTTGTCACCCGATGGTAACACTGCTCTCCATTTTGCGATTCAACAGACTGACGAGATGTTAAAGGAATCGGCATGGGACAGACTGAACATTCTGAAGTGGTTAGTGAAAGCTGGAGCAGAGCTGAAGACTAACAATCTTGGCCTCACTCCACTTCAACTTGCTTGCATCAAAGGCAATGCTGAAATGCTCTTGTTCCTTGCAAGTAGCTTTTTCGTAGATGATGCAGATTTGGCTGACTACCATGAGCTACTGGCATCATCTTTGTACTTTAACAAAATCAAACGGGACGGCAAATTCTCGATCATATGCAAACTAAACGAAACCCACTATAAAGCCTTCAAACACTTGGAAATTGGCATGAAGTTGCGAACGTCACACGATCCTCCACTATGGAAGTTCACCAACCAAATCCGAGAGGAAGGGCTGCTCTACCACGTCGAGACACAGACCTTTGAGGAGTTAAATGCTCTGAAGAACCACGGGGAAGGGCTTCTTGTAGAATTGATTCTGGCTCGACAGAGAGTACTTCCCGCCAATGCATACGAGGACCACCTAATGCCCTTGATCATTGAATACTATTTGTACTTGAAGAACAAGCATCACTACAGTCAAGCGATATCACTGTTGACCCACAAGATGCGGCTGCAGCTTCGCCTAACGCAAAGAAAGTTTGAGCACACAATCATCTTTCTGCTTGGATTGTTTCGATCCTATAAGCATAATTCCCAATGGGCACGGAAAGATGACCAAAAGATTGCCGAAGCAGTCATAACATTCATTGAAGAATGCTACGAAAGCGAGCCATCTGAAAAAAGGTTCCTTCTACGATGGTTGTACCTTACCCAAATGCACCTGCTCTACTTGTGCCTCTGTAACCCATCCCTCAACTCCACGGATGTAGAAAATGTCCGCAGATTAACAAAGAGGTTTCTTTCTGCTACAGGAGCTATCAAGAAGTCAGTACTAGCCACGTATGCTCATTGTGAGGATGCATACTTGTTTGGATCATGTACGAGTGAACCATATCGAGCAGTGGTCGGGGACAACTCTCTCCACGTTGCTTGCAGACACATACCAAAGGACGAAACCAACTCAAATGAAAATGGCGGCCGACTCTGTACATGTAGCATTGATCACCCGACGCGTCTTTCAGCTCTTCTTCAAATACTACAGTCATGCGGTGAAGATATCAACGCCAAGAATTCTGAAGGAAAGACACCACTAAAGGTTCTACTCGATAGACATTCAACAGCCATGACAATTGAATGTCGACTGGCAGTTCAGACGCTTCTTATCGAAGGCGCTGATCCAGACGTAAAAGACAAGCTAGAACAGACGGCCATTCATTCTGTTCTCACTGGCTACCTGTCTCCTAGCTGCGACGTTACATGCCACCCTGAGCTAAAAACTGTATTGATAATGCTTTTGAAGAGTGGCGCAGATCCTAACGCTCAGGACAAGAGAGGATTCACTCCTCTCCATCACCTGATGGATATTGGCAACCATGGAGGCGGTCAAGGTAGCCAAAATGGTCATCGGATAGCAGGCGATGACAACAGATTCTCAAGCCATAAATTTGTCGAGCTTCTCCAGCGGTATGGAGGGCTGGCTGACCTCTACACCCAGAATGGAAGGTCCGCCCTTGACATGTGCAAAGACGACGCACTGGAACTCGAGATGAGGGCCAGGCTTGAGGATTCAAAGAGAAGCTGGATGACGTTGTCACGCCTTGCTGGTAGAACAGTCCGGTTACACAAGGTGTCATATCGCGACATAGCCCCGACTACACTCGTGCATATGATCGAACTGAAAACCTGACAGTCGTACATTTCGAATTATCATATTATATTGTATCATATCATATTGTATCATATTGGCTTTCAGCAATATACTTTAATACCTTCACCTTGACCAGTACAGTATATCAAACAGAAAAGTCAAATAGAACTTAGTATTTTTGTAAAATACAGAGTATATAACCGAATGCAACCAAATAAGATCAAGTATTGCATCAAAGAAAAGAGATTATTATTTGAATTAAGATATAAATGTATTTTCTGATTAAATCTACATTATCAAATTTGTATCTCATTGACGTACATATACACAACTTTTCATCGAATCGTATTGTTCACCTAACAACCAATTTTATACCAGAGTGCAATTTTGTATGGATATACGCAAGACTGATTATGTTGGTTGAAGGACCCTCTGCACTCTTATTATTGCACTGCAAAGTTGAAAATTATCAATACATGTATAAAATAAACAGTGACGTAGCTACGGGGGCATAATCCTCTCCCCACTCCAAATCGAATGGGATTTTTTTTTAAAGAGAGAGAGAGAGAAGGCAATTACATGTAATTACATACTGTGATACAGTCCCCTCCAGTACCATACTTTCACTCGATGGCCTCGTTTCTCTTACATTTCAATCACATAATAAGACTTCAATGACTGGATCCACGCTACACCAGTTATAATTTTATAATTCACAACCGGGAAAACAATATTTTTGTTATTCATTATAGTATATCTAATAAGTACCAGATGATAGTCAGATTACATTGTATTTCCTGAATGTTATTTATAAAATACCGATGATAATTAGAGATTATTAATGCCATAAATTATTGTTTTGATGGCATGTTAGTACAGCACCATCACCAACATTCTGTTAAAAAATATGATAATTATTACTTTCTTCTATTTCACAATATTCACCGCATCTAATGTCATGTTTGTTGCTTATGAAACAGTTATCTTCATTACGCTGTTTACAAGGTTAAAGCATTCCAGCGTTGATTTGTTATTCATGAATATCGATTTTATTCTTATAAGTCGGCACCTTCAAATAGAAATATTGATGAATATAATTTTGTTTAATTTGTGCTGCTTTATTTTACATATATGTATGAGTAGAAGAATGCAACAAGCGCCTGCGTGGAAGTACATACCATATATGAACTGAAAGAGAAAGAGAAAGAAAGAGAGAGAGAGAGAGAGAGAGAGAGCAGAAAATTTACGATCCTCAGTCATATACATATACCGCCAAACCAAGGAGTTCTGTGATAACTCCTTGGCCAAACCGACTCAAAACTGACCAATTTTTGGCCATTCGAAGTAATGTAATTTTTTGTTCGGTCTGTTGTCGGTCATGGGTTCGTTGGTGTATGATGTATGAGAATGGATAAGGTAGAGGGAAAGAGAGAGAGAGAGAGAGAGAGAGAGAGAGAGAGAGAGATGGGGGGGGGGGGGTGGGAGATGGAATGAATTACATGAAGGCTCGTGCAGCTCTTGCACTACTAGGTTGAATGAAAATATATTTATACATGGTATGCTGTTTAATTATTTACGTCCATCGGTCACGCCGTGTGGGGTCCAGGGGTGCAAACAATATTTGTGAATGGGGGGGGGGGGGGGGGGGGTGCTGACACAGTTCAACAGGTTGAAAATTTTATTGATGAGCCAAGGCTATGATTACCACTGATCGCTGCAGCTAAGCGCCGAGACTGAGAAAGAATAATCGTAAAATTTAATTGCCAGAATTATCTATTGTATATTAAATGAATGTCATTCGTGTTGAAGGAGGGACGAATATATAGGCCTATATGACTATGCCACTTGATAGACTTTTATTTCTGTCATATCCCTCCCCCTTCTCCGATCCCGCCTCCTTCCTCCGATCCATCCTCTCTCCTCCCTCCTTTCTCACCCCTCCCTCCTCCTATCCTTCCTCCCAGCTCCAATCCATCCTCCCTCCTTCCTCCTCTTTCTTCCCGACCCACATCAATGGCACTACTGTGCTGAAGTTAGAGACCAATCATGGACTTGCAACGCAACCGTGATCGATAGCACAGAATCGTGCTCACAAGAAGTAGAAACGCACCCGATTCTCTCCCACCCACCAAATCCTCAAACAAAATTTGTTGTTGTTGTTGTTGTTGTTGAGCTATTTATATCAAAGAGAAAGGCTGAATACTGCGGGCGGGGGGTTACGGGGGTCCGGACCCCACTTTCAGCTTGTCAGTATTTTTTTTTAAAGTTGGCAATTGAACCTCCCCCTTTTTTTTCAAGAACATGCTTTTTCATAAGTTAAGTGTTGTTTAACTTTCTGCCTTTTCAAAAAGTACCCTAACACCCCAACACCCCAAACACCCCAAATTCTGATGACCCCCCCCCCCCCTTTGCTCAGTAGCGGATCTAGTGGGGCATTACCGGCCCGTGCCCTCCCTTTTGAAAGAAAAGTGTACATTGAGACCCCCTTCCTTTGAACTGATATACCCCCCTGTTTTTTGCTTATCAGATAATTGGGAACGACAAAAAAGGCCAAATTGTATGATAAACCCTTTTTTTTTCTTGTCAGAGAATTTTGAAGGAAGACTGGCCTAAGAATGAAAATCTGATAACATTTTTTTTTTGCAATTTGTTGGCTAAGTCTGAGACCCTATAATGTCTCCATCATCCCAGGGACATGTATTCCTATCAGTGATGGGCTGATGCACATAGTCAGCATGAGAGCAGTCACGGGGGAAAAAAGTAAAAATGAAAGTTGCCGCTAGATAATTAAGGCCATAATTTATGTTACACATTTAAAAATAGCTCTCGTAAACCAGTGGCAAATCCAGGATGAACGGGGTGAATGATTAGGTCTGAAACGTTATAGCATTGTTAGATGCTTTCGTATATATTCCAAAATTATCTGACAAAGTAAGCGAAAACAACAACAACAACAACAACAACAGCAACAAAGTTATAACAAAATCTTTCAGGTGCATGCTTTTGGGGTCTAAAGTCGCTGCGGGGTGTATCAGCTACAGTGAATTTAATCAAGTCTCTAATCTGTTTAGAACCAGAAGGGCGTTAACTCTGTGTTAAAGTATAGGATTTAATGCCCTTCTGGTTTCAAACAGAAAGTAAAACCGTATTATTTTTGTGTTCTTGAAAGTGAGAAGATATTAAATTGGTAGATGAAAACCATGCCGAATAGCCCTAGTATTCAAGTTTAGTCCTGAAAAATTAATAAGTTCTCTGAATAACAGTGCCTATATTTTAGCATCGCTGGTCAACAAAAGTAGCCAATATAGTAGCAAATAAGGTCTATCATCATCCAAGAAAGAAATATATAATTAAAAGAAAACTGAAAAAATTACAATGGGAACAACAAGGGACAGCGATCCCGACAGCGATATCGACATGACAGTAACTGCGTTCACACTGCACCACGCACGGCCACCGATTTTTTTTTTTTGTTCGGCCTCTAACTTCAATTGCCAAGGCAATCCGGCGGCTCTTGAGCTCTAGCTAGCTAGCTCTGAAATTCTGTTTGATTGATTAATGAGGGCCTCTGACAGGCTTAATGCGGCTCTATTTACCGTGTATTTGTAGATTTTCTGACTTGAAATAATCATGGAGGCTGATACAGAAGCACCTATCACTGAAGAGGAGAGAAAAGTTGTCCAGGAATTCAACTATTTACATGAAAAATCGAAGCAGCTGTTCAATGGATTGAGGCAAGTGAAATTTTGTCTACAATTCAGTCCCACTCCATTGCTGTGGGTGTTATGAATTAATCGCACTGATCTGGATTGTTTGGATGAAGGCTGCTGACTGTGTGTATGAACTATGATGTGATAATCTAAACATTAATGGAGAAGGAGGGGGATGCTTGAAAATAGTAGGAGAAGAAGGTAGAAGTATAGAAGACATGGAAGAGGAATAATGTGAAGGGAGGTGATGACAGAAGACAAGAAAACAGGATGAAAGATGCTGAGCCTGAGGAGGAAGAAGAAGAAAAATGAAAAGGAATATTATAAATGAAGAGGAAGAGGAAGAAGAAGGAAGGAGAACAAGGAAGAAGAAGATAAAAAAGGAGAAGAAGATGAAGAAGAGTAAAACGAATGGACATGAAGAGGAAGAGGAGGAAGAGGAGGAAGGGGAAAAAAAGAAGAGGAGAAGAAGATGGACATGTTGATAATAATAAGTTGAAGAATAGAATAGGACTGTAAGTTGTGAAGCTGGAAGGAAAGGGATGGGGGAAGAAGGAGAAAAAGAGCAAAGGAGAGAATGAAGAGCTACATGTAGAGGTGAATAAAGAGAACAGGAGAAGAAGCAGTAGTTGCCTGTGTGAAATAGGAAATAAAAAAGGACAAGAATTAATGAGTGGAAGAAAAAAAATACAGTTAAGAAGAGAAAGGAGAGGAATGTATGGAATGGGGAATGATGGGATTGTAGGAAAGTACATGTATGATGTAGGAACAAATAATTGGCAGAGGTGTTGTGGATCAGTGGATAAGTCCCCGGACTGTGAACCACGAGGTCCGGGGTTCGAATCCCACCGCAGCACTAGCGTCCTTTGGCAAGACGTTAATCTACATTTGCCACTCTCCACCCAGGTGTTAAATGGGTACCGGTAGGATGGCGAAAGTTAATGTCCTTTGCTTAGCATGTGTGCGCTTAACAGGCGACTGGCTGGAATGCTCCCAGGGAGTGGAGAATGTGCATACACTGTGTGCGGGCGTGCCAGAATCCAATGACCAGGTAATAATATATATCTAGCGCTTTGAGCCAGTACTTGGGAAAGGCGCTTTATAAATACCAGGTATTATTATTATTAGAACCAGGGAAAAGTAACTAAGTTCCCTGGGCAGAACCAAAATCCCAGAACAATGAAGTGTGTATGTTCTTTGAGTGGGTGACTTTGATCTGTTATGATTTTAATCAACAAATATTATTATATGATCAAAAAAAATAATTGTATGCTTTTTGTAAAGTTAGCTGGAGAAGTTGAATATTATTTACAGGTAAATACTACAAATGCGTAATGTCAAATAATGCAAATTTTGACCAAACGATTAACAAACAAATAATGGCAACAATACAATAAATTGAGATACTTGGAAATGAAATGAGAAAAAAGTCTATTTGGCCAGTTAAAACCATGAGAAAAGACAGAATATAATTGAGATCCAGCCGTGCCAAGAGGAGAAATAGCATGACATTACCAAAGTGGAGACTTCAACTTGAATTTTAATAATTTGTTATGAAAATTGGATTTGTTTTTAATGTAAATGACCTTGACCAAATGACCTTGATGAATTGTACTTTTTTGCTTTGATATGATTCCAGGGATCTACCACAGTATGGACACAAGCAGTGGCAGTCTTATTTTGCCAGAACCTTTGATGTGTACACCAAATTGTGGAAATTCCAGCAGCAAAATAGGTAAGTTCATTAAGTTGATTAACCAGTTAAATATCACGTTTGTATCAATTTAGTTTTAATTAATTTTTTTCAATCTGAAAGAACTCTTTGTTACAAACATGCTGTGTATGGCAAAGCCATCTTGTTCTGCATGATATTAATTCATATGATATCAGGACTTTGGTCCGAAACATTGTTGTTGAGCTGTTGAGAATGTTTGCTGTTTCATAAAACTTGTTGTGAAAAAACAAGTTACGATAATTGTTATAAGCTACTGAAATAATTTGATTTCATTGGCCTGGAGCAAATTTGTTATAGATCTGAAGAAGTTGTTATTGGTAAGAATTTTATGAAACAGGGCCCTGGACTAACGTTAATCCAGGTGTAAGTGGGTAGATTTAGTCCACTGCTTTATTGAGGGCCAAATTTCAACCTCCTCGTCCCATAAAAATTATTGTAATTCTGTGTCTAAATGAACAAACAAAAATCATGTCAGACACGAAATTAGTTTTTCATTTTAATTTCATCGCAGGATACATTTTCATTTGTTCATTTTTGTTACAGAATGATGGTAAATTGTACGGTTCAGTGACATTTACTCCTGTGACAATTGCTCCGGTCTAAATTTTCCATGTTAATCCTAAACCTAAACCTTACCCTAACCCTAATCCTAATCTTTACATTGTCCTTAACAAAAAACCAAATCATGACCTTGACCTTAACCTTTAACTTTTCGAGATATGGACGGACGAGAAAATGTCGTGTTACCAAATTGTACAGAATAAAGAGCTTGACACTTGGTACTCCATAAATCAGTGAATGAAGTTAAAGATGAAGTTGAGTTCTGGTCATGTGATAACATTGAGAGAGATTACACTGATCTTGAAGATTTTGATAAGAAAAATCAAAACCAAGGAGAGGGGATTCCTCGCCTTGCAGTGATACAAATTTTTATTTTGCTATGTTTTGTATAGATCTAGTATTAAAAAAATTAACACCTTTTTACTTTTTAGCAACTTATTCTATTTTTATAAAAGGCGGTTTACCAATGTATGAGTGAATTGCTTTGTTTAGTAACTGCTTATATTTGTCTGAGTTAGAATACAACATTTTACATGTGTGTAGATTTTCTTGCATTCACTGCTAGCTCTTTACTTTTTAACTTGGATTGCCATTTGCCAGCCGGGCAACATAGGCAATCGCTTTAGGTTTGCCAAGTTCTACAGTTGTTTGTCATGTACATGTAATTTTCGTGACAAAATACTTATGATATATTTTGTAAGATTTTTTTTATTGCTGTTGTCACCTTACTTGGCCTCCAAGGCAGGACTTCAGGTTGTCTGACCAGATTTTAGCCAGTCTGTAACACCCAAGCAGCTGCTATGTTAAAGAGAAAGTCCATCCTAGTATTAAGTTGATTTGAATATAAGAAGAAAAATGAGAGAAACAGAGTAGTGAAAGTTTGAGCAAAATCTAATAAGATATAAGAAAGTTATGAATTTTTGAAGTTGTACTCTATTAAACACAAATTGGCAACCCTGTGATGTATCTTGCGAGCTCCCTTCTCATTTGCTCAGTACAGAAAATTTCATAATTTTTTATTTCCTTAGTTTTTGATGAAGGAATAGATCTGTTTCTCACAGGTCTTGTGTAAAAACATGTAAGCAAATGATTATATCTAAGGTGCATGTATGATTGAACATTTTCTTTCGAGAAAATGGAAATTAATAATTTTTGGGGTACAAGGCAAGTTGGACAGGAGCTTGCAAGGTATGTCACGGAGTTGCAAATTATTGTTTGATTGATTACAACATGAAAAATTCATATTTTTCTTATTTCTTATCGGATTTTGCTCAAACCTTCATGGATTTCTTTCCTTAATTTTTCTGGTTTTTTTAAACCAACTTGTAAACATGGTGGACTTCCCCTTTAAGCCCTGACTGTGTATTTAGTGTTGGAAGAAGATAAAGTCTTACACTGCTAATTTATGTTACCAATTTAAAGGGAAATCCAACCTTAATGGCAAGTGGCTCTGATAGAAAGAGGAAAATCAGAGAAGCAGATTGGTGAAAGTTTGAACGAAATCGGACGAGCCATAAGAAAGTTACATGTATGAATTTTTGAAAGTTGTAATCACTATGCACATGAGAATTCAAATTGGCAGAATAGGCAATGTCACTGTGATATAGTTGCGGACAACTCCCCCATTTGCTCCAACACATAAAATTATTAAAATGTCATTTTTTTTCAAAGTGTATTACTCAGTAGGACATTTTTCTTTCATGAGGACCTATAACAATTCGCTCTCTCCAAAATATTTGATTATTACCCCTATGGTAAAAGAGCTTCTGAGAAAACTGCAAATGAATGATATTTTTGTATACGACAAAGAGTTGTCTGCAAGTTTGTCACAATTGACTCTCCAAATTGCCAATTTAAGATTAGCATAGATGTAGTGATCTCATTTTTCAAACATCCATCACTTTCTTAATCCTTATCAGGGCTCGACCTTAGCGGCTGGCCCGGGGCCAATGGCCACCTGAAACGGCGTCGGGCCACCCGAAACTGACGGATAGGTGGCCCGGTTGGCCACCTAAAAATTTAGCAACTGTAAAGTGTAATGTGTTTTGAATGTTGTGAAAATACATGTAGTACGTCTGTGTGTAGCCCGGGACGCTGCCACGAAGTGGCAGCGTCCTGAGTGAAACCAGTACGATTCGGTGGGTCTCACAATCTACCAATGTTCAAATGACCATTTAAAAAATGGCCATGTAATTATTATTTTTTAATTAAAGTATCATATATACGATGCCACTTACCTAAACAGACTTTACGCAAATCATCTTTTCCTAAAAAATGTGTAGAATCGATGAATGTCACTTTTTACTCTCAATTTTCGAAACCAGTTCCATTCGCCATGTTGTTAAAGCCAAATTGAAAATAGGCACTTGCGCATGCGCCTATGAATGTTTATTACAATGCGGCATAGTTTTCGTCAATGGAATAATGAATATTCATATACCCACTGTAATCCACCGATCGCTAGTGTATAGGTCTAGCGCTCTCGCTCAAGCTCGTCTTAATGAATATTCATAATCCTCCCTTCTTGTCTGTATTATAATTGGAGCTGCTGACGCATGCGCATTGCAAGCAAAACACCGACCTTCGGAAGTTTTTACTACAGGCTCTTGGAGATAAATATGCCTTTTTTGTATCATCCTCATTGAAAAGAAAGACGACAGTCAATCGTAAAGTATTGTAAGTACCTAAAATAGCCTAAAATCAACTGATTTCATGTTTCATGGCTATCATTTTGACAAACGACCTTGTAATTATGTGACATCCATGCGATCAAAGGACTGCGAAGCGCAGCCCGAACACTACGTGTTCGGGCTGCCGCAGTAAGTCTGTGTGTATCTTTTATGTACTTGAAATTGTTTACTTTTATATCTCTGTAATAAGTCTGCCGATGAAACACGAACATATCACGCATGTATAAAAAAATCTTAACTACTAGATCTACATCAAGTACGAGTCATAGCGCTAGCACAATGAAACATGCATTGAATTATGTGTCGAACCACTGCGCTACGTGTACGTACGTACGTACACCTATACCGGTATAGGCGTACGTAGTGCAGTGGATCGACTACTGTATACAGTATTGTACGTACACATAATTCAATATACCTGCAGCTGCAGCGATCGCGGATCGACCGCGCGCGCGATTCTATATGACTCAACCACCACATAATTATAAGCGTTAGTCTGTATTCCAGTCAAGTGCATAATGATCCATAACTATTTTAATAAAGTCCACCTATAGAACGCATTCTCCAGCTGCTCCCGATCGCATGCCCGCATGGAGTCTCCAGCTACGGTGAGCACTTTACTGGAATGCCCAATCAGTCTGTTCTAGTTGTGAAATACAGTTGCAATCAGGTTTTTTTAAAATAATAGATTTATTGTAAACGGTTGGAATTCAAACTAGCACTAAGATCAAGACCATGTGCGTCGTACGCGTTGTTCTTGCGATGTGATTTTTTGCCGCCTTATCTTAGTCTTTTACAGAGGCAGCGGAGCTGTCGGTGGCGTTAACAATTTCTCAAAATGAATCAAGTTTAAAGTTTCAAGTTTATTTATCTTTGTTTCTTCAGAAAAACATCAGATACATATGAACAATAAAATAATACATCTATGAGATTGAATATATAGGATAGTACAATAGTAACAATGATTTAACAATCACCCGGGCACTGCGAGTGTTTATAAAACAACACAAGACTCCAGTGGCGGCACCAAGGGGGAGGGGGGCAGAAGCTTTCCCCCCCCCCAATAATTTTCGGAGTGAAAAAAAATAAAAGGGTGGAAAATGTTTTTGTCCGCCCTTGCCCCCCCCCCCAACATTTTCTTTTGCCCCCCATTTGCCCCCCCCCACTTTAAAAATCCTGGTGCCGCCACTGCAAGACTCCCATTTTCAAACCAAGACTAAAATCTTGAGTGGGTGTAGTTGATTTGACTTGACGCTGATGGCCTGAACTATGCTAAGAAATAACAAACGCTACCCTAGACCAGGCTAAAGTGCAGGCCGACGTTGGTTGTTAGGGAAAAATAAATATGTATTATTGTGAATCTGAAACGGTCATGATAGTTTGCACTTTCACTGGTTTCAGTCTTTGCACGATTCTCGTCCTCTCTTTCTTCTCTGTTTATCCATCTTTATTCTGTCTCTTATCTATAACAACAAGAATGCATCATTGATAAAATCATGATCTCATAACAGATTGACTCAAAATCTAAAACATTTTGAAAGCGTCTGTGATACAGACTATTGCTGACAAATTCCAGACGCTCACTCTGATCTGACAGGTTGGTCGTCCGGCCTGGTGCTCGCCGATAGGCCAATTAAAAAAAATGTTGTTTACCGTGACGTCCATTTTTTCCATGAAATAATGTCAAAATATAACAGACCAGATAAAAAAGCAATATTCTATAATTTACTTAATTACGTAGAAGATCCGATTTAAAATAATTCACAAAGAGAGCACTGGCTCTTTGGATCTTTTCCCGAACTGTCCTTTCATTTATATGACATTCCATTCTTATATCAAGCCATTATTTTCCAAATTATGAAATTAATGATAATTCTCATCTGTAAATCGCCTGGTCGAACTCATCGTTTACTGCGGATTGCAACAAGATACAAACAATTATTTTGCATGGTCCTGTGTGTATCAAAACAACATTCGCTTGTGCGAATACATCTTGCTTAAACCCGCTACCGCTACTAGCTACTTTCGTTACGCAATTGTCAATTATCTAAGTGAATATGATATGATTTGTCTTGATGCAACCTGGAGTAAGTTACCATTATAATAAAGTCAAAAAATAGTTTAGTTATAAAACTTTAGGCAAACCCGGAGAATAGGGGCCGCGGTCTGCGCGTGCTGTATTCATTTGTGTGCAAGCAAAATTTTTTGTAGCCCAGCGGCGGCGGCGGCGGCGGCGGCGGCGGCGACGATCTTTCACCAGATTCAGCGATGAAACATTTGCGAGTTTGACTCCATTTCTGGCCAAAATCGTTATGATTTTCATCAAATAACTACAAATCTGAAAGCCAAGAGGACAATATGATATATCACAGCATTAATTACTTGATTTAAAATATATTTGGAAGTTGTTTTGAACTTGATTATGAACTTGTAACATGTGTTCATTTTTGTCTCTGCCGATCTCCGCACTGTAAAACCCTATTCTCCGGGTTTGGCAAACTTTAATTATATGAACTGATTCCAAAACACATTATATAACAAAATTGTTTTATTAACTCGTTTCGCGTAGGCTAGCCGTAGGATACATTATTTTTCAATTGAATAAAATGCAGCAATGCATCCGGGCCACCTGAAAATCCATTTGGCCACCTGGATTTCATGCTCAAGTGGCCCTGCTGGCCACCTTAAAAAAAAGTTAAGGGCAAGCCCTGCTTATCGGATTCCTTTCAAATTTTCACCATCCCATTTTTCTTATTTCCCTGCTTTCACACAAATCATCTTATTACCAAGGTTGGATTGCCCTTTAAGGCATCCACATAAGTTGTGATTCAAAATTTGACCTTGTTTTTGTTTTTGTTTTTACTAAAAATTTCATATTAAATTCACTTGTGCATAAATGTATATATATGGCAGGGATTTTTGATTACACAGCTTAAATATGATAGGGTGGACTATTCACATTGAATGGCTTTCATTGTTACTACATGTACAAATACATGTACATGTACTTCAAACTAATGTAAAAACCACATTACTCATCAGCACATGTCAGTCTAATCTTGGATGAACAACTGAATTGAAAAAGCAGAACATTGTGTATCGTATTTGCCAAATATCTAATGAGATTGCAGTGCCCTGTTCATGGAATATGATACACATGTATGTAGGAGATTGACAAACACATTCAGGTCATGTTTTGGAACAGTTGTGGAGTGGAATTGCCATTCCAGACTTTTTGGTGCATGTTCATATTTAGCAGCAACATAGGTTCATATCAATACAGACAGGTGGACAAGTTTTGTTCTTGTTTGGGTTTTTTGTTTTTTGCATTTTTGTTGATGCTACAGTTTTGGAATTTTGGAGAGAGAGAGAGAGAAAGAGAAAGGGGTGGGGATTTGTGGAGGGGTGGGGCAGTAGGAAGGGGAAATGGATACCAGAAAAGACACATAACTTTATTAACTTAGTTTTATTTGCAAAAATAAACGGGAATTGATCTTCATAAAACCATTTGATTTTTGTTTTGGATACAGGCTACATGCATGTGCCTCCCCCAAAAGGTTTAAACAAAAATCATACAAGTAGTGTAGAATAATATGTAAATAAATATGTAGACTTAAGTATTTGATATTGATCTACCAATCCCTACATATATATTTATTGGTAAAATTTACTATTTCCATAATATTTCTGTGTTTAAATGAACAGCCTTACATGATGGAGCTGTTAGTGTAAAATCAAAATCTCTCACATGCTCGAGATACTTGGGGGGTACTCGTTTTTCCGAAGGTTCGTTTTTTTGAAGGTTCATAATTCGTAATTCCGATACACAAATTTCCCACGGAAGGGGGTTCATAATTCCGAAAAATGAAATAAGGTTCATAATTCTGAACATTTGATTCATTTCTCCGAAGGTTCGTTATTGCGAAGTTTCGTAATTCCGAAAAAGAAATAGGGTTCATAATTCCTAAGGTGCGTAATTCCAAAAATGCAATAGAGTCCTACATAACTTTTCAGAATTACGAACCTTCGGAAATATGAACCCTTTTTCATTTTCGGGATTATGAACCCTATTTCATTTTCGGAGTTACGAACCCTATTTATTTTTCAGAATTATGAACCCTATTTTATTCTCGGAATTATGAACCCTTTTTCATTTTCGGAATTATGAATCTTCGGGATTAAGAACCGTCGGAGTAACAAACCTTCGAAGTAACGAACCTTCGGAAAAATGAACCTTCAAAGATTCAACCAATTTGCTTCCACACCAACATTCTACTTTAAGCCTAAAAATGTTCCCCAAATTTTCATTATTGTGGACAAAGATTTGAAATATGAAAAGACCCCCCCCCCCCCTCGAGAGATAAATAATACACAAAGGGTTTCTTACCAAACCACTGTCACTATGAACATGATGGACAAAGAGAGTGGACAAAATAAAAAAAAACCCTCATTCTACCAGTACCCTTCGCAATGGTTCTGGTAGTCAAAAGAACATCCCTTCACTGCTATTCTGTAAAACTATGTAGGACAGGTGTCAGTGATATTTACATGTACCTGTGTTTATACTTATATTATTTTACATAATAGCAGTGAAGCGATGTCCTTGTCTACCAGAGCAATAGACCGCTTCGGTAATGTATGCAAATTTTATAGATACCTTTCAAACAAAGGTTGTTCTTGACAACCTGAAAGCTTGCCGGACATAGCAACAAATAATGTATGCAACTGGATTCCTAGCATTGAGGCTCATTTATAAACAGCAGGTTAATAGAATAGCTCGTCACTAGGTGCTCAGAGAATATATGTGCATAAATTTGTATACATTACAGAAGTGGTCTATTCTGGAGGGTAGAATGAGGAGTTGTTTATTTTGTCCACTCTCTTTCTCCGTCATGTTCACAGTGTGTAGATATTGTGAATTTAAAGAGCAGAATTCAGCAGTAGCTGGTATTCTGTAATTGTTGATAAAATGAAAATTATGAATCGAGTTTGCTGCACTTGAACAGATACAATTAATTTGCTTTATATCATTGACTTTTAGGCAAACGTTGGACCTGAGATATGGCTTGAAACGATGGCAGATAGGAGAGATTGCATCCAAGATTGGCCAGCTGTATTATCACTACTAGTAAGTCTCAAATCATAAAATGATAATAATCATAGCAATATAATAGATTATTACACCTCTTTTTCAGAAAATTTGTTGAGAAAACTGAATTCTTTCCTTGCTTCTAATTTTAAAATTTACTGAAAGAAACTTTAAAAAGTAAACTTGTATTTTCTTGTAAGCTCTAAACCTACAGTTTCCGGCTTTGTAATAATAATGATAATAAACTTATTATAGTACTCATTAAAGTTTATGAGTCAAGATATAAACAAAAATTACAAAGAGACCATCCTGATACATACTGTATGTCTCACTTGGCTGATATGCAGTGAATTGGTATTGTATGCACTGGTACTGCATAATTTCTCTCAGGGGGCTGCCGTCTCAGTCTCTTGCCTGAATATCAACTTTTAGAAACTTGGTTTTAAATTATAAAATCTAGACTTTTCTTATGGACACTGGTAATGTAATGTAATGTAATGTATTTATGTTATTTAATGTCATCATGTCCTTAACGTTTATGAGGCAAGATGTAAATGAAAATTGCAAAGAGACCATCTTAAATATTAGATGATGGGTGCCGTAGCCTTATCCCACCTTGAACACTTGTTTGAATGGTTACCTGGTAGGAAGAAATACATGTGTAGTATTATCTGGGTGCTGAATGTTTGATAGTCTAAAGTGCTTAAAAGGCTCTTTGCTGGTTTAAAAAAAGCAGAACTGCTTTTTAAAAAAAACCAGCCAAGAGCCTACTTTGGTTATTATTCCTGCTATTTAGTGGTTGGAAATTTTAATTTTTACTGTAATTTTTGTACATGTACTTGTACTGTACTGTAATTTGTACTGTAATGATACATGTATCATTGTTGTATGGAAATTGGTGCATTTTGCATCAGGCCAACCAATTTATGTATGTACATGTATGTTTATACAATTTTATGTATATATACATTGTATATATATATATATATTTATTTTTAATTCTTTAACATTAGTGAACAAATATATCATCAACACCTCCTAGTGTATAACAGCTGTACGCTTTGTAATACTGGTCATGATAAACCCCAGGGGGGAAAAATCAATTTGTAACTGCTCGTCCTATGTTGGTATAGTGTTGCTATTGTATTGATTTTTCCCCTTGACTTGTAAATGTCACTTGGGTGCCTTATTGGCCTTTTAAACATCCCAATAAATGTAAAAGTGCAGGCATCAAAAAGTAATTATGATAATCTTCTGTTCCTGTGGCAACTGAAGTACTGAATAGTACATGTATTTGTGCGACTTTTGTAATTTTTTTTTAATATCCAAAAGATTGTAAATTTATTTGTCTTCATTATTCGATAAAGGTTTGTCTGACTGTATAATTGATTACATGTAGTTAGTACATGTATAGTGATAATGAATAGTGCATAATGAAATGCATAACAAATTGCAGCAAAAAAAAAAAAAAAAAAAAAAAACCTCGCACATTTTGGGGAGCTCATCTCACTTAGAAAACATAAAGAGAATGTAGAAATGTTATGTATTATCATTGTCAATGGTTATGAACATGGACATGTCCATGAAAATTCAGTTTCATTCTTATGTTTTTCTTTTTTATTGTGTTGTTATAAGAACTACCCTTTACCTTTAAATATGTACAGGCCTTTTTCTTGTACAAGAGCTGGTCTTTAATATCTAAAAAAGTTACACATTTAGCTTAACATAGAAACATTTGCATACACTGTACAAGGTACATGTAGATTCCATTCATAGAGATTTTATAATCTCTAGATTGCAATTTAGACTGTTTGCTTTATTCCAACTTTTATTTTAATACTGTAAATACTTACATGTTTTTCCTTATCATGATTTCGATATGCACAAAAAATAACATCTGTCTACTTGCACAATGTAGATTATACACAGACACTAGAGAAGGACATGCTCCTCTCTGCTTTCATCACCATAGCAACTGCCTCCACTGAGTTCTCCCTCAAGAGGAAGAGCGTGTCACTATGATTGAAAGAGGTGTCCATAAATAGCCTGACAAACCCCTCGTTAACTGTCAGCCAGCCAGTTAGATAAATTGCTTTGTTTTAAGTACCATAGTCAGGAAATTATATGCCTTCTGCAGTGTGTGGGTAGTGCATATATAAAAACATGCTATTTTTTATTAAGCTCCTCTTAACAACAATGTACCAGTATAAATGTAGGTAGAGTAGTCTATAGCCTATTGAAACTCTTACAATTTAATATAAATTAATAATCCAGTATATTTTGTTTAAATACTTACAATTGTGTGGGTTTTTAAAAAAACTTTCTAAATATACATGTACATGTAATGTGTGTTAAATTTGGCTGATGTTGCATTTTTACAATCAGTTGTGATTCTTTGATTTTTTTTGTAGTTGAAAATGCTGATGGAGTGTTATACCATAAATGAATAGGTTCTATGAATTGGTATCATATCCATATATTGTCAGTGTGAGTCTAGAATTAGAACTACATGTACCAGTAGTATAAATACTGTTATGTGTGAACATAGTGCCTGCATTAATATTCCAGTATCTGTGACAAGGGCACATACATGTATAGTACAATGAAGGAAAAGATATGAATCAATGCACATTGGCCCTTAGGATGCTTGAAATGTCAACGTCTCTGTAATTTGCCCATAGATAAATTAGCAGTCTGCTTTATATACAGTTTTTGTAAGACCAGTAATTGTGGTAAGCCTTTATTATCAGAAATTTCCTTTCATTTTAGATGATAATTAGCAAGTCAGATGAAGCTGTATGAGATGTATTACCCATCATGTATTTCATTCATGTATTTTCTATGCTACAGTAATCTGATGTGAAGTTTTGTTTGCCAAAAATAATAGACAAATGAGAGGAAACAACTCGTGTTTCCAGATGTGATCCAAATTACCATGTACATGTATGTTTTCTTTTGTTTTGTACCACATACACAATTTTTCTGCATTGGAACAATTCCAAGGACACTTCTTCGTGAAATTTATCTTGATATCAAAATATTATTGTTTATGAGTATGACCCCACCATATTTCCCAGTTATTTTGATTCTTGCCATCACCTTACATGTTCCTGTATTTTTAGTCATTGGTACATGTACAAGTTGTCTATATATTATTAATAGCTATTGAAGAAAAAGGACCAGAAATGTCCTTGCAAATTTCTTCTAGTGATGATAATGCCCTTTCTTCCCATTCTTACCTATCTCCGTCTTAATTCTATCACTTTAAAGCCTGAGAACCAGTGAGACCAATTACCTTCATGAGGCCTTTTCTTTCTACTCCGCTATCCGAGCTAGAGGGTACTTCTCCAAGGTGAACCGAGAGAAAAGGTATAAAATGCTTACAACACATAACTTGACCAACTTTATAGCCCTTGAAAAAAAATTATTAGACCAAAGTCCTCCTATATATGGGTATTATAGTATGCATGTAACTGACAAAAAATATGATTTTTCTTAATATTATATCAAAACTATTGTACCTTGCTATTATGGAATTTTATTTTCTTCTTCCTACAAAAACCTTTCTTGGTCTAATTAATTTTTTCCAAGACTGTATGTTCCAAGGAATGTATGAACTGTAGTCTTGTTGTATATTTTGTAACGTTTTCTACATAATTATATTTGGAATAAAAATGTCTTAACTCAGTAGATTTTCGAAAACAGATTATTTATATCTATGTACATCTCACGAGTCTACATAAATATGTAATTATTCTTGGTATTACTTTTGTATGCAAATGTATTTCATGACTAGTTATTGATATATATAGAAATGCAATTGTAATATCTCCTTTTCTTTGCCTCTTCCCAAACAGTCCAGAATTAATGGTGAAGAAACTGCGGTACTATGCCAGAGTGATTGTGGTCAGTCTTTTACTACGCAAGATGGAGCTGGTCAAGGAGCTGGTGAAGGTTGGTTTATACTTTATTGTTCATACATAGTTTCTGTATTAGGAAGACTATCCCTATGGACTAATTATCCCTTTGTAGTTGTCTAAAGCCCACCGCACACTATATGATCGTCTGCAATCGCAGTAGCATTGAATATAGACATTCAAACCAAAAAGTATTTGTGATTCAGGTTCTGAACAATGATATGAACACGTAACCTAGGAAGTTGTTGCATTATCAGCCTCCTACCTGGAATAAAGGCCAAATAAGCTTCAAATCGTAGACAATCGTAAGACTGCTCTGACGTCACTACGATTCGGAGCCGATTTAGCCTTTCTTCCGACTAGAAGGCATGCAGCAGGCCATAATTAACATTTCGCTATATATAGGAAAATTCAGAACCTCAATCAAAAAGGTTTTATGTGTTTCAATGTTCATATCAAATGCTATTACATTTTCTTCCGAAATCGGATCGTACACCAGTCGTATAGTGTGTGGTAGGCTTAAGGGGTAGTTGTTTGGGGTTATTTTCCTAGGGGGTAGTTGTTCAGTTCGGGGGGGGGGGGGGGGTGGGGGGTGAGGAGGGAGGAGGGAGGAGGGAGTTTTCAGGGGAGGGTATGGTAGTTGACCTAGAATCTCTAGTTTTAAAGTGTAAACATTTTTTATACCTTCATATACACGTTTCTCTGTTTTGGTACTCACAAGTTGTCTTATCTATAGATCCATTTCTTATTTATTTCATTAACAAGTATAGCACCCAGTGTGAGCTGCAACAGGGATTATTTCAACAAGTAGCGAGTGACCTGTCCATTTGCATGCTAGTGTTTATGTTACTTTTTGTACACTTCATTAAAGTATTTACTGTGTATTTACTGTGAAGGTGCACATCCAATAAGCTGTGCTTTCAGGGACCATGCTCCCTTCCATAGTGGTGTATTAAAATTCATGTTCTATGTTTTCAATAGGCAACACAATTGTACGTCATAAACTGATGAATAATATTCAACATTTTTTTACATTTCCATTCCTTTCTTTCCAGAATTATTTGTTTGTTTTGTTAATCATCTCAAAATTCTACCTTTTCGTTCAGGAATTGAGTCGGAATCTTGAGGAATATCGGTCCAACTACAATGCAGAGGACCAGCCTGAATGGGATTTGGTGCTAGGGGAAATAGAGGCCTTTATTGATGTAAGTTATGGTGCTCTAGTAGTTTTGTAGGATTATTTTGAATGTTTTTTTTAGTCTCAAAGAGTGCATCAGAACAGAGACTTTATTATGGGACAACAGTCAAACTTGCTTTTAGTAGTGACCGAGTATACACATATACAAAGACACTATGTCCAAAATGAACAGTGACCTTTTCTGTTTCCCTTGAGCAGCATTTCTCATTTTCTCTCCCCCACCCTCTTTCTTTCTCTTTATCTCTCTCTCTGTCTCTCTCTCTCTCTCTCTCTCTCTCTGTCTCTCTCTCTCTCTCTGTTTCTATCTGTCTCTCTCTCCCTTTCCATGTCTATCTTCCCTTTCCTCCTCATTTGCTCTCCCTATCTGTATTTGACTATTTTTATGTTCATATGTATTTATATTGTAATTCATTTTCTCATTTCAGGCTGATGAGAGCATACGTGTATTGGACGAGCAGGCAGTAGCGCAGGTACAGACCCACCGTCTAACGGAACACATCGTCCCGTCCAAGGACCCAGCTATCACCAGTGAACTGTCCCTCCAGGAGGCCATCATTGTCGGAAATTGTTCTCACCAGGTCTGTTACTTTCCTAGGCATAAACGTTAGAAAAAATATCTTGAACATGCTTTTCGAGCTATAATTTATTTCCCATGAAAAAAAAACAAGGAGGTATCTTTTAGAAATCATAGTGAGTAAAACATAAAGAGATATGAATAGTGATCACGTGAATTTTGCCAATCAGTCAATCAATTAATCAATCACTAAATCAATCATGCAATCAATTAATCACTCACTCACTCACTCACTCACTCAGTCAACCAATCAATCAGTCAATCGGTCACTCAATCAACCACTTCATCAATACCTATGTTTCCTCCTGTAGGTGAAGTTCAGTGAGTTGACCCATGACATGTTCAGAATGTTACAGACTCACTCACTCAACCAATCAATCAGTCAATCAGTCACTCAGTCACTCAATCAGTCACTCAATCAACCGCTTCATCAATACCTATGTTTCCTCCTGTAGGTGAAGTTCAGTGAGTTGACCCTTGACATGTACAGAATGTTACAGACTCACTCACTCAACCAATCAATCAGTCAATCAGTCACTCAATCAACCACTTCATCAATACCTATGTTTCCTCCCGTAGGTGAAGTTCAGTGAGTTGACCCTTGACATGTACAGAATGTTACAGACTCTAGAAAGAGAACCTACTCTGAGGGAGGAGAATTCTGCCAAGGTAACAGACATCTTTCTTTTTTTTTAAATGAGAAACTTATCATGTCAAGTTGTCTTATTCTGAAATGTACATGCTGTATCTATGTGAAGATAAAAAAAATCAATGTATTTAATTGTACAGGTTTCTGGATTTCCTTGGAAATTCAGTTGTATCAAAGACTTTTGATTTTTGGGGTCTGCTGATTTTCTGATGGGCATTATTTCCGTTACTTTTCTATTCTAGCTCTCAGCAGATATTTTGATAAAGTTAGAACCAAGATGTAGAGAAGATTTCTAAAGGAGTTCTGGGGAGCGTTTCATCAAGTGTTTTGTCAGTGATTTTTACTGACAGCTGTTATAAGCTACTGAAACCCTTGCATCTGTTTGGCTGAGAGAAAATTTGTCGGTAAAAATCACTGACAAAATGCTTGATGAAACGCTCCCCAGGGTCTCATTTAAAAAACTTGTTATCAATAACAACTGCCCCATTTCTATGACAAATTCGCTCTCAGCCAATCAGATTCAAGGACTTCAGTAGCTTATAACAATTATTGTAACTTGTTATTGATAACAAGTTTTATGAAATGGGGCCTATCATTGATGAGTCTGATTTATTTTACCTGACTGAAAAGAAGGCAAGTGTGTGCATGAAGATAAGCAACCTGTGAAACCTGCTCGAAAGATAAAGTTGGGTTCTGGTCATTAGATGGAATTGTGGAAGAAACTGTCTCAAAGCAATTGGGAAAGGTTGATTATATAGTACATAAGAATTGGTATATGCTGTCAGGTTTTGAAAACACCAAAATGATAAAAAAAAATTGACTCAATCCTGCTGAGAGTTACATGCACTGCACACAGGAATGGGTATATGGGACTACACACAAATGTTCGGCTTGAACATTTCAGCTGTTTCTTGTCATATTTTGAATGTGAGGACATTTGAACAGCAATCCTTTTCAGGGGACATTTCTACTATGATAATCTTCCCAAACTAACATAATAAGAATGAGAAAGCTCACAAATTATTTTTTACCTTTCCCAGTACTCGAGCTTTCCTATATTAGGGACTTGATAATTGAGGATTAATGCCTTGTCAGAGGGCTGTAGTACATCGACTTGGTTCTAACCCAGGAACTGCTGGTTATGACACCATTGCTTTACCACTTTGCCATCCTCTTTTTTTCTCTCTTTCTGCCTTTTCCTTGAAGGACCAAAGCCAAATCAAGAGGCAGAACCCTCACAAGTACCTGCTCTACAAGCCATCCTTTGACCAATTCTACACATTCATGTCGGCAGGCATCAAGGTATGTTTTCCGGTGACACGACATTTGCTCCTGCGACATTCTGTATACATACAGAAATAGCCAATTGTACTTTTACATGAAAAGTTGATTTTATTTAAATACATGTCTAAATTTGTGAATAGGCCTGTTTACGAAGTGTATGCAAATAATGCATTCAGATTATATGCAAGCGCTGTGTACACAACAACGTGTGTAGCAGACATGTTTGCCTGAACGTGTGCAAAATGTATACATTGGTAATCTAGCCTATGAATTTATGTCAAAAAGATTTATATTTCCATGTAATTGTATGTAAATGTATAGATGTACTTGGATGAGTATTTGCATTGATCATAATGATTTTCCTTTAATTTTTACGAGGTAATCTCCCATTTAATGAAATCATTGCTAATTAATAGCAATATGAATTTATGAAATTCAAGGGACATACCTGCTGCAGCACCCTAAAGAACAATTTCAGTTTGAAAATGCTAATGTCTCTTTCCAACTTTATGCATTATTTCATTTATATTTTGAGTTATAGAAATGTCTCTTTAACCCTTGTTCTATGTTTTATTTGACTGCTACAGGAAATCCCAGCTAATTCTGTGCTACTGGTGTACCTGGCTGCTAGTGCCTGTACCCCAGGAAAACCTGACAGCGATGGGGCATATGACTTGGGAGGGGTAGCCACTAACCCTAAGAAGGAGAACGGA
This sequence comes from Heliocidaris erythrogramma, assembly GCA_025617745.1. Taxonomy (NCBI): domain Eukaryota; kingdom Metazoa; phylum Echinodermata; class Echinoidea; order Camarodonta; family Echinometridae; genus Heliocidaris; species Heliocidaris erythrogramma. The sequence goes on from CM046869.1 coordinate 29,639,243, forward strand.
GAGAACCATGTTAAAAGATCCACCCACCTCAAAGATATCCATTGGTGAGAAGGCATATGCTTTTGGCCCTGGTTCATCAGTGACAACTGCCACATTTCTATGACAAATTTGCTCTCAGCAAATCAGATGCAAGGATTTCAGTAGCTTATAACAGTTATTGTAACTTGTTATTGATAAGTTTTATGAAACAGGTCTGTCGTTGAATAGTGGTTCATTCAATTGACTCTCAATCAAAAATTTGAGGGTTCAAATCTCTGCCCCTGTGTGTATGCCCTTTAAGGACAAGGCACTCTATCTACAGTTGCTTCTCTCCACCCAGGTGTTAATTAGGTTCCTGGCAGGATTTATTCCATGAAATGCACCATGATTTTGCCTGACAGAGCTAAATTAGGGTAATGTTATCCAAACCCATTGGAAGCATTGGGACCCTAAATCATAATGTGGTATGCGCTATACAATAATGGTTTATTATCATTATTGTTAATATAAACCCTGAAACAATGGATTTTATAGGGTTACACACATACAGTAGCCTATATAATGTGTCATGTGGTATATTTTATACTCGAGTTGTAGTTTTCTAATTATTATCAACCAAACTGTCAAATAAAAAAAAAACTGCCTAGTACAATACTTTTGAAGGATGTCATGTAATTTGATGTGTTTGTTTTTCTCTGTCTTTAGTATTCATCCCGGAGACCTGTATCCATTCACAAGAAAGCCTCTCTTCATCATCGTTGACAGCCCTAATGCACATGCATTTACTGTAAGTCCTGGGCCCTCTTGCATAAAAAGTTGTGATTAAACGCAACTGAAAAAATTAAATGCAGGTCCAAAATACGCAATCCTGATTGGTTGAAAATCAGGTTGCGTTTATTTTTTTTGAGTTGCGTTAATCGCAACTTTTTATGCAAGAGGGCCCAGGCTTCTACTTCATTCTAGAGTAGCATTGAGATGGTTATTTTGATCTCTTGTCACTGCTCTCTTTGTTTGTTTTTTGTTGATAGATACTTTAGTTTAAAAAATCCTTTACACTGTGAATATTGCGATGGATGGCATTATAGAATGTACTATTTAAAATTTTGTGAGGTTTATTTGACACAAATCATTCCAAACGTTTATGAGGACTGGAAGATAACCAACTGAAGATAAATAAACACTGAGTAAGATGTTGTAGATAGTTATAAAACAAAACAACAAAATAATGGTGAGGGAGAAGGGAGAAGAGAAAAGGTAAATTTAACAAACCCTAGTTAACCCAATGACTACTGCATTATCTCATTCCCATAGGCTTAATACAGGGGCTACCCAGTTCTAGTAGCCAATGGGTTAACAATTTTATTTGAAACATTCCATTATGTTTGTCACAAATTTAAAGGTAGATTAATGCACAATTCAAACTGAAACTCCTGTTTTTGTTTTAAAATGTTTAATAGCAATCTCTTTAGTCTTTAATTTAAGCTGAAGCTCCTAAAATTCATTATCTCCAATTTGTAGGTAGCTTACTATTTTGCTCCCCTGTTGTTAATGCTTGTCTCTTTTTCCCATTTCACAGAACATTCCCAACCTGTTTGGCCAGCCCACCATCTGCCTCATGTCCCCGATCCAGCTGCCCATTACCATCCAGGACAACGCCCCACACAAGGGAAACCTCTTCACCCATTTCCTCCACTCGCCCCTGGCCGCCTTCTGCTACGCCTGCGACATCACCGACGTCCCCTCCCTGCTCTGGGCCAACTGCCAGGCCATGGTGCAGAAGATCATCGAGGAGGGTCACATCCAGATCGTCAAGTCAAAGACAATCGGTAGGCATCCGCTTCGATGACACATACCTCAGTGACTATTGCGTAGCTGCCAACCATTCCTATTTTGGAGGAATGTTTCCTATTTTTTTTACCTTTACGCTAATGTTATCAATCTAGATTCCTCTATTTTTCTGAAACCTTATGTGAAAATTGCCTACAAAATACATTGTTTTCTTCATTTCACCTCAAGATATTCCTAACCTCTGCTGTGGAAGGTTGGCAGGTATGCGACAATAACTCCACTGTCAATTTCTTACATTAATCCTTTTAATGACAGGAATTACTTAAGGGCTAAATTGATCACATTTTTAGCTCACCTGAGCCTATGGCTCGAGTGAGCTATTGCGATGGAAATTTGTCCGTCGTGCGTCGTGCGTCGTCCGTCGTCCGTTAACTTTTTACATTTTCATCTTCTTCTCCAAAACCCATGATCGGAATTCAACCAAACTTGGTAGGAATCATCCTTAGGGGTAGGGGACCCAAAGTTGCTAAAATGGTACATGTGGCCCCCAGGGGGGCCCAGGGGGAGGGCCCCCAATTGTAAAAGCTATGTAAATTTCAAACATCTTCTTCTCCAGAACCAGGCATAGCACATACTTGGTATTGTGTATGGAGATACCTCTATAGATGAAGAATGAATGTTGTTCATGAAATTTCTCTGAGTGGCCCTATAGGGGCCCTGTGGGGGTAACATACTGGAGGGGGGGGGGCGCTGCCAGGCAAAATGTACATTCTGATCTTCTCCAAAACACATGATCGGAATTCAACCAAACTTGGTAAGAATCATCCTTAGGGGTAGGGGACCCAAAGTTGCTAAAATGGTACATGTGGCCCCTAGGGGGGCCCAGGGGGAGGGCCCCCAATTGTAAAAGCTAAGTAAATTTCAAACATCATCTTCTCCAGAACCAGGCATAGCTCATACTTGGTATTGTGTATGGAGATACCTCTATAGATGAAGAATGAATGTTGTTCATGAAATTTCTCTGAGTGGCCCTGTAGGGGCCCTGTGGGGGTAACATACTGGAGGGGGGGGGCGCTGCCAGGCAAAATGTACATTCTGATCTTCTCCAAAACACATGATCGGAATTCAACCAAACTTGGTAGGAATCATCCTTAGGGGTAGGGGACCCAAAGTTGCTAAAATGGTACATGTGGCCCCCAGGGGGGCCCAGGGGGAGGGCCCCCAATTGTAAAAGCTATGTAAATTTCAAACATCTTCTTCTCCAGAACCAGGCATAGCTCATACTTGGTATTGTGTATGGAGATTCCTCTATAGATGAAGAATGAATGTTGTTCATGAAATTTCTCTGAGTGGCCCTGTAGGGGCCCTGTGGGGGTAACATACTGGAGGGGGGGGGGCGCTGCCAGGCAAAATGTACATTCTGATCTTCTCCAAAACACATGATCGGAATTCAACCAAACTTGGTAAGAATCATCCTTAGGGATAGGGGACCCAAAGTTGCTAAAATGGTACATGTGGCCCCTAGGGGGCCCAGGGGGAGGGCCCCCAATTGTAAAAGCTATGTAAATTTTAAACATCTTCTTCTCCAGAACCAGGCATAGCTCATACTTGGTATTGTGTATGGAGATACCTCTATAGATGAAGAATGAATGTTGTTCATGAAATTTCTCTGAGTGGCCCTGTAGGGGCCCTGTGGGGGTAACATACTGGAGGGGGGGGGGGGGGCGCTGCCAGGCAAAATGTACATTCTGATCTTCTCCAAAACACATGATCGGAATTCAACCAAACTTGGTAAGAATCATCCTTAGGGGTAGGGGACCCAAAGTTGCTAAAATGGTACATGTGGCCCCTAGGGGGGCCCAGGGGGAGGGCCCCCAATTGTAAAAGCTATGTAAATTTCAAACATCTTCTTCTCCAGAACCAAGCATAGCTCAGACTTGGTATTGTGTATGGAGATACCTCTATAGATGAAGAATGAATGTTGTTCATGAAATTTCTCTGAGTGGCCCTATAGGGGCCCTGTGGGGGTAACATACTGGAGGGGGGGGGCGCTGCCAGGCAAAATGTACATTCTGATCTTCTCCAAAACACATGATCGGAATTCAGGGGGGCCCAGGGGGAGAGCCCCCAAGTGTAAAAGCTATGTAAATTTCAAACATCTTCTCCAGAACCAGGAATAGCTCAGACTTGGTATTGTGTATGGAGATTTTTTTCTGGGTGGCCCTATAGGGGGTCTGTGGGGGTAACATACTGGAGGGGGGTGGGGCAAGTTGTCCGCCATCCATAAACTTTTTACATTTTCAGCTTCTCCAAAACCCATGATTAGAATTTAACCGAACTTGGTAGGAAGCTCAGACTTGGTATTGTGTATAGAGATACCTCTATAGATGAAGAATGAAAGTTGTTCATGTGCTAGAGAGAACATGCACCAGATGTGAATCGATCCACCTCAGGTGAGCGTCGTGCCCCCTGGGGCTCTTGTCTTCTTCAAATTGGCAACACTAATATATTTCTTTTATTTCCACATGGTTCTAATAAGATTGAATGTCTTTGAAAACAATATACATGGTTAGGAACCTTTTCAAAAAGTTGAGCAAAAATTCAAATTTCAGTAAAAAAACCCAATGATTTTGAACCTCTCAATATGTTGCCAATTTAAGGAGTTTAAAGCTTATTCTCATTTTTAAACTTCCTGGCGTCAAACGCAATATAGTCATGCAACGAAGTTGGACATAGTGTGTGAAGAAATTTTTGCTCTTTCCACTCATGCACCAGGGGCCTGTAACATAAAGAGATACAATCAATCTTACGATCAATTGTAACTCTTCAGCACATGGTTTGCCAGAGTCTTACGCTTGATATCAATCGTAAGATTGATTTATCTCTTTATTTTACAGGCACCTGGTATATTTTTAAGGGCTCTGAATCAAAGGTTATTGATCCAAACCACTAAATGTGGTCAATTGTCTCAAAAGGGTAAACTGCATTCCTAGCTCCAACCCTGGACCAAATACTAAACCTAACCCTAATGCTAACACTAACCCTAAAAATAAACCTAACCCTATCCCTAATGCTAACACTAACCCTAATGCTAACACTAACCCTAATGCTAACACTAACCCTAATGCTAACACTAACCCTAATGCTAACACTAACCCTAATGCTAAGCCTAACCCTAATGCTAACACTAACCCTAATGCTAAACCTAACCCTATCCCTAATCCCAACCCTAACCTAACCTAGAACCCAACCCTACATGTATATCTTTAATGCAATAAAAATCAAGCACGGAGCAAATGTTGCCAGAGCAAATTTTTGGTCACTAGGCTTTCACTGGCTGTATATTCTGTATATTTGAGGTTAAATACAAATTGATAGAGGTGCTGTGTGATTATTTTGGATTTTTTTTTGCAACCCTTTTACTGTTGTGTCATTTAGGGAAGGATGTGTACGTGCATGCATTCATATCTCTTGTACATGTAATTTAAAATGATTTATGCTGTACTCAACAATTCTTGTGACATCCAGTACATCAATAATTATGCAGGTACCTTTTTGTTTCATTTATTTTCATTGTTTCTGCAGATCATGTATATAAGCAGTTCTTCAGCGATGAGTTTCTGAGGTTACTAGTGACAAGATTTATATTCTGCTATGGAACACTGAGATATCACAGAGGGTTCAAGGTAATTGATCTATGATATCTGGGGACTGTTTCATAAAACTTGTCATCAATGACAAGTTATAAGCTACTGTTATAAGCTACTGAAATCCTTGCATCTGATTGGCTGAGAGCAAATTTGTCGGTAAAAATCACTGACAAGACACTTGATGAAACGCCCCCTGATTTGTGTTTTCTTGCTATTCACAGATCATTCTATTTAAAAGTCAAATGAAAAGATGCAGGTATGTCATGAACAGTACAGTTGCAAATAAACATATTTTCACAAAAGCATGAAAAAGTATGCAACATTGATGATTTCTTCTGTTGTATTCTGTTTATTTCAGACCTACTCTTGTATTCATTGAATGGTTGAAATTGTAGTAGTGACACACACTTTCAGAATTTCAAAATGTCCATTGTATTTAATAAATTATGAATTAGAAGGATGTGTTGGACAATGGAGGCATCTTGTAGAGTTGTTGTGGTTTAGTGGATACAGGGTTGGAAAAAAATCTGATTCATTTGATTTAAATCAATTTGTTCTATATTTTAAAATTATTGCCATAAATATGTTGCTTCTACCGAAAAGAAACAGATCATTTCGTTAGATCTAATAATCAGATACAATTTGGAATACAAAAACTCTCAGTTGAATGCATTTTTTTGCCCCAAAATAAGAAAAAATCAAACAAATGCTTTTTGAGTAATTTTTTGTTGTTGCATCAACAAACTCAAGAAAAAAATTTCTTATGTATTTCATTGTTTTTTTATGAAAGACAAAGAAACAAGGTTATTTAAATCGTACCAACCCTGAGTGGATACTTTTCGATACTATAGATCACTAGTTTGAGTTTGAATCCCAGGGATCTAGTGTTTTGGGGCAAAACGTTAATCTACACTTACTACTCTCAACTCAGGTTTGATAATACGTTGCAGAGGAAAAGATATTTATTCCCTGCTTTCAAGGCCTTAGGGCAGTTTGGCTTGAGTTGAGGTAATGTTATAATGCTTCATAAGTTCATAGGAACCTTAAGCTTCATTTGTGATGTGTTTATCATGTTAGCATAATAAGTGTTCGGATGATCTTTGAAGGTAGAGGTTTGCATGGTGGTACTGATAATGTGGAGAAGGTTTACAGTTCACCATGTGGTTAGTCCTGAAAAGGACTATTGAGTGAGAAGAAGAAAGTCGAGAAAAGTTGAGAGGAGAAGGAAAGGCTTCTCATCTGGTTTACAGTCCTTTTCAGGACTTCACACTTTCAAGAAAAATTACTTCTACACTCTCTGAATTTCTATCTCGCCTTTCCTTTTCTTCTCCTCTCAACTTTTCTCCTCTTTCTTCTTCTTACTCAATAGTCCTTTTCAGGACTAACCACATGGTGAACTATAAACCTTCTCCACGTTATAATAAGTGTTGTCTGTATGAAAGTCATTATTATCTACTCTGGAATGAATGTTCTTTACTGCTGTTTGTTCTTGCCAGGATGACAGCTACTACCCTAGGAGCAATCCCAGCCTCTTGGGTCACGACATCCTGGAGAGCACACTCCTTCACAAGCAGATCCTTGACCTTGCGTCCATGCTGGATGTGAGGGCGCTCTTTCTTGAATTTGGAGAGATCGAATGACAGACTACAGCCATCCTGAGCACGTTGCCGGATTGGAGATATGGACCAGTGATCTCATGGCTTGCCTTGGACTATTGGTTCTTTGTGGTCAGGAGCACCAATATGACAATCATCTTTGGAGACTTCTTAAAAAAACATTTTTTTGATGGGACGAAGACGAGGATGTTTTAACACTCTGAGCTGCACAGTATTAACACTATCATTACCCTTGATAAATGCACCATTTATTAAATCAATATCAGTTTGATCTTGTGGTAGCCTGGTGGTTAATGGTGTTTTGAAATCTACGGATACATTCGTACAAGCCTGTACTTGTTGATGCTACGATCTTTGATATGTCATCTAGGCTATCGTTTGGTGTGTCTCTTGTGTGCTTGTTCATGGTACCTCTAAAATAATCTGGATAGTAATGACACAAGTCTCTTCTTGTGAATTTAATAGGTTCACAGGGTGCTAGGTTGGCACTATTCCTGTACAGATGTAATAGGTCATCAGGGTTGTCTGAATAAAACTGAATTACCTGATTTCACCAAAGGTATCTATGAAGACTGTTCATTCAGAAAGACAAGATACTGAAAATCAATGGATAAACTACATGTTACTTGGAATAATTCTTACTCTCTGCTGAAAATATACTTCATGAAATATAGTTACTGTACGAATTATTGTTTGACAGTATGTGATTAATGCAAATGATTGATTTGTACTACTTTTCAATGCTGGAAATAGCTTGGCTACTTATCATCGACAGGATAATACCCACCTCTAGAGAAATGTTTATGTGGATAACATTAAAAGTCATGAGAATATCCAATATCAGTCCTCTGTTTAAAAACACAATTAATTATTACTGTCAATATTATGGTTGACGACAACATGAAATATATGTCATTAAAGAGTATCATGCACTAGTTTGCAGTTTGCACATTGCTCCTTTAATTGTAACCTCATATATTAAATGATTATTAATTTACCGGTACATTGTTGTAATGTATTCCTTCCCTGTCTTATTTGAAGCTGGCAATTCCACATTGGTATTATTATTATTATTTACCTATCTGCGACTTAAGGCGAAACCTAACAATAGGTTTATTCCGTCACAATAGATATTCAACGTTAGGGCGAAACGAGTGTGGGTTAGGGCGAAACGTAACAATAGGATGAGATAAAAACTTTCGCCCTAAGTCGCAGTTAGAGTTATAATAATAATTATTATTATTATTATTATTATTATTTTATTTTTATTTTAATTGTATTTATTTATTTATTTATTCTATTTATTTATTTATTTTATTTATTTATTTATTTTTTTTTTTTTGGGGGGGGGGGGGGTTCTACTTTTGCATGGCATTGATTAATTATATTTTGTTTGCTAATTTATATAACCATTGGAGGTAAAGTTATACACTCGCTAAGTTCCTATCATGGTATGATTATGGAAATTTCAAAAATATCATTCTTAACACCTGCTTTGACATAATGTCAGTATGAGTAATGTAATTACTCAGAGAATTAGACCTAATTTGTGTTTCAGCTTCCAGATAGTCATTCTGAATTCCAACATTTCAGCCAAGGATGTTTTTATTCTATCCTTTGTGAACAAGGCATTATTTTGTTGTACAAAAAGTAAAGTTCATATACATGTAACATGTACAAGAAAGCAAAAGAGTAAAAAATTTTGTGCAAATTTTATCCCCCTTTGAATTTCCCAGACGTTGAAAAGTGCAATGTGTTGATACTTGTTAGCGTTAGACTTTGTTTTAAGTTGTGACATTAACAGTATTGTTTTCTTTTGCGTACATCCATGAAACTCTTGTGATTGCTAGGTTTCGGCATGATGTCACATACAATGACCCCAAAAGATTAAAAATTAGTGATATATATGAATTTTCCTTTTGATATATTCAGTAACTCTATAAAGAAAAACATTCAATGTTAGGAGTTCTCTTTTTGCAATATTTCATGACTAGAGAAGATAAAATTATAATTTCTCTTTTTTGCTAAATTTTGTTCACAAAGTAGTAGGTTTATGTGATATATTGGGCTATGTTTACATCACAAAGAAATTGTGAATTCATGCACATGTCATACAGAAATCTTCATTCTAGATCAATGAACTTTAGGGAGTTTTCGAATGTGTCAACGTGAACGCCGTCCTAGATCATCCCAGCTACAATGGACTGCTTTGTGTTAACTGCATACAAAGTAGGTGAAGCGAGGTTCACGTTTTAGAGAAGATGGCAATACCATTGTTGGACGCGTTCTCGATCTGACTAGCGGACGAGGAAGAAGCCAGTGGATGGGTGAGCCGTTCTTGCACAAAGCGCGATATGCACTTAACACAAAGCAGTCCATTGTAGCTGGGAGGATCTAGGACGGCGTTCACGTTGACACATTCGAAAACTCCCTAATGTCTCTTATGACACTTGCTCTACATGTAATATGTATCGAGAGACCAAAATTGAAGCAGCTTATGAGAAGACATGGTATTAGAGATACACATGAAAATTCAATTGTGTGTACACATGGTAATTAGTCTTGAAATATTGAGCGTTCTAAGCATTGGAGAGTCATGAAATTTCGACATTGCATAACGACTGAAGAAAGGATGTGTTCTACTGCAATTGAATTGCTTGTCATATTGACAAATTTGCTGCTAAATGTATGCTCCCGTTGTTTTTCTGTGTACACAATCAACATTGAAGCAAATAAGGTGGTTGTTTGTATATTTGTCGTCAGCCTACAAATGGTCAAGCATTGAAATGTTCTACACGTAAATCTTACTAGTGTAAATTGTAAACCAAATAACATTTTAAATTGTGAAATTGCTGTACAACACTGTTGATTTACCATTTGGAAATATTTTCTTTTTTGTTCAAATTTCAAACATCATTCCAATATTATTTCTGTTGGTTTTCATGATCAGCTTTAATTGCTGAGGCTTTGGTTTCATGCCCTCTAGTACAAAATTAACTGTTTAAAGGAAAAAAGAAGAAATTTCTCTTTGTATGTGTCAATGATTTTGTAGGAAATTTGAATGATCCCATTCAAATTCACACATTATTATTTGATGAGAATTAACGTCATTAATTCAGACCTACCTGCTTTCAGAGGGGGTGGCTGGAAGGTTTGGTCTTATGATCATGTACTTTGCAACCTGTCATTAACTAATTTAAACCAACAAAATAATATTTCGACTGAATCTGTATTTTTGTTATGTTTCAGGTCAAAGGTAATATACATGTATGTGTTATTGTAGTTACTTGTTAAAGTGTCTCCTATACAAGTCCAGTTGTTTGTTCCAGCAAAACATGTTCATGATGCATGAAAGTGGCATTAAAAATTATACTTTTTATGTGAAAATGATCCAAGTAACACTTTTTGGAGCAGAAGATATATAAAACTCTGTCAAATATCTATTTTTCAATACCCACTGTTTCACATTTGTACTATACATCGTTAATGACAGCACCGAATGTACTAGCCAAATGAGATTTTGATGCACAACTCAGCATGTACATGTACATGTGGCATTTTCTGTACATAGCATCATTAAATTATACCTAATAAATTCTTGTTCTGTATATAATGTGGAAATAAAAGTGATGTCTTTCAGGAGTTGTAATTTATGGTGTTTCTTATATTTCTTTTCCATAATGTAGAAATGGGCTAAATAACATCTCGACCAATAGAATACAGCCAGATGATATATTTCATATTTTATTGTGAGATGACAATACAGGGCCTCTTTTCATATAACTTGTTATCAATAACAGGTTGCAATAACTGTTATAAGCTACTGAAATCCTTGCATCTGATTGGCTGAGAGCAAATTTGTCATAGAAATTTGGGGTTGTTACTGATAACGAGTTTTATGAAATGGGGCCCAGATCTTTTTGTGACTATGCTGCTATGTTTTAGGTATAACAATATGGTGAGATTACAAAGCTCATTCACACATGATACATTTAACCTCTACAGCACATTAAAAACTAATTTACGGCCTAAATGAAAGGGGGGTGAGAAAGTGATAGCTGCGTTTAACAAAGAAAGGCTAATCGTACTCACATATATATCTCTATTATAAGATACAGAAATATGTGTGGCAGTATTTTGTTTTGATGCAGCGGTTTTATAGGTCAGTTAACTGTATGGACAAGATTTTTGGCCCTTTCACAAATTAAAACATAATTGCGATACAAGATTGGGAGAGGGCAGGGAAGTTGGAAATATGAAAAAAATAGTAGGAGTTAGGTATAGTGACAAAAATTTCTGTCTTGTGAAGAACAAAGTAATGATTTTTGTACCCTGAAAAAAGATTTTTAGTTCCAAGAACCATTTCATGAAAAAACATGAAAAAAAAATGTAAGGTCTAAGACTGAGTGAAGTTTGACAGATAAACCAAAGGTATGGGTATAGCTAGGTAGAAAGTATTAAGAGGAAGATTGAGATTGAGACAGGAGATTGGGGGATGAAGAGAAAGAGGGAGAAGGACCTGAGAGAAAGAGAGAGAGAGGGGTATAGAGATAGAAAGGGAGATTAATTTTTAATCAAATTAAAAGTGAGGCAAATATAAACTGAAATTAACTTTTTTTTCATCATAATTTGTCTTGTCCGCGACACTGTAGAATGGTCTTGCGCGAAATCGGGAATTCAATTCAATCCGGTTATTGGCGGCTGCTTCAACGTAAGATTTACGTTGAGCGAGCCCGCATTTGTACTGCACTGGCGAATCTACTCAGCTAAAAATATTCTTGTGTACCGTATATACTGCACACTGAGCTAGCTAGCTGAGTGCGGAAAATCAACTCGAATTTAAGGTAAGTCTCCTGAATTTCTATTATTTATTATAGAATTCTGCATGTTAGTCTATGTGCATTTTACTCTGTGTCATGTTTGCTAGCAGTAGCACCGTTGTTAAAGTAGATTTAACAGCAAGAAGGTTTTTTTTAATGCTTTTGTAGTCAGACTCAAACTTTCAAACTAGGCATGCTAGGGGGGCCTAAAAGTTACACTAAACTCACTGCGAGTGAGTGCGAAGTGAGCAGCCATTCATTCGGTGCAGTGAGCGACCCGTCCGAGAGGCGAGAGTCGCCTCCGAGAAGCGAGAGTCGAGTCGAGTCGAGTCTGAGAGTGAGAACAGTGAGATTGAGAATTGATACAGTCAGTGACGTGAGCAAGACATCTCTTAATCCTTAACATCGAAACGTTAGCGGCAGTCTCGTATCATCCCGTCAATCATCATCATCATTGTGATCATGCATGCGCATACCGAGGGGGGGGGGGGGGGCGGGAAAGGGAGTTGGGGTGTTCAAACGCCCCCTTTTCCTTAACCAGGACTAGCTTCCTGAGTGTAAAAAAAAAAAAAAAATGGGCTAGGGTAACACGCCCGGTATTCAGTCACTTAAGGAGAAATCGCCGCTAATAAAGTAATATGAATAGGGTGCGCGGCCCGGTATTCGGTCACTTTCCAGAATTCGGTCACAGATATGAATACCCATCTCTTTAAATTGACAATCTACCATCAAAAGAACCGCAAAATTGTCCTTTAAATAATTATCAAAATAATTTAAAACATGGAAACTTACCCCAAAAAATATCGCTGACAGAAGAAGGAGAACTTTCCGCCCAGTATTCGGTCGGCGCCGCCCACAATTCGGTCACGCGATGGTGCGCTGCATCTCGGGAGAGTTATATAACCATTTTTGTCATATTTCTGCGTTTTTAGGCAATTTCTGTGGCTTCTATATATTCATACTTAAATGTATGAGAATTTTTATCCATTAAAATCCACAAATCGAAGATCTAGGGTCAGAAATAATGAACAAAATGTATTTCTAAAAAGAGCAAAGCGCGTCGGCGAAGTGCAAAGCGACAAGTTGCACACAAAGCGCGTTGGCGCAAGGCACTCAATGTTGCCTGACCGAATACTGGAAGAGCGCCATCTCACTGGCAGGGGTGAGGTATATATTCTCTTGCTCATCGCTGAGATCGCCATTTGCAAATTCGTTGCGATAGAGGGAAGACCCGGAAGCTCCTCTTCACACACATACTAAATTCATTGCACCTGCACACATAGTTATTTCACCATAGGCGTCTACATATGGCTATGCGTGTTAACTCACGCGCTAACGGAACCCGGAAGTGCGGAAACTTGGGTAACACTGACCAGTTTTGAGGGTATTTGGAGATCTTTTCCAGGGCGTCTGACCTGAATTGCTTTCAACATTAGAGGTACCTTGTTCATGTGTCTGTTATGTACAGGTTTCGAGCCTCAAAAATTATTCATGAGTTCTTCACAGCTGTTCAAAGAGCTGCGTGACCGAATTCTGGAAAGTGACCGAATACCGGGGCGCGCACCCTACCTATCTCATCTATTTTCCCAGAAGTTTCCAATATGATTTACGTTTTTTTTTCAGATGCACATAATTTTTTAAAAATTAATTTGGAACTTCTTAATATATTAACTTTAGTGATTTTATTTTACCTTTCAAAGTATTTGATGAGTCAGTTTATTTATTAATCCCTGTTACTCCCCTCTTACCCCCTCCCTCTTGTTCTTGTTCTTCTTTGTTTTATTCTATTTCGCCAGAATTTTATGTTTGCAATACTCAATTTTGGTTATTCATTTACTTTCCTTCAGATGCATGTTTTGTTCACTTCATTTTTTTCAGAGGCATGTCTTTTCACCCGCTGATTAAAAAACAATATTAACTAGAATGATTATAGGAATGTTTGATTCCATCCATCAATTTATTATCTGTCCATTCTTAAAAATTAATATTTATTTTAAATGGTTATCGTTGACATTAATTGAAGCATGACCTTAACGAGTTTCAACTAATTAATTTGTCAATTAACCAACCAGTCAAACGGTTCTAAAGACTTATAAAACTCGCAATCAGCCTATCAAGTAATCAATTCATCAATCATAAAAATCATAAAAATCATAAAATCACAAAACTCACAAAAATCACATCATCATACAATCAGAAATCGCCCATCAATAACTCGATCAGAAACTTACAATCAATCAAACTGTCCTAGCAAACTCTCAATCAGAATATAAATCACTCGATCAGACAATCATTCAGTCAAATCAGAAAAAAAATATCAATTGGCCAATTGATCCATCAATAACTACATCGGAAAATTAAGCTATCAATCAGAAAATCACTCACTCAAAACTATCCTTCAATCAGGACTTCCGTCCATCCACCAATCAATCATTGAATAGATTATTAATTTCAAGCTTATCATTATCAAACAACAAAAATCGATGCGATGAAACATTGTTTTGAAATTCAAGCAGATGTTATTTTCTTGATTCATTAAAGATTGTGGTCCATGTACATTAGTTCCTTGCATGAATTTAAAGAAAAACAATGATACTTCTACAACGTAAAATCAAATTTCTTGGCGTTTCACAAATAAATAAAATGTTATTGAGAGGGGCCGTGAAATATTACCAAACACACACACATACACAGCACACAAACACACAATCCAACGAACGCTTACCTTAAATGTAATTATCCTTCCTGACAACACTCAACAGCATACAGCACGAGTAGTATAGTAGTAGTAGGCCTAATGTACGTCTGTCTTGAGTCTCAGTTGGGTATATGTAATGATGATCGACGGTGATGTTGGATGCGTGATGGATATATGTGTCCGGTGATATATATGGCGGGAGATTCGCTATTGTCTTTATCCGTTGGGGCACTCATCCGTATGGCACTTATTGTACAACTTATTACATAATACTACACTGGGGGGCGTGTATCACTTATATTATTATACTACTATGCCACTATACTGTATTTAGATAAGAAATGTCATGGATACAATAAAATACACATATGAATATTGCACTGTAAATTAATGACCAGAATGCTCTCGCTGCTTGCACATTGAACTCTGTCAGCTGAAAAGAAGATAAAATCTATTTGAATGACATCTAACAGAAATGACATTTGAAGTCCAGAGCCTCGATTTCTTTGTCTGTCAGACCGTCCAATCCATATGAGCTATTGACATCAGAGACCTCCTCCTCCTCTACCTCTCTATAAACAGAAGCAGGTGCCAGCTTTTCCTTTGCATACATCCTCGTAAAGGGGAAGATCCCGGTGGCTCTGAAACCTGACTGGACCAGCTCCTTCCTCCTGGTAACTTCTTCCTATAGCCTTCTGAAGACACTTGTGAACGTGTACTTCGTCACAGACTGTCCTGGGTTGTCTTGGCAGTACTGACGCTCAGCCCTAGCCCATGCCAAATTCAAAGGCTTGAAAAAAGCCACATCACAAGGTTGAATGACGTGGCTGGCATGGGGTGGGATGGGGTACAGCTCGACATTGGCCTTGTTACATAGCTTGCCAACTTCGTAGGTTACGTGGCTGCTGTGTCCATTGGCCAGCAGTAGTACCGGTTTGGGGATGTTGTGTTCCTCAATCCATGGTATGAAACTGTTGGCGACATATTCATAAAAACCTCACTGTTCATCCACCCACTCTTGCTCCTACCTACATGTAGGAAGGCTTTGGGGCCATCTTTCAGTGCGTTTTCGAACATTTTAATCTCTTGCCGGCCAGCACGATGGTTGGTGGAAGCACATCACCGGATGCTGCTATCGTTGCTAGAACAGTGACCTGGGATTTACTGCAGGATCCAATTGAGCTCACCGTGTGACTACCCTTTGTGGCTATCACACGGGACACCTTCCCGCTGAGAGGAAAACCAGTCTCATCACAGTTGAAGATACGGCGGGGAGAGGTGAGGATTGACGAACACCCCTTGCTCTTCAGATAGGCATGCACATCCTCATAAACCTTGTCAAGTTTTTCCGTCGTCACTACCGCCGTTCCCCACTGAGAAGTTCTGGCTTCCTCTCCGAGAGCTCAGGATGTCTCCTGAAGAACCCCTTCAGCCACTTCTGCCCAGGCATTCCATCCTTGAATGGCGTCTGCCGATGGTCTTCCGCCACTATCTTCTTGACAGTTTATATTTCTTGACAGTCTATATTGAATTGAGCAATAAAGAAAAGAAGTGGGATAGTAAATGTTTCTCTGGACATGATCGCGGGGCCAAAGTGGGTGACTCGAAGACTCATTTTCATTGTAATTTTCATTATTATCTTAATTATTATCATAATCCTTATTGTCATTATCACCATCATTGTCATAATCATTATCAATATCATTATCATAATCATCAGTATCATTATAAGTATCATTATCTTTATTATGATCAGTAGTAGCCTAGTAATACTTAAATGTATAAGATTTTTTATCCATTAAAATCCACAAATCGAAGGTCTAGGGTTAGAAATAATGAACGAAATGTATTTCTAAAAAGAATAATGAAGACTAATTTTTTCCCTTATCGGCAAAGAGCAAAGCGTGTCGGCGAAGAGCGAAGCGTCTTTGTCGACAAGTTTCACACAATCGCACTGGCAAGGCACTCAATGTTGCCTGACCGAATACTGGACGAGCGCCATCTCATGGCAGGGGTGACGTATATATTCTCTTGCTCGTCGCTAAGACCGCCATTTGCAAATTCGCTGCAATAGAGGGAACACCTGAGAGCTCCTCTTCAAACACATACTAAATTCATTCCACCTAAACACATAATTATTTCACCATAGGCGTCTACTTATTGCTATGCGTGTTAACTCACTTGCTAACGGAACCCGGAAGTGCAGAAACTTGGGCGACACTGACCAGTTTCAAGGGTATTTGGAGATCTTTTCCAGGGTGTCCGACCTGAATTACTTTCAACAGTAGAGGTAACTTGTTCAGGTGTCTGTTATGTGCAAGTTTAATCCTTTTTTTAAAACATCTAAACGTTAGCGGCAGTCTCGTTAATAGACATCATCGCGTCAATCATCATGATCATCGTGATCATGCATCCGCATACCGAGGGTGGGGGAAAGGAGTTTTGGGGTGTTCAAACGCCCCCCTTTTCCTTAGCCAGGACTAGCTTCCTGAGTGTAAAAAAAAAATGGGCTAGGCCTATATGCCTTTTACATCACGAAGCTAGGAGTTTTATTCGCCAATCTAACGGCGCACGGTTAGCAGGTCATGAAAAATGCCGCGACTGACAGGTTCTTCACCACATTGTCTACTCCTAAGGAAACTTTTGGAATGTTCAAATTATTTTCTACATTTTAATTAAAAAAAGACAAAATATAGCATAAGAAATTTCTGAGAACTCACCAATGTTTGTGTGTCCATGCCTCCTCTTGTCATGCAGATTTAAAATGGCGGCTGCGACGGTGTGCGCGCTGTAATGAGTAATTATCCTTTATATTTGTGATATCACTGGAATCTACATTGTATTTTCAAAATTGGGGTGAAATGCACATCAGTCGGCTTCAAAATCAAGATTTGCATTCATTTACTATGTAGCTTTAGGAATTTTGACATCGACATCTTGAAAATGGATGTATTGACATTTTCTGTCATCATTTTCTCAGGGATTTAATTTCAGAGTATGTAGAACCAACATGTATAAAAGAAATTGGCATAAATCATTTAAAAAATGACTTTTTAGCCCCTGAAAATAAAGTGCGTAGCTTTAGGTCCCACATCGTACTTGTGTTAGCCTATTCCACCTCCATACAATTTATCTGCAAGTGCATTGTGCATAATCACTAAATGAGCAGTGGATTAGTTCACGATATGGCCATGTTAGCTACAGCCATCTCTTTAAATAAGCCATCGGTCATTGAGTGTGCACAAACACTTGTGTATAAAGTCTACAGAATGGAAAGACAATGAGAAGGCACCATACTCCTCACTCATAAACATAAAACCATCCCTATTATGTGGGAGTCGACCTGTAAGTATAAGAGGTAAAATTACCAGAATAATCTGCAGAATTCTGAAAAAATACTTCCATTATACATTTCAGGATGTTAAAATATCTTATGTCCAGACAATTCCTTGAATTGGATCACTATCACCATGAACAAGTGAAATCTTGAGGCCATTTTTGGCCGCCAATATTGCTCCTTTGAAGCTCTGACATGAGCTTATGATCCTACCCTTGCCGATGGGAGGCAATCCCGGGGATACGGAGGCACAGGATGTGCGGTTAGGTCTAGATCTGAATAACCTTGCACGTGTTGAGTGCATTCTCCTTAGCATTGCACACAGAGAACTGCTATTGTGCAGAGTGAATGAGTGTTGTACCATATCATTAAACGTGTTGACCACTGTGCTTTGGGAATGGGTTGTGTTTACAGCCACACATGCCATGATAGTTCTGATTGGTTTTTGGAAACAAATTGTGTAGAAAACATCTAGTCTAGGGCTGCAGTGAGTATCAGGGCATCTTTTTCCCCTTTGAAAGGCTTGATTGTGATAATTACAGTAGCATTTCTTTTAATTTTTTATTTAGACTATATTCAACCAGTGATAGACAAGTCTAGCCTTCACAAGAGTTCCAGTCAAAAAAAAAAATGGGGGATGAAGCAGGACCAGCTGAGCGAGAAGTTGCAGTAAGTACAATTTACATCTGTATAATAGGGTATCCAGATTTTGTATACTTTCGTAATATTAGTAATGATAATAATGTGTTGTTTACCCGGGGTAGCCTCATCAGTATTAATGATTGTTCTTCTTGTGGTCCCTGCAATCATACGTCATAACTTTTCACAAATTTGTAATTGATTCCTGAGTTTCAAGTTTTACCAAATCTTGGATTATAAATGTTTATAAAAAAAAAGAAAAAAGAATGTAAAACTTAAGACTATATGTAGATCTTATGGGAAAATATGAAATTGATAGATGACATGGTTTTGTAAACATTGCAGTCTTGAATTTCAGTGTTCAGCCATACCACGAGCGATGAAGAAACTTTCATCGTAAACTTCTATTAAAATCAGGTACACCAGTTCATAATTTGTTGTCTCTGTGTATACCCAGTCGCTTCGCTTCCAGCAGCTATGTCGCCTGAAGATTTTTGACAACACTCCAGAGACCCTTACACCACTAGAAAGACTCCATCTTGTTGCTGTGTCCAATAAATATGGCTTCACATTCATTGGTTCAGATTCAGGTGAGATCGTGAGACAAAGAGGATTGTGTTTTGAAGGAAACCCTTGGAGTGGTTCAGAAATTGCATGTATTGTACAGAAAGTATGCCTTTTCTATCTGCTAAGGATTATATTTCTTCCACTAAAAAGTATTTTCTAAAGGGTTTATGAGTTCAATCTTTGTCTTCAAATTTGAAGGTCACTTTTTTTGTAGACTTCTTTTAGTTTTAGTGAAAATGTATGAATAACCATTTTTGTATTTTTTTTTTAAATTTCTGCTTTGATGATGCTGTGAATTTTAAGGTTATGATGTATATTTTTCTTTGAAAAATGCATGTGATAAACACAATTTTTGCATTGTCATGAAAATAGATATTTACTCTTTTTGCAGAATGCATCGCATGTCATTTTAAAAAATTAGTTTCATTTTCATACATAAAAAAGAAAGAAAGAAAAAAAAACTTCCATACATTGCTAAGACATGTCATATCGATGCTAATTTTACGTGATTGTCTTATTTCGGGATCTCTCTTAATTTTTAGGCGTAAAGATCTTCCAGACAGCAGAACTAGGGAGACTTCATGAGCTCAACAGAGAGTCCACAGGGGCTGTTGGTAAGTTTTTTTTTTCTTCTTCTTTTTTTTCCTTTTTTTTCTTCTCTTTTTTTCTTCTCTTTTTCTTTTCTCTTGTTTTTCTTAATATTCTTTCTTTTGTTCTTGTTGATTGTTATTCTGATTAACCTGGGGCCCATTGCACAAACTTGCATTTGAAGGCAACTTATGAAAATCAAACGCAACTTTATTTTCAGCCAATCAGAAGTGTGCATTAAGGACTTGCGTTTGATTTTTAGGAATTGCAATTGATTTTTAGGAGTTGCGATTAAAGGCAAGTTTTGTGCAACTGGCCCCAGTACATGTTAATTGAAATCAATATAACATATCATTTTTTTTTTAAAGTTTACATGCGAATAGCATATGACTGTACAGTGTTTATGTAAATCTTTGCTTGGTATGCAACTCTTCTAAATTTATGTGTTCTTATTTTAAAATCTAAGTTGTTAGTTTTTGTAATTAAATATCATAATTGATAGGATTGAAGTAAACTGAATATATCATAAAGAAAGTAAATGTGACAAAATTACAATGCCCCGACCGGGATTCGAACCCGGGACCCTGGATTACATGACCAGTGCTCTACCAACTGAGCTATCCGGGCTCCCGTCGAAGCAAAGTAACAATCTCACATATAGCCCCTCTCTTTCCATCGAGCGTAGGGGGTACATCCATACCAATTCCATGCGTACGCTATATAATGGCCTACCAATGAGACAGGTCTTCCCTCTAAAGTCGGGCAAATCCATGCCAACGAATTTCTATAGAGGACAATTTGAATTCGTAATTAAATATCATAATTGATAGGATTGAAGTAAATTGAATATATCATAAAGAAAGTAAATGTGAGAAAATTACAATGCCCCGACCGGGATTCGAACCCGGGACCCTGGATTACATGACCAGTGCTCTACCAACTGAGCTATCCGGGCTCCCGTCGAAGCAAAGTAACAATCTCACATATAGCCCCTCTCTTTCCATCGAGCGTAGGGGGTACATCCATACCAATTCCATGCGTACGCTATATATATTAGTTTTTGATTTGTTTTTAACATTCAAGTTCATAAGTTTTGTCGGAGTATATCAGTTTTCATCAGAGTTAAGGTCATCTGTAATAGCTGTTATGTGATAGTAATGGTTGTGGAAGTCCCATATCACTTTTTTATTTCTTGATGTCGGGTATATCGTGGAATAAGTCGCCGCTCATCCAGTGTGTACGCACACACTTGCGTGTTATGTCTATGGAGGTGGAATGAAGTCACCATAGCGTTGCACGCAATAAATCGCTACTGTGCGGAGTGAATGAGGGGTGACTTATTTCACGATAACTCAGTGTCATCTGTCCTTTCTCTTCTTAATGCCCAACCTCCAGTGAGTGACTATGACTGCATCAAACTTAGTCTTGGTACCAGACCACTCCATGTGTCACTCAACAACATAGAGCTTATCCTGTCTGTTTGCTATCAACAAGGCAACAACCTCCTGATGAATCTGTATGATGTCAGAGTGGTCATAAAGAAAGTAAGGCAATTTTCCTACTTCTGCTGCTACCCACTTCTCTTGTTCTTTCTAATTTCCCTTTAAAGATAAAGTTGAGTTCTGGTCATGCGATAACATTGTGAAACAAACTGTCTCAAAGCAATTGGGAAAGGTTGATTATATAGTATATAAGAATTGGTGTATGCTGTAAGGTTTCAGAATCACCAAAATGAGAAGAAATTTACTCAATCAGGCTGAGAGTTATATGCACTGCACACAGAAATGTGTGTATGGGACTACACCCACATTTTTTGGCCCAAACATTGCAGCTATTTCTTGTCATATATTGAATGTTAGGGCATTTGAAGAGCAATCCTTTTCAGGGGACATTTCTACCAGGATGTAATTTCAAACTGACATAAAAGGAATGAGAAAGCTCACTAATTATTTTTCACCTTTCTCAGAACTCAACCTTCACTTTAAAGGTATCAATGTGGTGATATAACCATATTCTATATGCTCTCTACTTAATTGGCAGAATACATCGCCTGCCCCCTTCGTGACAACCATCCTCTCCCAAACCCCTGAGGTCAGGCTGGTCAATCTGGCATGGAATCCAGGATTTGAGTCTCTTATTGCCACGTGCTTGTCAGATGGGAACTGTACAATATGGGATAGCTCAGATAAATCACTCAAACCCATCGCACATCTACCATCAGATGTAGGACCAACTGCAGGTATGTCTGGATAGGAAATGCTCTACTATTTTGTTGTTGACATTAGTAGGCAAGAAAGGCCCTCTTCAAATAGTTTTTGAGTATTGGGGAAAATTGATACATTTTTGTAAGCATTATCATTATTTTTATTTCCATGTCTAAATACATTGGTAGTGTGCTTATTTGTTTTAATGGTAGCTTTGAAGGTAATTAATAAAACTTCCATTCTGATTTCCTTCATGTTCAAAGAATAGATTGTGAAATCACATTTTATTGAATATAAAGGTAGGCTGGTATAACACTATTTCTGGCACTGCTTTTCAAGAGTGTTCTTATTTGATTGTATTTACTATATCACATGGTATTTGTGACCTTTCCTCTTCTTCCTCATTAGTGTATGCAGGAACTTATCTTTATCATTCACAGTGCTCTCAACCACTGGATACATGTGCATATAAATGATTTGTAATATTGTGATTTTTCTTATACCATTATTTTTTTTCTGACAGTGTGCTGGTCCCCTAAAGGAAAGCAGATGGTTGTAGGTACGTCTAGGGGTGAGCTTAAACAGTTCAACCATGCCAGCGAACTCAAGAAGGTCGTCAAACCTCCCGACTTTACTCAAGAAGCAGTCAGAGGTCAGTTATTAATATCCACCTTGCAAGAATTTGCCATTGAGCAGATGATATAAATAAGTGCTTGGTACTGCAAAATCGGAAAATATTATGTTCGTGTTCAACGCTATTTTAGTATATTATGTCTGTGTTCAACGCTATTTTCCGAAGATGATATAATGTAAATGCATATAGTAATAAATTGTATTGCTGTTAGCTGATATTCAATTCAGATACTGGGATTGAAGTGTGTCATTGGATTACCTTAATGTGGATCATAATGAATAACAATTGAAAAAAACAATGTAACAATTCTAATGAAGGTATTTATTATTACCCACGCCAATGAAATCGGCAGTGTTATGTAAAGGGCTCCGTATGTTTTTTTTTTTTTGTTTGTTTGTTTGTTTGTGTACAAGATAACAAGAGAACGGGTAAACGGATTTGCACCAAATTTTCAGGGAATGTTCAGAAAGTGACAGGAAAGAATCGATTAGATTTTGGTGATGATTGGTTGACCCCTGCACATTCTGTGTGACCTTGAAGTTTTGACCCTGTAGTAAAGTATAGGAACTTCAGTTCAGATAGTGACAGGAAAGAAACTAGAAAGATTGATGACCCCAAACTTCGCCTGCAGATGCAGAAATATTTTGGCCAATCAAAACACTCATTACTTTGTCTCACCAAAAGTCTATTTCAGGTTTATGAATTTTAGAAGACTTTTAGACCCATTATTTGCCATTTCACTTCAAATCCGTACGAGCCTGCAATGAATATTCAAAGCCAACGTATCCCAGCAACAAGGGATTTTTCGCGCGCGATACCTTTTTTTATCTACAAATTCATTTAGATTCAGGCTACCCTAGCCCTACGGCTTCTCCTCTATTTCTTATCTTCTGTGCATTTCTGTTTATTTTCCCCGGTTCTTTCCACTTTGTTGTGGAAGTTTTTGTGATTTATTTTATCCTGGTGGACGTGTAGTACGTGATTTTAATTGTTTTCGGTGAAAATCTGGTGAGTTTGTTCGACGTGAGT
Source organism: Heliocidaris erythrogramma (assembly GCA_025617745.1). Classification (NCBI taxonomy): domain Eukaryota; kingdom Metazoa; phylum Echinodermata; class Echinoidea; order Camarodonta; family Echinometridae; genus Heliocidaris; species Heliocidaris erythrogramma. The sequence goes on from CM046869.1 coordinate 29,662,792, forward strand.
GAGTTTATCGCACTCGCGAGCGTTCGCGTGTGTTGATCTGAGTGAGTGGGCTGTGTAGCTAGCTGTACGTACATAACTATACACAGCGCTGTCGCGAAGTGACAGCGATCTGGTCGGGCTAGGGAGTACATAACCCCAGGGAGTACAGTGCCTGTGCCTGGCTGACTGTAGTAGGATTGAACTTTTTTCTTTGGGTTATAACGGTCCTGTCATTTGAGATTTGAGTTAGTTTATAACTCATTTATGTCTGTTTGAGTGGATTTCGTAGTTGTAAAATATATACAAAAACTGTATTTTTTTTTAATTTGTGTGGATTTGCAAAATTTGGTGGCTGATCGAGGTTCGCCGAATACATGCACGCCAGTATCAACTTTGTTGATGGGTGGTGACTGAGCTGAGTGAGTAAGCTCTGTGCCTCGCATGCATGTCATTTTGAAGTCGAGATCCAACTTATTTTGTCGTCATATTTATTTTATCCAAGCCCGATGAAAAAAAACAACAACCCCAATTGCAATATAATTTAAAGATAGAACATGAATACATTTACTAACACTTACATGACTGAACACTGAATACAATTGCTAACATTTTTTTCCTCACCACGCCACGCTCTCTGACATGTCTAATCAATTACTTTTAGGGGAGAGATGTTTCAATAATAAAATATCTTTTTCAGAAGAATTTTTTCAAGGGTGGGGACACACAAAGCTATGACCTGGATATGGCAAAATTTATTTTTTTTTGGGGGGAGGGGTAGATGTGCCTCTTGTTATCCCCTTTGAATGGCTACTGCTTACAAAAATAATCGCAACAAAACAAAACATATATTGGGTTTACTTTTTTTTTATACACGACAGGGGAACCAACCAGTAAAAATATATTTGCAGTTTCAAGAATAATAGCTCCGCTAAGGCGTGGGTCTGCCGCCTTTGACGGCCTTTCTAGTTTATTATTATTTTATTTAACAGATCAATATATACATGCACAATAAAATTGACAATGAAAACAAAATTGTGTAAGAGTAGTAATAAATAACAGATAAAACAATGATATGTGTTTCTGAGCATACTCCCCAAGCTACCTAGAAGAAAAAAAAGCAATTACAATCACTATGACCATCAGACCTTTCCTCCCGACTTGGAAAAGCATACTCAGGAGCAATCAATTGACATGTAAATTAAATTACAAGTGGGTCTAATGATGATGATTTGGTAATAAGGAATCTGCAAGTAATACTGTAGCTACAGCATGGAGTAAAAATCAGTCAGTTTATATAATCACGGTTTCTATTTTTCCTATCTTGCTATAGTTGTTGATATCCATTGGCTGTCAACCTACATGTTCATCGTGGCCTATATTGATGCTGAAGAATCCTTACAGCCAAATATCGTAGTCGTCCATGCTCCGGTTAGTACACCTTTTGAATCAAATTTATTTGTCTCTTTTGTTTCCGTAATACATATGCGTATCTGTTTTATGGAATGAGAGAGAGGACGTCTGTCTTGTTTCTGTCCTCCATTTTCTCTTTATTATTGCCATATGTCTTGTGTTATTATCACTACCAGCCACTGCTATCACTGTCATCATCATCATCATCATCATCATCATTCTCATCATTCTCATCATTCTCATCATTTTCATCCTCATCATCATAATCATTGTCATCATCCTCATCCTCATCATCCTCCTCATCCTCATCATCATCCTCATCATCATCCTCCTCACATCATCCTCATCATCGTCATCATCATCATCATCTTCATCGTCATCTTCATCATCATCATCCTCATCCTCATCTTCATCATCGTCATTATCATCATCTTCATCATCATCTTCGTTGTCATCCTCATCCTCATCGTTATCATCATTATCATCCTCATCCTCATCCTCATCCTCGTCATTATCATCATCCTCATCCTCATCATTGTCATCATCTTCATCCTCATCCTCATCCTCATCGTCGTCATCATCCTCATCCTCATCCTCATCGTCGTCAACATCATCATCCTCATCATCCTCATCATCCTCATCCTCATCCTCATCCTCATCCTCATTATCTTCATCCTCATCCTCATCGTCATCGTCATCGTCATTATCATCCTCATCATCCTCATCCTCGTCATCATCATCCTCAACATCATCATCGTCATCATTATCATCATCATCGTCGTCTTCATCGTCGTCTTCATCATCGTCATCATTATCATCATCATCATCATTACCATCATCTTTATTTTTATTACATGAGCATTATCATTATTATTAATCCTCTATCTGTAATGTGTTGGAATTGCATTGATAAGATAATAGAAAGATAACAACTTGTTACTTAATTTGCAGAAAGAAAGACCGGTGAGCTACATCAATTTTGAGGACATATGTTTTGGAAGCTGTGAGGATAGAACAGCCTGTTACTACATGCATTACATTGATAAATGGTAAGTTGCCCTTGTCTGTATTTCTAAATTTATTGTTGTTGATACTGATGTTTATTTCACCTGACCACTATGAGACCTAGTTTATGCTTATTCCTAAGTAACCAAGGGACCTACAGTTTTAAGTCCTATCCAAATGACTTTGTGATGAGGATGAATGCCATACAGATGGAACTATTATATCAGTTTTGTGCCCAGCCCTCCCTGTTCCAAGACCACTGCTATATTCACTGAGCCATTGCACTTCCTCATTATTATTTTTTTATTATTTATTTGTCCATACAAATCAGAAATTCACATTATATACAATGTCAACATAATAAATGCAATCATCTTAGAAATAATAAGGAAAGCAAAGGAAATGAGAAGCAAGGAGAAGAGGAAAGAAATGGTTACCTATGGGCCAGGGTTCGCAAAAGGGAAATGCTTCACTGTTGCTCAAGGCAGTTAGGAACTACCTTGGTAAAAGAAAAAGAATTCATGAATATATTTATTTCTAATTTGTGAACAAATCTTTAGGCATTTTACTCCCAGTGTTAAAGATCATATGCTCGATATGTAATGAAAAACACAAGTCAGAAAAAATTGGAACCAGCGGGATTCGAACCTGTCATCTACTGCTTGCCGGGCAGCGACTTAACCACCAGGCTATTCTGGTTCACGGCCAAGTCACGATGAACTAGAATCAAATACCCAAGATCCTCTTCTTTCTGACTCATTAATATTCATTTTTAACGGTCCGCCGTAGACAATGGTTAGTAAACGAAGAAGCTTGACTGGGGAGGAATTTTTAATTTGTAAACAAATCTTTAGGCATTTTACTCCCAGTGTTAAAGATCGTATGCTCGATCTGTAATGAAAAACACAAGTCAGAAAAAATTGGAACCAGCGGGATTCGAACCTGTCATCTACTGCTTGCCGGGCAGCGACTTAACCACCAGGCTATTCTGGTTCACGGCCAAGTCACGATGAACTAGAATCAAATACCCAAGATCCTCTTCTTTCTGACTCATTAATATTCATTTTTAACGGTCCGCCGTAGACAATGGTTAGTAAACGAAGAAGCTTGACTGGGAAGGAATTTTTAATTTGTAAACAAATCTTTAGGCATTTTACTCCCAGTGTTAAAGATCGTATGCTCGATCTGTAATGAAAAACACAAGTCAGAAAAAATTGGAACCAGCGGGATTTCTGACTTGTGTATTGTGTATAGAGATACCTCTATAGATGAAGAATGAATGTTGTTCATGAAATTTCTCTGAGTGGCCCTATAGGGGCCCTGTGGGGGTAACATACTGGAGGGGGGGGGGGGGCGCTGCCAGGCAAAATGTACATTCTGATCTTCTTCTCCAAAACACATGATCGGAATTCAACCAAACTTGGTAGGAATCATCCTTAGGGGTAGGGGACCCAAAGTTGCTAAAATGGTACATGTGGGCCCCAGGGGGGCCCAGGGGGAAGGCCCCCAATTGTAAAAGCTATGTAAATTTCAAACATCTTCTCCAGAACCAGGCATAGCTCAGACTTGGTATTGTGTATGGAGATACCTCTATAGATGAAGAATGAATGTTGTTCATGAAATATCTCTGAGTGGCCCTATAGGGGCCCTGTGGGGGTAACATACTGGAGGGGGGGGGGGCGCTGCCAGGCAAAATGTACATTCTGATCTTCTTCTCCAAAACACATGATCGGAGCTCAACCAAACTTGGTAGGAATCATCCTTAGGGGTAGGGGACCCAAAGTTGCTAAAATGGTACATGTGGCCCCCAGGGGGCCCAGGGGGCCCAGGGGGAGAGCCCCAACTGTAAAAACTATGAAATTTCAAACATCTTCTTCTCCAGAACCAGGCGGGGGGGGGGGGGGGGGGAATTATGTTAATTTCTAACATCATTGTTGCAAGTCACTCATGTACATCCTCCTAGTAGTTTCAATTTCTAACATATCTCCTGGTGGTGCTAGAGAGAACATGCACCAGATGTGAATTGATCACCTCAGGTGAGCGTCGTGCCCCCTGGGGCTCTTGTTTTTTTAAAACTCTATAACTGCATTTCTCCCTCTCCTGCAGGCAATTTGCAATCACTTGCTCCAGCAACTCTATGGATGGTGCTGTTCTCGGGAGGCAGCAAGAAAACAAAGACTTATGGGAGATCTGGACGTTGGACGACGCAGCGAGGATCGAAGTGCCGCTGTGTGATCATGAAGAGACTATGCCCTTGGGGATGGCCATGGATTACACCTCTCAAATCAACATTAAGATCAGTGAGTGTTTGGGATATGTTCATGGTATCTACTTCACAGGGGTGGTCACTTTTCTAGAATTTTGTAGGTATGGAGGTGTCGTGGTATAGTGGTTCATTCACTTGACTCTCAATCCAATGGTTGAGGGTTCGATGTCTCAGCCTGGCACTACTGACTAGCATCTTTTGGCAAGACATTAATCCACATTTGCCACTCTCCACCCAGGTGTTACATGGGTACCTGGCAGGATTTATTCCTTGAAACGCGCTAGAGCTCAAGCCAGGGTGATAATATCCAAACCCTTTAGAAGCGCATAGGGACGTTATATCATAACGTGATATGGGCTATACAAGAATGGTTTATTGTATCCCCCGGCAGTATGCCGGAGGATACTTTGGATTCAGCAGCGTTTCGCCGCCGCCGCCGCCGCCGCCGCCGCCGCCGCGTCACATTCTTGTGTGCGCTCTAGCGGTCACATTTCTCGACGAATTTTTTTCAGACTTCCTGTGGACGTGTATCTTGGTAAAATCTGGACCCCTATAGTTTCTGGTGATGCTGCCCCCAGTGTTCCGTCTTTTATAGGGTAAAAGGCCATATTTTTGGGGATAGTTTGTGTGCGCTCTAGCGGTCACATTTCTCAACGGATTTTGTTCAAATTTTGTATGAAGGTGTCTCTTGGTAAAATCTGGAACCCTATAGATTTTGGTGATGCTGCCCCCAGTGTTCCGTCTTTTATAGGGTCAAAGGTCATATTTTGATAGATGTCTTGTGTGTACTCTTGTGTGCGCTCTTGCGGTCACATTTCCCAACGGATTTCGTTCAAATTTTGCATGAAGGTGTCTCTTGGTGTAATTTAAAAACCTATAGTGTTTGGTGATGCTGCCACCAGTGTTCCGTCTTTTATAGGGTCAAAGGTCATACTTCAGGGCATGGCGTGAGTGCACTCTGCAGGCCACATTTCTCAACGGATTTTGTTCAAATTTTGTATGGAGATGTATCTTGGTATAATCTACACATGTTTAATTTTTGGTGATGCTGCCCTCATTGTTCCGTCCTTTATAGGGTCAAAGGTCATTTTTCCATTTCTTGCACTCTTACTTCTGCATTTCTCGACGGATTTCGTTCAAATTTTGCATGAAGGTGTCCCTTGGTGTAATCTAAAAATCTGTACTTTTTGGTGATGCTGCCACCAGTGTCCCGTCTTTTATAGGGTCAAAGGTCATACTTCAAGGGATGGCGTAAGTTCACTCTGCAGGCCACATTTCTTGATGGATTTCTTTCAAATTTTGTATGGAGATGTATCTTGGTATAATCTACACATCTTTACTGTTTGGTGATGCTGCCCTCATTGTTCCGTCCTTTATAGGATCAAAGCTCATTTGTCCCTTTTGTGCACTCTTACTTCTGCATTTCTTGACGGATTTCATTCAAATTTTGTATGGAGATGTATCTTGGTATAATCTACACATATTTAATTTTTGGTGATGCTGCCCTCATTGTTCCGTCCTTTATAGGGTCAAAGGTCATTTGTCCCTTTTGTGCACTCTTACTTCTGCATTTCTTGACGGATTTCATTCAAATTTTGTATGGAGATGTATCTTGGTATAATCTACACATGTTTAATTTTTGGTGATGCTGCCCTCATTGTTCCGTCCTTTATAGGGTCAAAGGTCATTTTTCCATTTCTTGCACTCTTACTTCTGCATTTCTCGACGGATTTCGTTCAAATTTCGCATGAAGGTGTTTCTTGGTGTAATCTAAAAACCTATAGTTTTTGGTGATGCTGCCACCAGTGTTCCGTCTTTTATAGGGTCAAAGGTCATATTTCAGGGAATGGCGTGAGTGCACTCTGCAGGCCACATTTCTTGATGGATTTCTTTCAAATTCTGTATGGAGATGTATCTTGGTATAATCTACACATCTTTACTGTTTGGTGATGCTGCCCTCATTGTTCCGTCCTTTATAGGGTCAAAGCTCATTTGTCCCTTTTGTGCACTCTTACTTCTGCATTTCTTGACGGATTTCATTCAAATTTTGTATGGAGATGTATCTTGGTATAATCTACACATGTTTAATTTTTGGTGATGCTGCCCTCATTGTTCCGTCCTTTATAGGGTCAAAGGTCATTTTTCCATATCTTGCACTCTTCTGCATTTCTTGACGGATTTCGTTCAAATTTTGCATGAAGGTGTCTCTTGGTGTAATCTAAAAACCTATAGTTTTTGGTGATGCTGCCACCAGTGTTCCGTCTTTTATAGGGTCAAAGGTCATACTTCAGGGCATGGCGTGAGTGCACTCTGCAGGCCACATTTCTTGATGGATTTCTTTCAAATTTTGTATGGAGATGTATCTTGGTATATCTCTCAACACATTTCTTTCAAATTTTATATGAAGATGTGTCTTAGTGAAACCTACACATCTAATTTCTACACCATCCTTTTGTTTGAGGGAGGGGATGGGGAGGGTCTTTGTCCCTCCTTCAAATCGCTGCCAGTGCCGGGGGATACATTTAGCATTGCGCGGCCCCAGCAATGCACATTTCTAGTTATTATACTTATAGACACACACATATATATATATATTCTATTTTGCATTTAAAAGTAATCCTGAGTTTTGGCAATGATGGAAAAGAAGTTCTGATGAAACTCACTGAGTGTTCAAAAAAGCATTCCAGCCTTCTTCTTTTTTTTTGTTAACTACAAGTCTGTGTTATGTGCCCTACTCTGAATACAGGCTAGAAAACTGCTTAAACAGGCAGTATGTAAGAAAGGATAAACAGGCATACTTAATGTAAGAGAGCAACTTCTATGCACTTCATAAAACATATTATACTTCTTTTAGATAAGTGGAAAACGGGTGTACTGCACTTTGTCATCTACTAGTAACTGTTACCTCTGTGAGGAGAAATTAGAATGTTGTAGTGATTTTGTTCACCTGTCCCTGTCTTAGGCTGATGCAGAGGTTACAGAATGATTCACAATAGATGATATCAGCCTTCTCCCCAGTACATAATATTCTTGGTGTTGATACCAAGGATGAGGAATTTGAGAAAAAGGAAAACTGTCAACAAGGGTACCCGACAAGGGTAATAAATCAGTCAATGCCTACTTTCAATCTCCAAAATTGTTCTGGTTTTCCCAAACCACCTCCCTGGGATGTCATAAGGCCATATTTTACTCACTATGGACCAATATATGTGTCAGTGCATACTATCAACCTGCAAAATTGCTTTAGTCCTCTCTGATAACCTCCATGGGATTGGGTAGAGCCATAGTTCTGTTAATTTGAACAATGCGTTAACCATGTTCTGCCGAGAAGCTTGGATAATTGATAAAACGGTGATTCATGTTTGATATCCCTCCTAGAGCAACACACTCTCCCCCCTGCACCCATCCTGATGGTCCTGTCCAGTGAGGGTCTTCTTTGCCCATTCTATGTGATAAACTTGGAAGACGGAGAGGGCATTACCAAGAAGCCACAACAATTGCCAACAGGAGGGGAGCGAGTTGGAACAGGTGAGATATGCAGAGGGATTTCTGAATATGCAATTCAATTTGAATTTGGTGAATTTGCTTTGCAATACACAACTAGTAGCTGGAGCCCTTAGTGTTGAAATTTCTTGCTAATTAAACAATTTTAGTAGTGTATCTGGCAGGATATCATTAACCGGTATGAAATGATGTTAACAGGCCTGCGAGACCTCCGATTTTTAGCGGAAATTCGCTTTTTTTATAATTCGCGCAGATTTCAATTTCCGTGTTTTACCTGTGTGCTATTTCCCGCTATTTTATTGGCAACCATTATTTCATTGGTTTTAATTTGGCTGGAAACGTAGTCTAGCCAAACGGCTGCGAGCCCGAGCAGAGTCTAGCTCTCTTGCAATCAATGGAAAACATCGTACCGTCGATCATATACATGTATGTGCTGTATGTGTTTTGCCTTCACGCGCGATGTACTGTGAAGTTCATGCTGCTTGTATTCGTATACCGGATCGGAGAACTGTGGACCACGCCGCGGCATGTGGACCACGCCGCGGCATGTGTCGGGCGGGCCACCTGTGGGCAGCCGTTCAATCTGCATTACGTCAGATAAGAAGTGGAAGACAAGTAAATAGATCAGGGTAAACTAGTTTCAGCTTTTTTCCGCTCTTTTTTTTGAAGCCCACTCACAGGCCTGTGTTAAGTATGAGTTGATATTCTCCAATGTTTTTCAATAATGATGGATGGAAAACCTTTGTAATTTGTGACAATTATCTGTTAAGAACTCTGTACATGTACATGTCATTTGTGAATCTAGTAAATGAAGTTCTGTATTTTATTTATATTGTTAACACATAACAAAATGGAACTATGAATAGAAGATTGATGCAGAACAAAATTACAAATCTGACTTTGATTGTGGTCTTGTACTGTGTGATTTATTAGGCACTGCACCACAGATCCAAACTGTGGCAGCATCAAATCTTCAGACAAGCTTCGGCCAGCCATCGGCAGCCCCGTCCCCATTCACCGCCCCCGCTCAGGCTTCTGCCAAACCTCCCAGCACTGTACCCACAACACAGTTCTCCACACCAGCCCAACCGGCATTCGGTGCAGCAGCCACTGGCGGACAGCCCACCATGTTTGGGGGGTTCGGTGGTGCGGCGGCTGGTGCCTCACCTGCAGGTTTTCAGTTCAAGCTCCCTGCCACCACATCGTCAGCTGCTCCTGTTAGTCAAGGGCCACAAGCATCTACACCGGCTACTCAAGTTTTCGAGGGAAGCAAGTCATCACCCTTTGGTAAAGTATTTTTATGCAATAATAATAACAATATTCTGGATTTATATAGCGCCTTATACATCTACAAAGTCTCTTTAGAAGCACTTTACAGATGTATAATTACCCTGATCATCGGATTCAGGCTTGTCGGCATACAATGTATGCACCTTCTCCACTCCCTCAGGAGCATTCCAACCAGGCACCTTGTTATAGACGCTCACAATGCCCAACAGACCACAATAACTGTCGCATCCTACCAGGTACCCATTTAACCCCTGGGTGGAGAGGAGCAATCTAGATAAAATAAATATAAATGCAATAAAACTTGTTATTGTTCTTCTTCATCTTCAGAGTATTTGACACAGTGAAATGACATATTACTTCACTTTTGTATAGGTCATATCGAATATCTAACATGTCTATGCTCTACCACAGTCATTTGGATATTATATAGCACTTAAATAGTAGGTGTGTCAATATATAGTACATAAATAGTAGATGTGTCATTATATCTTACATAAAATAGTAGATGTGTCATTATATAGTACATAAATAATAGATGTGTAATTATATAGTACATAAATAGTAGATGTTTCCCGGTCATGGATCAATAGATACCTGCTCAAATCTCAGTCATGGCTTTAAAGTTGATCTGTGTTGCTTTTCTAGACTTAAACAGCAATCAGGACCTTGTTGGGTACATGGAAACCTTCAAGTTTACATAGATGGAGGCTAACCACAAAACACATATTGATGAAACATTGTTATCGACCTCTGCTTGAAAAGTTTAGAGTCAGTTATTTCTGTGACCAACAATTCCCAACATATTTAAACCTCTATGTGACCAAAAATGTTTTCTTTTCTGTCTTCTAAGGTTCTGGAGGGTTCTCCTTCAATGCTGCCCAGACCAGTATGCCATCTTCCTCTGCTGCCCCCACCACACAGGCCACTGGGCCCAAGGGGTTCTCTTTTGCAGCGCCCTCTCAGTCTGTCCAGCAATCAGCACCGTCAGCTCAAGGATTCAGCTTCAAAGGTACTTGAACTGATTCTGTACACATCCTTTGCAAGTAGCATGGAGAGCTTAGACGTATTAATAAGGAAAAGCTCCTGATTACTTCAGATATTTGATATATTTAAAGGAAAGGTTGAGTTCTAGGAAAGGAGAAATATAATTTGTGAGCTTTTTCATTCTTTTTATGTGAGTTTGAAAGAACATCATGGCTGAAATGTCCCCTGAAAAGGATTGCTCTTCAAATGCCCTCATATTCAAAATATGACGAGAAATAGCTGAAATGTTTGCGCCAAACTTTTATGCTACAATGTGTGTGCAGTCCCATATACCCATTTTTGTGTTCAGTGCATGTGCTTTTCACTGAGATTGGGTCAATTTCTTATCATTTTGATAATTCCAAAACCTCACAGTATACACCAGTTCTTGTGTAGACATGATATTTTCCGAATTGCTTTGAGACAGTTTCCTTCACATTTTAATCACATGACCAGAAGTCAACTTTATCTTTAAGTATTCAAATGACTGAGGATTTACATTTTATCAGATTTTATGATCAAAACAATATGTATCGGCATTCAAACTAAGAACAGACCTGTGTATCATATACTTTAGGCTGCATAAATGTGTTAACATGATGGTAAGAAAGCTGGATTATGTTTGGGGGTGGGGCATTGTGAAGCATTGAAATGTGGGTTATAGACCATTTTATCCAAGTTAGACAGATAAATTTATGAAAGAATATCATTCGTAGTGTGAATGTTTTCATGGAAGAGGTTGTTTTCCTGTCTTGTGATCTGCTCATCTTCTTTTCCTTTACACCATACTCTGCAGCCACGGGTGCTACTCCATCAGGCTTATCTAACGCCTCATCAAGCAATGCCTTTGGGGCCTTCTCCAAGCCAGTCACCACTACTGCATCAGGTGTACAGACCACACTGCCTTCAGCCAAGCCATCCCAACCTGCCCAACCTGAGAAACCAAAAGGACCTCCCAATGTAACAGCACCAGGAAGTCCTGGAGTAGTAGGGCCACAAGGTTTATTTGGTAAAGGCCCACCAAATGCAGTTGCCCCTGGATTACCTGGTGTACAGCCACAGGGACAGCAAGGTGGCCTAGCCCTTGGACCACCGAATGCAGTAGCCTCTGGAATATCAAGTCAGTCAGCACAGCCAGGTGATGTACCAACAGCACCATCCCTAATTGCAGGATCAGGTCCCCAAGGGGCAGCCTCGATTACTAGTAAAGGTCCTGTCAATCAGACAGCTTCAGTAAGACCATCCTTTTCTGTTGCACCCACGTCAGTTGCAGCAGTCGCACCAACCAAATCATTTGGTTATTCCTTTGGTCCTCCAAAAACTGGCACACCTGATGTAGGACTACCATCATTCAATGAGGCTAAAGCTAGTAAGGATGCACCAGATGCTCAAAGGTCACAAGTTGGAAAGCCTGTGGCAGTTGTTCAGCAGACTCCAAAGGCATCTGCAGGTGGTATTGACCCATCCAAAATATCCGCAACATCCACTCCTTCTGCCAGTGCTAAACCTGTCACTGCTGCACTGCTCTCCAACATCAAGGAAGAGGTAAATATAAGAGTTGTGTAGTGATGCATTTCTTCATGTGGTACGATAGGTCAGTGATTAAGGCTTGGTCTTAGAAGCTAGGGATCTCTGGTTTGTCATTGCATTGTTGTGCTATAGCTCTTATATGAGGCAGCTTTAATTACAGACATACAGACATCATTTCACTCAGCTACTAGGATGTAAAACTGGTAGTCCTGTGATCCCTTGAAGGGTCTGACACACATGGGCTAATTACAGTCCTGCTTCACATGGACCTCCAATGTTCAATGTGAACCTTCTTTGAAAACGGTTGGGAATCCTGCCTACTACTTCATTTCTTATCATTTACAACTTTACGCATTTAATCATAAAGGGCTAGCCCAAGTAATCATTATCCACGCCTCCTGTAGAAGGGTGGTTGTATCATAGCAGCTGCTGAAAATGCTTTTGTCTGTTCTTTCCATCAGATTGAGCACTTTACCAAGGAACTGACAGAGCTCAAGGCCAGGGCCCCAACAGGTCGACACTCTGTCGGCTCCTCCAAGGATCTCCAAGATATCTGCAAAGGTGTTGACGACCTGGCATCGTTTAAAGTAGAAGTACTGGATTGTACAAGGGTACGGAGTGATATCCACCAACCTCTCTTATGATTGTGTTTCTGTATAAATAAATATATAAATAAATAAAATAGCTCAGTTTAGTAGTCCTGCAAAATATTGATCGAAATGATGTGTTGGTCATTACAGTACTTATTTCCCTTGTGGCCTTCACACAATTAGAAGGGGCATTAACCATGTGATTGCAGCATAGAACTGCGAAGTTACTGTTCAAAAGACAGGAGTGTGCTTGTTTGTGTAAGGCATTATAGAGTTGTGAATAGCACTATGACTATACTGTAAAACCATCAACTTTGCAACTTGTAAATGACAGCTGTTAACTTTTTATGGATTCCAAAATTCGCTGTTGTTCAGTTTATTTCAAATCTGCACCATTCCCGACAGATTCATACACATGAAAGATTCTGATTTTACAGTTTTGCTCAGGCAAGTTATTAATATTGATCCGTTTGTTTTTTCGCCCAGTCACAGAATGAAGATATCCACAGCCTGAAGGCCAAGCTCCTGAACTCCTTCAGCCTAGTGGAAGAGAGCCGTCTGAGGAAGCAACGCAGCAAGGATCCCCGCTACCTCCAGCTCCTGCGCTCCAGGGGTCTGGATCCACAGTCCGCCAAGCAGATGCAGGAGATACGCTCACTCTACCACTACCTGGAGACGGGTGTCAGGGATACCAATGCTTGCTTGGACATGGAGTGGGAGAAGATCACTCGTGGAAAAGGAACCAGATCGACAAGGTAAATATTATCCATTATGCAGTGATTGAACCATATTAAAAATGAAATATGTCACTTGTCTGTAAAACTGATGCATGTCGGGGTTTGCAACGAAAATGTAAATAAAAAGAATAAACCCTTCACGTCACACACATGAAAAAACGAGGCTTAAATTCAGCTTTATCTTGGAGTATTATTAAATTGTTGAGGTAAATATTTTCATTTCATTTTGTAATTATCACACATGGTTTTTGTTAACCCTTCATCCTCTTGGCTCTTCACCCAGTTATTAGATCTCAGGAAACAGCTGACCTCTGCTTAGCATTGTGATGCCACCTCCACCTTCAATACACCTATCCTCGATAATCAATTTTCTTTCATGTCAATCTTTCTTCAGGAGAATGGTGACCCCTACTATGGACACCATCTATCAGACCCTTGGTAACCATGTCAACATCCTAACAACACAGAAGAACAAGCTGACAGATCTTAGAAAACAACTGACCACTGCTCAGAGATATGACGTCACCTCCACATTCAATGTACTCCCATCCTCAAAGATCAAGTGAGTAGAAACGATGTGAATAACTGATATTTAGGACAAAAATAAAAACAAAACACTGAGGAGCACAGAGTGATAGAGCTCTTGAAAAATGCCTTTTGAAAAAAATATTACTTTTTCACTAGAACTTTTTAAAGTGCTTCAATGAATGATGATGTCACCTAAACTTTCAATATACTCCCATCCTCGAAGATCAAGTAAGTAGACACTTGTGTGCATGTGGCAAAAATGCTGAAAAAAAAGTGACATAATGAAAAAGAAATGAGAAGGTAGCAGAGATAGGCTTAACTTGTTCACACTGTGTTATACTAAAATTAAATTATATCCAAATCTTTGAATGTAATGAAGGTCTTTGATCTATGTTTCCTGATTTAAACAGCCAGACCTATTAGTAATCATCCTCCCTAGCAAACAGAGTAGATTTAACCAGGTATTTAACTAGGGTTTAACTTGTTGATTACTGTATTGACCATTAACTTATTGATGTGTTCCCTCCTTCACCCTATCAGAGCCAGCAGTGACCCATCATCCCTAGCAAACAAACTATATTTAACCTGGTATTTAACTAGGGTTAAACTGGTTGAATACTATACTAACTATTAACTTATTGATGTGTTCCCTCCTTCACCCTATCAGAGCCAGCAGTGACCCATCATCCCTAGCAAACAAACTATATTTAACCTGGTATTTAACTAGGGTTAAACTGGTTGAATACTATACTAACCATTAACTTATTGATGTGTTCCCTCCTTCACCCTATCAGAGCCAGCAGTGACCCATCATCCCTAGCAAACAAACTATATTTAACCTGGTATTTAACTAGGGTTAAACTGGTTGAATACTATACTAACCATTAACTTATTGATGTGTTCCCTCCTTCACCTTATCAGAGCCAGCAGTGACCCATCATCCCTAGCAAACAAACTATATTTAACCTGGTATTTAACTAGGGTTAAACTGGTTGATTACTATACTAACCATTAACTTATTGATGCGTTCCCTCCTTCACCCTATCAGACCCAGCAGTGACCCATCATCCCTAGCATCCAGACTTGCTGAGGTGAAGATGAGTTCTCCATCCAAGGCTAGGAGCACGCCCATGTCAGCCAAGAAGCAAGCCATGCTTAGAGATGTCCTGTCTCAGAGACAAACCACTCCTATCAGATCAGCACCAAGAGGTTAGAATATCCTCCTTCCCCACCCTGTCAGTTTTATAGAAAGAGATTCCTGTGCTCAGTCATCTTGGTTGAGTGGATTACTTGCTAGTCTCTAGTTAAAATGTGAACATCTATCTGGATGTGAATTATGACATTGAAATTTCCACATAGTGATTTGATGTAATTATTGTAATGTAAGTACTGATGAAAAATATTAGAACAGTCAAACCTGTTTTAGCGACCACCTGTCTATAAAGACCACAAGTTTTGTTTCCTTTGAAAAGTGTTTGTGATTGGGACCCTGCAGAGAAAGACCACCTGCTCGTAAAGACAGCTTTTCTTGTCTCCCTTGAGCCGTCTTTATAGACAGGTTTCACTGTATTTGCCTCAAAGATCAATCTCGGTTTATCAAGTCCCATGTAACAGTAAAGTGAATGTTGTAAAGTGTAGAACTATTTTCAGAGCACAGAACCTTAACATGGTTCAGAATGACCTGATGGTACTTTTCAGTATGGTTCATGAAAGTCAACACGTGTGATATTAGAAAGCCGGCTCTGGATTTTAGATTGGTATGAGTAAAGTGTATCTAACAATAGCTCACCCTGTGGAGAGTTTGCACTTGTCAGTTTCAAAGTTTTGTCTCATATATCATTTGTAAAGAGAAAGAAAGAAAAGAAAATACAAAAAGATTAATACTGCTGGTATATCTTTCAGCTGCTCTTGCCAGTTCATCCAGTGTGGGGTCTCCACCAGACCTGGATGATTTCCCTCTCCCTCCTGAACGACGTCTACGCTTCCCATCTGACGAATCCCCGCCTTACAGTGGCAGTCTGGTGGATGGGCGTCGCCCTGCTCATCACGCTGGAAGTACTGACTTGAGAGGTATAGGAGTCACAACTTCAGCTCCAGGTAGCCACAGTGGTGGTGATGGTGATGGTAGTGGTGGTGGTGGGTGGTGGTGGTGATGGTAGTGGTAGTGGTGGTGGTGATGGTGTTTGCATTGTAAAATTGGAAATTACTATGTTGTTGATATTCACACTGTTAGTGGTCTTGGTGGCAGTGGTGTTGATGGTGGCACTGCTGATTGTGATGTATATGGTGAAAATTATTTTGATGGCTATGATCTATGATAGTGGTAGTGATGTAATTGTACATTTTGTATGTAGAATTCAGTCACTCAAATGATGTGAGTGGTCATGATAATAATTTTTTTTTGTCTTTTATGATAATGGAGTACAATTATTGATTTATGTTGACAATATATGGATGAATATGTTTTCAGCATCATGGTAAACAATGTTTTTTTCTTTTCATATTGCATATGCAGCTGCCCAACCTGCCCCCAACCAACCTGTGACATTCCAAACTGCACCCCGCCCTGCCCCCAACCAACCTGTGACATCTCAAACTGCACCCTGCCCTGCCCCCAGCCAACCTGTGACATCTCAAACTGCACCCTGCCCTGCCCCCAACCAACCGGTGACATCCCAAACTGCACCCCGCCCTGCCGCCTCCTTTTCCACCTCCACCCCTCATCAACCACAGGCACGAAGCACACAACCCCCTGCTCAGCCTCAGGGTAGTCAACGAATGGGAGCACCGCCACCGCCTTCTCTTCAATCCTCCACAATGCCAGCTAACCCCATCCAGCCAGGAGCGGGGATGGTCACCTCACCGCCCCTCCCTCAGGGTGCACAGGCGAGCAGTCCGACTACACCTAGGGGGCAAGCTCCTCCACCCATGACGTCTAGTTTCTCTCACACAGGGTCTGGTACAGTGGCTTGGGGATTGACGGGTGCAACCACAAAGGTAATATCAGAAGACAAACAGTCCTTCAGTTCTTAAATCCAGTTAGAAAAATAATGCGTATTAGTTTTACTACAGCATATTAATACCCTATGGCCCTCTCCTCTCTAAATGTCAGATGATAGGTAGATGGTTTTAAGTATGAACTCAATTATTTTCATCATGTGAGCTGTGTAACCCAAGAAGGGATAAGAGAGGATCTTCACTGCCTGTACTTTTGCAGTTATATGTGTAACTATAACCTTGAATCTTGTGGATGTTTTGGTACCAAATTGATATATTTCAATCAATTGAATTGGCAAAATATACCAGACTTGCACGGATTACATGTAGATAATATTCTTAAGATAATTTAGCCTTATGATGATACTGTTATATTTGATGTATCAAAGACCCATAGGCCCATATTCTGAACTCCGGTTTAACTTATACCATGGTTTAAATCTGTGGTTTAACTATGGGTAGCCAAAAATGTCAAAGCTTTGTTACACTGTATGTGTCTCATGTTTACTGGATTCTGGTGCCATGCTTTAATGGTCAAGAAAACTATTGTACTTATCATTCCCAGACAGTTTTTAATAGTTTGAGTACCAAAAATGCTGATAAATATCTACTGTTAGAGATTTGTGTCACATTTGGCTGCCCATAGTTAAACCACACATTTAGACCATGGTTTAAGTTAAACCGGATGACAGAATAAGGGGCATAGAGTCATATATTATAAGAAGAACATGCTGTATTGAATGGGTATAATAATTGATTTTAATGTACATTCAATATCAGCAATTTTGATTACCTGTTGTAGGAAGTTGAAAAGCAGTACCTTACTAGTTTCAAACATATTTTTGTTTCATTGTGCTTCCTCAAGCAGCCTACATCACCTGGACAGCAGGCGGGCGTGGCAGCACTGAACCGAGCCCAGTCTGTCAAGGCTGGGAACACTCCCGTAGAGAAACCCAGTCCTCCTGTCGTCAACATCAAGAACCTGGACACCATGAAGGGTACCATGCCCCCTCCTGTCACATTTGCTCCTGTTGCCAGGTAACAATTTCAGTAGTAGTAATAGCAATAATAATGATGATGATGATGATGATCTACTTTGGATTCTTTCTATCATATTCAATGGTACTGTATTACGTAATAGTCATTTTTTTTAAACGTCCCATTATTCTATCTCTCTTCTAATAGAAGGTGACATTTCATATGTTCCAGGATGCATTATATCAGTCTAAGATTTTTTCCTGTAATGATCTTTATTTTTTTGCTTTTAAATATACTATGCACTATTGAAATGTATATTTACTTCAATAAAATAAAAATTGTTCATTTCAGCACGGTGGATGCAGGAACAGCTAAGGTAGTGACCCAGGTTATAGCGGAGATGGCCATGGCTAGCGGTGTGAAGCCCCCTCAACCAGGAACAGTGGCAAGTGTGAGTTATGCCCTTCTTACACTAACAGCTTTCTCCAAGTATTGCTTCTGTCAAAACTTTTGTTAGTATTACTTCTATAGGCTATGTTTATGTACTACTGCTATTATTGTATACTGCTAATGACGGTCATCTAGTGGATATGTCACCGGACTGTGGATCACATGGTTCCCGGTTCAAATCTCGCCACGACACTAATTTCCTTTGGCAAGACATTAATCTACATTTGCCACTCTCCACCCAGGTGAAGTAAATGGGTACCTGGTAGGAAGAAATTCCTTAATATCTTAGCACATAGTATGGTACTTTGTTAAGCACAGTAGAGTATATTTGTATAATAGCTGTGCTATATAAATGGACATATCATATTTATATATATTATTTGCTGCATGCTGCAAGAAAATTGGAGAACAGTCCTTGTTATCAGATGGTCTCTATTATTCAGGTTCCCTATGATATTGGTTTCAATGAGGACCATTCTTCGAGGGAAAAAAAATTAATTTTGGACATGGATGGCCTTTATATACAGGTCACCACCAAAGCAGCTTGATTGTACAATCATTTAGATAACTGAAAAGATGTTTAGTACTAGAGAATCGGAAATTGGTGTTGAAGAGAGACATACTGTAGCTTTTCGTCTTGCACTCATCGGAGTATCCCGCAAGAATGAACAGAAAGCTGAAATCGAACCATATACCGGAAACTAAAGGAACAAAAAGCGTGCGAAATATTAAACAGATTTTGGTTGGCTGCCTGAACATAAGGGAAATTAGGCTTACTGCCAGCCGGTTATGTAATAACAGTAGCTAAAATAATACAAGCGTCCTCACAAACTCTTTCTGTTGGCACAGAACAGGGTATACTCCGAGTGCAAGACGAAAAGCTTCAGTATGTCTCTCTTCAACGCCATTTTCGAATCATTTAGAAGTTCACTTTTGACTTGCTTCCTTGCAGGCCTCGGGTGATTCCTTACCCGTATCCCCTACAGGGAGAAGATCCACCCCTACAAGCCCTACCACCACTCAAGCTGCATCAACGGCTGTCGTCATGACAACCGTCTCCCTCTCCTCCAAGCCAGTGTTTAGCACCATAGCAGTACCTTCTGGTTCTTCTGCCCCTGTTGCAAGATCGGCAGCTCAGCCTGCTAATGTCACTGCACCTCCGAGTAATGAGAAGCCAGTAGCGGGAAAAGTAAGTCATTACAATTGCAAATTCAGATATTTTTTTTTGGAAAGATTTGCACAAGCATATGAAACAGTTACATTTTAAACCACTCTTTAAGGCTTTAGAATAGATATTTGTAACCAGAGAGTATACATATATATATATGGTTTGATTCCTCTGTAAAATTTCAGTCTGAGGATGGAGTACGCAACTCCGAAACATGTACCATTCTTTTAGTGCTATGTGTTCTTTGTAATAATAATATATACATATTTTTATGCCTCCGCCCACCGAAGGTGGGTGCCGGAGGCATTATGTTTTCGGGTTGTCCGTGCGTGCGTGTGTGCGTCCGTCCGTCCGTCCCACTTCTCGTTACCGCGATATCTGAAGAATCATTTGAGGTAGGAACCTCAAACTTGGTACTAGTATGTATCCCCATACGAAGATGAACTGATTGGATTTTGGGGTAAGTAGGTCAAAGGTCAGAGGTCACAGAGGTCAATTTACATGAAATTACATAAAAATTCTTGGTTTTTAGCACCGTTACCACAATATCTCAAGAACTGTTTGAGATAAGAACTTCAAACTTGGTACTAGTATGTTTCCCTATATGAAGATGAACTGATTAGATTTTGGGGTAAGGAGGTCAAAGGTCAGAGGTCACAGAGGTCAATTTACATGAAATTACATAAAAATTCTTGGTTTTTAGCACCGTTACCGCGATATCTCAAGAACTGTTTGAGGTGAGAACTTCAAACTTGGTACCAGTATGTATCCCCATAGAAAGAGGAACTGATTAGATTTTGGGGTAGGTAGGTCAAAGGTCAGAGGTCACAGAGGTCAATTTACATAAAATTACATGAAATTACTGGTTTTTAGCACCGTTACCGCGATATCTCGAACTATCTGAGGTGAGAACTTCAAACTTGGTACCAGTATGCATACCCATAGAAAGATGAACTGATTAGATTTTGGGGTAAGTAGGTCAAAGGTCAGAGGTCACAGGTCAATTTACATAAAATTACATGAAATTACTGGTTTTTAGCCTCGTTATCAAATATTTCTAGAAGAGTTTGAGCCATCAACTGAATTTAGGCAGAGGCATATAGGAGACGCAGTCGCATTCATCTTGTTTTTTGAATTTATTTATTTATTTTTTTTTTTTCGGGGGGGGGGGGGATAAAAACTTTAAAACTAACATCAAGTGCACTTCAATTAACAGATATCACAAGTATATGTTACATAATAATTGTGACCTAAAGTCCCTTCCCAGTGATTATACCCTTGGTATACCTTATCCAGTCATGTGCAGATGTACTGGTACATGGTAAATTGAAATTCTTTGAATGCATTATGCACTCCATTGATGGCCAAACTCAATCTACGGTGATAGTTTCAAAAGCAGTCAAACCTGCTTTAGCGACCACCTGTATAGAAAGACCACCTGTCTATAAAGACCACCTGTCTATAAAGACCACCTATCTATAAAGAGCACAATTTTTGTTACCCTTGAAAAGTGTTTCTCATTGAAATGTGTATTAAAGGAACCTGTACATAAAGACCACGTTTCTTGTCTCCCTTGAGCGGTCTTTATAGGCAGGTTTCACTGTATTAAGTTGATGTTCCTTACACACAGACCATTCATTATTGTCACATTAAAGGCTCATTCAAATATGGAGCGGTAAACCGCCTCGTAAAAACCGTGGTGGCTTTTACACATACTGCGCTTCACATGTCTGTATTTTATAACATGCAGGTAAGTGAGTATGCGTAGATAACTTTGTGTTGTGCATCCCTGCTTACCATTCATTTAGAAAAACAAAAAAGGTGAAATTTTTTTTAGGCAGGTTACCGCTTCATATGTGAACGGGCCAACGTAACCACTTATCAGAAATGAGATGTTTACAAAAATAATTCTATTTCATCTCATATCCGTCAACTTTTCAGGAGAACCCGCTGGCTTTCTCTTTCTCCAAAGTCCCATCATCTTCTGCCGCGGCCATGACAAAGTCGAAAGGATTTTCCTTTGGTGATAAACCCCTGGCTGCTCCCTCTGCATCAAGTCTTTCCGGTGGATTTAGTTTTGGCTCAAAACCAGCTACATCTGATGCTACTGCTGCTGAAGCTCCATCTGCGAAAGGTGAGTTCTTCAATAATTTGTAGAACCTCTCCCCCCCCCCATTAATCTCACATGCATGCTGATTTTATAGTTATTTAATTGAAGTCCAGACAAAAGGAAATTGTGACATTTCCATTTTTTTATTATTAAAAAAAAGACAGAGATACAGAGACACATTTTACTTACACTGTATGGGAAAATTGTGCATTCATAAACATGTATAAATGAAACCAAAACCATTGAAATTAGGAAACGGTACTTTGCTCATAGCATCTTACACGCAGCAATTGTGACAGCTGATGTGCATGATAATGGAATCCTATTCTGTCTTCCCGACATGACGATGATATAATCTAGTAATAGTACACATTTATTATTATGTGATACAGCCTGCACTTCTTGAAAACTAGGTGAAAGGTGATTGTCGGTTGAAACTAATGACAGTATCTAAAAGCCATCCAGATATTGTCATCGATGTTATTATGTGCAGGACTGAAAACTAACCATCATGTAAGAGGGTTTTTACAAGGATCTTTTCAAACTGGGAGTTCAAGCCATATCTTTCAGGGAGATTGTTCTCAAAATTCAGAGGTTATTTTGAATATCAAAATTTTTTTGACCATTGATCATATACCCAGCGACCCATTAGTCTGGGATGTAACGTCATATTACATGGCTGGACACTTGTAGAGGCCCAGTGCACACAAGCCCCTTAAATTTAAGCAGGGGGGGCCCTTGCACAGAGACCTTAACAGAGTTCAGTCTGAACTGCCCCCATGAAAAAATAAATGTTAGTGTTAGGCCCTGCCTATTATATGGTGATGGGATGTTTTGAAAATGACCTTCACTTTGACCTTTGACCTGATTCTAGGTGATGCAGCAGCCCAACCATCAGGGAGCTCAGAATCTGGGGTCAAACCTCAGATCTTTGATTTCTCCGGAGCAGCCGCCAAACCCAAGGCCAACGTGTCTACCCCTGGCGGCTACTTCTTTGGAGGTCCGTTTTAACCATTTCATATTCTTTCAATTGTCCTGAAAATAGCTAAAGCAATGTAGCTGGGATTGAATGTGCCCACATGAATATAAAACAGGAGATTATGGCTACTTTGTTTTTGCTATTGTTTATGCTAAGTTATCAAATGAAGTCGTATATGTTTCTATTATCATGCAAAAGAGAACTACCTGAAGGACTTCTTTTTATTCTTTTTATACAGTTAAATATCTCTGTATTTTGTGTGCAATTTGTTTGCTTGGACTACTTACAGACATCCAAATGTTTTCTTGAATTTGATATAGGCAGTGAAATTATGCATCATGCAGTACAAAAAGAGAGGGTTATATTCATTCTGTTTTGATAATTCTGTTAATGCAAAATCAGTTACCTGATATACCTGTGTATAAACTTACAACCTTTTTATGTTGACCGATTTAACCCCTGTACATGTTCGTTTGTGGATATCCAAATATTTGCTGGAACTTAATTTACACATTGAAATCTCATTTTAAATACTTCAGCTGCATCAGGTTCATCAACAGGAGCCACTCCTGTTGCATCCACTCCTGTTGCATCCACTCCTGTTGCATCCAGCTCAAGTAATGCAATGTCTTCTAAGGCACAGGCAACGTCAGTTCAGGCAACAGCTCCCTCACAGTTGGCACAAGTCAAAAATAGCAATCCTCCAGCAAGTGCTCCCAAGGTAATTTTCCAGTTGTGTACCTTTCTTTAGATTGTCTATGAGAATCAAGTTTGTCAGGTACAAGTGAAAGGTATGCATTTGCATATTAGTTTTTTTAGCTCACCTGAGCCTAAGGCTCGAGTGAGCTATTGCGATGGAAATTTGTCCGTCGTCCGTCGTGCGTCGTCCGTTAACTTTTTACATTTTCATCTTCTTCTCCAAAACCCATGATCGGAATTCAACCAAACTTGGTAGGAATCATCCTTAGGGGTAGTGGACCCAAAGTTGCTAAAATGGTACATGTGGCCCCCAGGGGGGCCCAGGGGGAGGGCCCCCAATTGTAAAAGCGATGTAAATTTCAAACATCTTCTTCTCCAGAACAAGGTATAGCTCAGACTTGGTATTGTGTATGGAGATACCTCTATAGATGAAGAATGAATGTTGTTCATGAAATTTCTCTGAGTGGCCCTATAGGGGCCCTGTGGGGGTAAAATACTGGAGGGGGGGGGGGGGGTGGCGCTGCCAGGCAAAATGTACATTCTGATCTTCTTCTCCAAAACACATGATCGGAATTCAACCAAACTTGGTAGGAATCATCCTTAGGGGTAGGGGACTCAAAGTTGCTAAAATCGTACATGTGGCCCCCAGGGGGGCCCAAGGGGAGGGCCCCCAATTGTAAAAACTATGTAAATTTCAAACATCTTCTCCAGAACCAGGCATAGCTCAGAATTGGTATTGTGTATGGAGATACCTCTATAGATGAAGAATGAAGGTTGTTCATGAAATTTCTCTGAGTGGCCCTATAGGGGCCCTGTGGGGGTAACATACTGAAGGGGGGGGGGCGCTGCCAGGCAAAATGTACATTCTGATCTTCTCCAAAACACATGATCGGAATTCAACCAAACTTGGTAGGAATCATCCTTAGGGTTAGGGGATCCAAAGTTGCTAAAATGGTACATGTGGCCCCCAGGGGGGCCCAGGGGGAGGGCCCCCAAGTGTAAAAGCTATGTAAATTTCAAACATCTTTTTCTCCAGAACCAGGAATAGCTCAGACTTGGTATTGTGTATATAGACGAAAAATGAAAGTTGTTCATGAATTTTTTCTGGGTGGCCCTATAGGGGGTCTGTGGGGGTAACATACTTGAGGGGGGGGGGGGCAAGTTGTCCGCCATCCATAAACTTTTTACATTTTCAGCTTCTTCTCCAAAACACATGATTGGAATTTAACCGAACTTGGTAGGAAGCTCAGACTTGGTATTGTGTATAGAGATACCTCTATAGATGAAGAATGAAAGTTGTTCATGAAATTTTTCTGGGTGGCCTTATAGGGGTCCCTGCACCAGATGTGAATTGATCCACCTCAGGTGAGCGTCGTGCCCCCTGGGGCTCTTGTTTAGTGTGTGTGTGACTACGGGAAAGTTATCTATCCTAGGAGTAAATATTGTTCTTAACTAATTTAATTTATGCAATTTCATTTGAAAGACATTGGAAGAATGTAGAAGGTCGTAATGCCTGTTAATGCTTCAAATTCATAGATTTCGGACAACTGTTAAAGAAATATACTGTTATTGTTTCGGCATTACCTGTGCCTGGAAGGGGAAAGGGAAACTTATTCACTTTTATCCTAGGGTATTCCCTCACTTCGACAGGCCTGTGAGACTCCGCTTTTTAGCAGAAATCCACACTTTTTCTCGCCGATTTCAATTTCCGTTTTATTTTTGTGTGCTATTTCCCGCTATTTTATTGGCAACCATTATTTCAAGGGTTTTAAACGGCTGCGAGCGCGAGCAGAGTCTAGCTCTCTTGCGACCAGTGGAAAACAATGTACTGTCGTATACATGTATGTACTGTGTTTTGCCTTCACGAGCGACCGTACTGTGAAGTTCATGCTGCTTCCATTGGTATACCGGAGAATTGTGGCCTGCACCGCCGCATGTTTCGGGCTGGCCATTCATGGGCAGCCGTTCAATCTGCATTACGTCAGATAAGAAGCGGAAGACAAGTAAATAGATCAGGTAAACTAGTTTCAACTTTTTCTGCTCTTTTTTGGAAACCCCACTCACAGGCCTGCTGCAAGTATAACTGGTTATAGAGCAGTGTTGTACAGGGACATGGGACCGGAACCATTGAAATGTTATCTTTCATTTTTTTCCAGGAGAAAGTAGTTATCGGCAAAGATGAGAGTGGGACAGGGAAGCCCACCGCTGCCACCACCAAGCCATCTCAACCCACAGATGAAGCAGGAACTGGTGCCACTAAGGTCTCCTCAAGTCTGCTTGGAGCCATGCTAGACAAACCTGCTTCAGGAGGAAGTCTGCTAGGAGCGATGCTGGACAAACCTCCAAGAGGACAGTCACAGCCTACCACTGTTGAAGACGAGAATGCCAAGCTTCAGCAGTCCACCAAGAACATCCTGAGTGGAGTGACCTTCCCGACAGGAACTTCCCAAAGTGGAAGAGCATCTCCAGGACCTGCTCGTAATCTCTTTGGAGCGACACAGAGCACTGCTGCAGTGTCAAGATCAGCCACAACCACACCATCATTCGGGGGTTCTGGTCTGTTCTCCTCCATTGCGAGCATGGCAAAGGGGGCAGAACCATCTACAAGTTCAGCAGCTCCCGCTACCCAGGCAACATCCTCTGCATCTCTCTTTGGGAAGACCACGTCCTCTGGATCTCTCTTCGGCTCGCAGCAGACATCTTCTGTGGCATCATCAGGTGCGGCTGCTACCTCCACAACCTCATCCGCTGGGTTTGGATTGTTTGGACAGGCAGCTAGCACAGCATCCACCAAACCATCTCTCTTTGGTCAAACGTCAACAGCCACTACTTCTTCAGCTTCCAGCACGACAATAGCTCCAGCCTTTGGCCAATCCTCTGGTCTCTTTGGTCAGGCAGCAGCTTCTACTCCCGCCTCCCGTGGAGGACCGTTCAGTTCTGGAGAATTCACCTTTGGAGAGAAGGCCAGCCTAGGCCCAGGAGGAGAGGGAAATGCTAAAAGTGTCTTTGGGACCACATTTGGTGCCTCCCAACCAGCAGCTAATGGCGCCACTCCAGTCTTTGGGGGCTCTCAGACAAGTAAGTCTAGGAGACAGGTCCTTGTAATAATTCGTCCTCTCCGGCAAAGTTGTACATCTAAATATTTACCCTAACTTCTCATGCATTTAGCAAGCTTAGGATTTTTTTAAAAAGTCATATAGATTTATTTTATCCCCACCAGCCTTGTGTATGAATGTGAATGAAGACACTGGGAGCTTAAAAAATTGTAATCAAGATATAAAACTTTACAAGTATTTGTATCATTCTGGCATTAAAATAGTGAAGATAACAATTGTTGTAAATCCCTTTATTGCAGTCCCCTGGATACTCATTAATATGAGTTAGCAAAACCCATGCCCATGAATGGTAACTCTTCTTGACTATATAATAACTTCTGATATTTTTTTCAGATTTCCATTTTCCACTAAGTGACTTTAACATTAAGAAATCAAATAGGCAAAGTCATATAAGTAGTTTAACACCTGTATTCTCAAAATCCGCCTAACTTTAGGTCATGTTTAAATTTTGCCTAAGTGCAATCATTTAGACCGCTGACTTAGGGAGTGCCAAATGTCAAGCTCTTCACCCTGTGTAAAGAAATTTAATTCTGTAGCTAAATGAAAATACATGTATTTGTCACTATAAAATGCCCTTCTCATTTTCAGTTCATGACCAATTAAATTTGTTTATATATCGTGTTACACAGTAACAGTAATAATAAAACGGAATAGAAAGGTGACATGTGGCCTTCCATAAATCAGTTGACTTGAAGATAAGCCTGGAGGGGTTTCATCAAGTGTCTTGTCGATGATTTTTCCCCAACAAATTTGCTCTCAGCCAATCAGATACAAGGATTTCAGTAGCTTTTTACAGTTATTGCAAGTTGTTATTGATGACGAGTTTTATGAAACGGCCCAGGTTTAGCTGCTTTCAAGACTACAGTCCTAAATGTTTGAATTCCTTTTCTTTTCTTTTTTGTCAGGTAATCTGTCTTTTGGTCAGCTCGCTAACAGTGGAAGTACCCCTGCTTCTGCTGCTTCAGGAGGAGGATTGTTTGGAAACGGTGGTTCTGCTGGGAGCGGGAGCAGTAGTGCTAGTGGAGGTGAGTTGTTTTTAGAGTTAATTCTGATTTCTGTTAAAGTGGCATTAAACTGGCAGAATTTGAACAGCGCCATCGTACAGTGATTGCTAAGTTAAGACTATAATTTGAAAATTAAATGCATTTTATTTTGAATTTTGACAAACAGCTGGTTTGGATAAAAGGCAAATATTATATTTCAACTATTATTTTTGACTTGGCATTGTGGAAAATTGTGTGCAGGTACATTCTAAGCTCTACAAACTAGAATGGGGCATGATGGGAAAATGAGAGGCACATACACTTATCAAATCGTGTTGAAAGATGGTGCTATTGAGGAACTCCAGTTTACTGTCACTTTAAAGGTTAAAAAACAATTTGTGAGCTGTATCATTCTTTTTATTACCATTTTGATCAGTATCTTAGAAGCAGTGTTACAGGAAAAGAATATCTATTGAAGTGCTCGCATATTTCAAATATGACTAGAAATATGTAAACAAATTTTTAGGCATTTTACTCTCAGTGTTAAAGATCGTATGCTCGATCTGTAATGAAAAACACAAAAACACAAATCTTTAACACTGGGAGTAAAATGCCTAAAAATTTGTTTACAAATTAAAATTCCTCCCATCAAGCTTCTTCATGACTAGAAATAGTTTACAGCTTTGAACCAACTTCTAGTAATAGTAGTAGTAGGGGTAGCAGTGTAGTGATATCAACAGGGCCAGCACCTGTACTAGTTTATAAAGAAAACTTGGTATAAGGGTGATTTTATTGGGATCGTAGTACTTAAACCTTGAAAAATTATTATTTTGGGGGCTTGATATGATGGCTGTTGTAGAAACAAATTTTCACAAATTCAAAGAACTGAGTGTTGTGATTCAATTACTTCGTGAATCTGGAGCATTTGTAAGAATCACAACAGCGTCTTGCCTGTTAATGTTTTTGGTTTGACAGTAATTGAAGGCATGTATTGATTGTAATCTAATGATTTCATTTCCATGAATACCTCCAGGATTTTTTAGTGGCCTTGGTGGTAAGCCCGATCCAGAAGCTGCCAAGAAGAATCCATTTGGTCTCCAAACCACACAGTCTTCTGGCTTCGGTTCTTCACCATCAAGTATGTCCATGTGATCTTCCTCAATTAACCTGTTGACTGCCGAGTTTTCTCATTCCCATATCCTTCAAGGCCACCGCACACTTTAACGATCGATCTGCGATCCAATTTCAGAAGAAAATGTAATATCATTTGACAAATCATTTAAAAACAAAAAATATTTTTTAAAGAGGGTCTGAATAGTCATACAGATAGTAAAATTGATAATACGGCCAAGTTTTCTAGTCGGTGGAATGGCCAAATTGGCTCCGAGTCGTAGTGATGTCACAAAAAACGTACGACTGCATACGATTTGAAACTAAATTTGCCCTTATTCCCTGTAGAAAGCTGACAGCTCACCCAAACCCTATGTTTAGTATTCATATTACTTTTCAGAACCTGAATAGGGTAGATTTCATTTGTTAAAATGTCAGTATTTAATGCCATAACGATTTATTTCTTAAATCGGATCACAGACCGATTGTAAGGTGTGCGGTGGCCTTTACACAGGGGTAATCTGGTTTCTATAGGCAGTGGGTTATTGTGTTCAATGTGCTCAAAACAAAAGATGCTTGATTGTTTTATCATTGTAGAGGTCGAGTTCTGGGAAAGGTGAAAATAATTTGAACTTTCTCATTCGTGTTATGTCAGTTTGGAAGAAGATTATAGTAGAAATGCCCCCTGAAAACTTGCTCTTCAAATGCCCCCATATTCAAAATATGAAGTGTTAGGGCCGAACATTCTTGCCACATGTGTTTGCAGTCCCGTATACCAATTTCTGTGTACAGTGCATGTGCTTTTCAGTGGGATTGGGTCAATTTGCTATTAATTTGATGATTCCAAAACCTCACAGTATACACCAATTCTTATGTGGACATGATCAACCTTTTCCGTTTGCTTTGAGTCGGTTTCTATCGCAGTGTAATTGCATGACCAGAACTCAACTTTAAAAGACTGGTGTGTCACTATTGAAGTCAAGCTGAATGCACTTTTTCTAATGTAAACATATGCCCCATGCACACAGACCTTATGATTTTCAGTCTGGACTCAATGTGAAATATTATGTCAGTAAAAGAAAGACGTTAGTGAGTCTAATACTTACAAACATCTTCCATTACCCTACCATATAGATGTAAGGGAACCAATCTTTTTCTGAAGGCTAAATTTTTTTCTTTTAGATGAATTAAAATGTGTGTTTTTATCCTGTGAAACCAGAATATATTTATGAAACTTTCATAAATTTTGCAAGTGGTCTACTTTTGTGATAGTTTTATGTCTTAACATAATTGATTCATGACGTTGAAACTTGGCAGTTTGCAGAAGTTAGTTGTCACAGAAACTTTTTTTTTTCTTCAGAATTGCAGGAGTTTCTGGTTTTACATATATTTATCACCATGACTAGAACCTTTCCTGTGATCATGAATATTGAAACTCTTTGATACCCACAGGGTATACCAAAACTTATGTTTTGTTTCTTTATGGGTCCAACCTTTTTTGTCCCATATATTACCAATCACATCTAAGATTTTACTTTATCTGGGCCCGGTTTCATAAAACTCATCAGTAACAACTGCCCCATTTCTATGACAAATTTACTCTCACCGAATCAGATTCAAGGATTTCAGTAGCTTATAACAACTATTGTAACTTGTTCTTGATAACAAGTTTTATGAAACGGGGCCCTGATGATTGTATTGAGTATGTAGCCCTACTCGAGCTTGAATCAGACCAAACATGAAGTGAAATTACCCAATTGATGACAATTTTACGTTTATAACTCAAAAATACTGTATAAAGGACACCAAATAACCAAATACCTTTGACTTGCCCTTATGTAGATGTGATTATTTAACATGTTATGATACAGCAGGTACAGGCATCTTTGGATCTTCCCCCACCAAGACCTTTGGGTCTCAAGGTACATCACAAGCTGCTCCAGGTAAGTTTTAAAATATAGTATCATTAGGGGCATTGCTTGATCAGTTTAATTTGGAGCGGCGTCGGGGGGGGGGGGTGGAGAGCAGTGTGAAAAAAATGTTTTTGTATAAGTGAGATTTCCATGTAACCTTTTTGATGAATTATATTGTATGTCTATCAAAAGCTCTTGTCTTTCCAGTGCTAAAGCACTCTTTTCAACAGTGTATTTTTTACGGTTGGGGGGGGGGGGCAGTGGGAATGTTGGACCAGACATTATGGCAAGATTGCACAAAAAAAGAAAGTATCAGATCTTTAAACTTGCTGACTCTGACAAGAGTTCACAACTTCTAAATTTGCCAATAATTAGAAAAAAAGTATGATTGCAATTTGTACGCAATCTTGCGAAGCTACCCCTCAATTTCAATTTGTTAAGATTTCAGAGAAATCATTTTTCTTTCTCTTCTCTATATTCACTCTGATTGTCTTCAGCTTTTGGAAGCCCAGGTAGTAGTGCCTTTGGTGCCAACTCTGGTGTTGCCAACACAGGTTTTGGTGGATTTGGTCAACCAGCTGCATTTGGTCAAACAAATACAGGTATGGAGCTGAAATTTGTAAAAAACTTTTTCACATCAATTACCCCAAAAGATGTAAAGATCACTACAGTTATGCTTGAATATTTTCCCGTGGTTCTTTTGCCCTTAAAGAAGGTTTTGTGTGTATATTTGTTCTCTCAACCCAACTGTAGTAAATTTGTATGAAATGAATTATTTGTAATATTGCTAAGAACAGCTTCTGGTTCTTAACCAGCAATCACTTTCTGCATTTATGAGAGGCAGCAACAGCATGCATAGAAATAAATTACATACTGTATATCTGTGGTTTCCAAATTAATAAATGTGTAAAGCTTCATTGTTTTCACACTTTTTTTCAGCTACACCTGGATTTGGTTCACCAGGAGCAGGGGCTGGTGGAGGAGGAGGAGGGCTGGGATTCGGCACCGGGGCAACTTTCTCCAACCCGCTAGGACAGTCGCCCTTCGGTAGCCCTCAACAAGGGAGTCCCGCAACAGGCTTTGGGGCTAGCTCACCTGCAGCTCCTCCAGGAGGTGGATTTGGAACGTAAGAAAGATTTTATCTCGGGGTGATGGTCAAGTTTTGTGGCTTTGTTTTTTTATAAAAACTGGCTTGCCATTATTAAGTAACACAATAGTGTGATTTGCATAAATCAAGCTCAGGAAGAGAAAAACATATTGGTGTCATGATGGTGCTCTGTCTGTCAGTAGTCCTGATAACATCAATAATGAGGATCAGAATAATGGTGATAATGATGATGGTGGTGATAAGGATGATTATGATGACTGGTGATAATGATGATGGTGATGATGACGATGGTGATGGTGATGATGTTGGTGAAGGCGAACAACATGAAGATGATGGTACAGATGATAAAAGAGATGATGGTGATGATGATGATGATGATAATGATGATGTTGGTGAAGGCGAACAACATGAAGATGATGGTACAGATGATAAAAAGACGATGGTGATGATCATGATCATGATGATGATAATGATGATGTTGGTGAAGGCGCACAACATGAAGATGATGGTACAGATGATAAAAAAGACGATGGTGATGATAATGACCAAGATCATGGTGATGATGATGGTGGGTGGTGGTGATTGTGATGGAGCATTAATGATGAGAGTAATGATGGAGGTCATCCTACTTCAATTTTCAATGCTTGCATTATAGACCACTGTTTATGGACTGATACAAAGGGAATAAATCCGTCAACTTAGTTGGTATATAACATAGAACATCATAAAAGTAATGAAGCTAGAAATTAGTTCTCTCATAATATGATAATCATCTTGACCCTCATGATGTTGAGTTTGGTGAATTTAATTACTATACTTCTATTATTTGCATATTCCAGTTTTGCCAGTCAGAATGCCCCTTCATTTGGAGCCCTTGCTGGTACAGGGGGAGGAGGAGGAGGAGGAGGAGGGTTTGGACAGCAACAACAGCAACAGCAGCAACAGCAGAATACTGGATTTGGAGCACTTGGCGGTGGAGGAAACACTACAGGTAACTTAGTAGAGATGGAGATAAGAGTGGTGGTAATATACATACATAATAATAATAATAATAATAATACATAACATTTATATTGCGCTTAATACAAATGTTTCTAAGCGCCGAAGTATTATTACCCCGGCTCTAGCTAGGCTACCGAATTCGGTGCTTACAGCATTCAAGGAATAAATTCCTACCAGGTACCCATTTACTACACCTGGGTATATTTAAAGGAGAATTACGCTCAAAAATAAAGACGATAGTATTCAAAGGTGTTATTTATTCCTGCTTGTTAGACTATATGGCTTCGCGTCAAAATATACGAGATCGATACGAATCAAATTTTTCTGAGCAAAATTTACCATCTGCTAGCAATATGTATCGTCTGCTAGCAGCACATGGGGGCTGCCATTTTGTTTATGTGTACAAGAAGATTTTCTTAATCCAAATGCTCAATTGCCTTTTTCAAAATTAAAAACCCATTTGAGATTAAAAATATAGAATAGATATGTCAATTTATTTTTAAACTGAAGATTTCCTTATATATTTCTGTTGAAAATCGATATTCGCTTAATAGAAATCTATTTTCTCGATACTGGACGTATGGGACGGAGCAAATTAATTCAAATTTTATGGATGCTTCTTCCCTGAGCATCTATAGTGGCAAACTATGCATTCACCTGCTTTCGGATAATGGACTTGAAAAGTCAGAATGCATGCTGCATATATTATGTTCTGCTCTGTTTGGCAAACCCAAGAAAATAGATTTTTGTTAAGCAAAACCAGACAATTTAAAAGTATCATTATAAAGATTTAATTTTTATAATACATGTAAACACCCACTTTATATTTTCCGTCACATATGGGATTTTAGGTAATGAAGGAAATCAATTTAGGATGTGGATTCAAAATATCTTCCTGACTGGAACATTTCTCAATGGTTCATGTACAACTCCAAATCAGCAAGAAAATGGCAGCCCCCATGTAAATGAGTAGGAGACGATACCGGGTGTTGGAATATCTTTATTTATACCCTTTTCTGATATCTTATTAGAAAATGATTTAGGCCAATAAGTAGGAATATATTACACCTTCCAATATAAGTAAACTTGTAATCAGGGCTTAATTCTCCTTTAAGATAACACTGAACATATGGAGTAGCATGCAGGGTTGGTGGATTAAAATCATGATTTAAATCAACATGATTTTTTTTTTTTAATCATTGATTTAAATCACTTCTATTATCCACATTTCTTGATGGATTGCTTTCAAATTTTCCATGGAGATGTAACTTGGTATAATCTACACATCTTTAGTGTTTGCTGATGCTGCCCCCAGTGTTCCACTTTTTATAGGGTCAAATGTCATATTTTGGTTGCATGCATTCTGGAGGACACATTTGTTGACTGATTTCTTTCAGATTTTGTATGGAGGTCCATCATAGATTACTCTAGACCTCTACAGTTTTTGGTGATGCCGCCCTCAGAGTTCCGTCTTTCATAGGGTAAAAGGTCATATTTTAGTGGATATCTTGTGTGCGCTCTGAGATCACATTTCTTGACAGATTTCTTTCGAATTTTGCATTATACTCTAATCTACACACATTGTTTGGGTGATGCTGCTCCTAGTGTTGACAATAGTCCCAGCAAGTGGCGGCAATCTCTACGCCATCCTTTTTTTGAGGGAGGGGAGGGGGGAGGTTCTTTGTCCCTCCTTCGAATTGCTGCCAGTGCCGGGGGATACATTTCGCATTGCGCGGCAATGGACATTTCTAGTTATTCTTGTCTTTTATATTCTACTTTTCTTTCCGCTCTCTTTTTTGTTGGTTGGTTCAATGCTTCAATATATATTCTATATGTTTGATTTGTTTTTTTTAATGTACTTTTTAAATGGACTTGAATAAATTGAATTGAAAAAAAGAAAGAATCAAAGATAAGTACATGATCAGCAGTGACTCAATCCCTCGCAATGGAAGAGCTTTAATAACAGTCTGTAAAACTCAAAATAAACTAAACATTACCATTTAAATGTTACAAATAGGTAATTTACTCTGATAGTTACATGTACATTGCCCAAAATGATGGCTTTTTCAGTTTAAAAAATACGCCTTCTCTGTCTTGTTCAATGTAACTAGGTGACAAAAAAAAAATTTCATTTGATATTCAAAAAATCGAATGGCAAATTGACCATCTTTTGAGGTGGTCCATATTGAAAGAAGACGGCCCCAGAGCCGTCCTTTGTGCAATGTAACCGGGGGCAAAGAAATGGCTGTTCAAAATATAATTAAGAGCATTAATTGGATAAAAATTGTGCAATGGCATGTGCTTCTGAATGATGATGTAATTGGCAGCATGCATGTACAAAGGATAGAGGGGGGGTGGGGGGGGGGGGGGGGACGTCTTTTTTGGGGAATGTAACCGGGGAACGAAAATAGAATAGCAATTGCGTGCTTGATTAAGTGCACACAAAAAAAGTGGGGGGATTTTCTCTACTTAATGGGAATCCCAATGGGGGCATTTTCTCTACGTAATGGGTATTCCCTAGGGAAGTTTGTATGTTGTCTGTATGTTGGGAAATTAATTCATTGAGATTAATTATTTCTCAAATGGATTTTCATATGTCAGTTACTTCATATGTTTAATTGGGCTTATAATTACAAATTATACTGTGAAGAACAATGTTAGGAGTAAAATTTATGATGAGATTAAGATATGTTATTATTAGGGTAAGATTTCTTTGTAATTGAACATTATTTCGGTGATTTTTTTTTTAAATAAAAAATAGTTTTAAAAATCTGATTTAAATCAAATAAATCCAATTTTTTTAATTTTTTTTTTATTAAAAAAAATTGCCAACCCTGCTAGCATGGCAGTCCCTGGTTCACTGTTACTTGACAAGGCATGTGTCACTACCTAAGACACTAATGTATGTAGCTCAGCTTCTTCCTCTTATAACACCCTGTGTTATTGAGGAGGATGATGATGGTTATATGATGATGATAGTGATGATGATGATGATGATAGTGATATGTTTATAGTGGTGGTGATGATAATAATGATGGGTATAGTGATGGTGATGATGATGATGATGATGATGATAGTGATGATGATGGTGATGGTGATGGTGATGGTGATGGTGATGGTGATGATGATGATGGTGATGGTGATGGTGATGGTGATGGTGATGATGATGATGATGATGGTGATGATGATGATGATGATGATGATGATGATGATGATGATGATGACATTGATAATGCTGATGAAAAGGTTGCTACAAACAAACAAGAAAGTATTAATACAATCACAATGAAAATTATTTTCATGATACGGACTTTGATGCTGACAATTAAGTTTGTAATGGTGATTGTGACTTTAATAATGATTTCAATCAAAGCAGTGATTGTAGTCATGTTCATTATTTTCATCATGTTGATTATAACAGTGTTGATTATGGTCTTAATAACACATGTTCATAATAGTGATTATGCTTCATTGTACTCATGTTTATGTAGATTATTATCTATATATTTTATATTATACTAAACAAAACTGAGTAACAAGATATCAACAAAATAAGAATAACCTAAGACATGATACAGTGGCCCATATTCTGAACTCCAGTTTAACTTATACCATCTGTGGTTTAACTGTCAAAACTTTGTTTATACTGTATGTTCCTTATGTTCACTAGATTCTGGTCTCATGCTTTAAAGGTAAATTGTACTTATCATTTCCAGACAGTTTTTAAAAGTTTGAGTACCAAAAATGCTGATAAATTGAATATCTCCTGTTAGAGATTTGTGTCACATTTGGCTGCCCATAGTTAAACCACACATTTAGACCATGGTTTAAGTTAAACCGAAGTTCAGAATATGGGCCAGTATGTTTGAAATCTTTTACCATTTCTTGATTTGAAGTTATTCGTTTGATATGTGCATTTTTCTTTGTTACTTATTTTTTAACTGTATCCATTTTATGTTCCCCTGTACTGCGTTTGATAAGAACAGGTAGCCTTGGTTGATTGTATTCCCTTTATTAACAACTAATAAATGGTGA
This sequence comes from Heliocidaris erythrogramma, assembly GCA_025617745.1. Classification (NCBI taxonomy): domain Eukaryota; kingdom Metazoa; phylum Echinodermata; class Echinoidea; order Camarodonta; family Echinometridae; genus Heliocidaris; species Heliocidaris erythrogramma. Next base: position 29,699,302 of record CM046869.1, read on the forward strand.
TTTATTTAAAAAAAAACAAAAAAAACATCACAACTTTTGCAATTGTTATAATAAAACTTCATTAGGCTCACAATCATGATTACAATGGTAACAAAACCACCCATACCTTTTGTGATAAAGCCCTTTACTTTTTTAAAATAAATTTCTCTGTTTTCTCTCTTTTTTTTATCCCTTCAGGATTCGGTGCTTTTGGCTCAGGAACTAACAATGCTTTTGGGGGAGGCAGTAGCACCAGTAGCTCTGGGTGAGTTTAGACACATGGCCTTTGTGGTGTAAGGTTTTTAATGTGTACATTGAATATTTATCCTGTGCGAGGTGTTAGGCATAAGGTGTTTGGCATATATGTTGCATTTTTGCTGTGCGAAGTGTTAGGTGTAAGATATTCGTTACGTATGGTGTATTTTGCTAGGTGTTGGGCTGTAGTTTTTAGGCATGTGGTGTCACTGACGTGTGTGGTGTATTTTGTCAGTTGTCGGGCGTTAGTATGTGCAGTCCCTGATGTGTCTTATGCAATTTGCCCGGTGTTGAGCATTACAGGTAATTTTGAAATGTTAGTGTCTAGTCACCGCAGTGTCATCAATCTCAGATATCTTTGAGGTGTATTTTGCTAGGTGTTAAAAACTCTTTGCATTTCGCTGATGCATATGATGTATTTTGCTAGATACACATGTATGAGGTGTTAGTTGCAAGGTGTTAGGTTCGTGGTGTCAGTGCTGTGTATCGTGTATTTTCCTACGTGTTGAGCTTTAGTTCTAAGGTCTTTATTATCACTCATGTGAATGGTGGATTTTGCAAGGTCTGCAGTCAAATTATTTGTCATGGTTGTACTTATCAAGAAGTAGGAAGGACAAATTTTTGAAATATGAACCAAAATTCGCAAGGCATACTTTGTAAGGAACATGAGAAGACTAACATACATATAAACTACTTTAATAATGTCTCACTCATTGTATTGGTTTCAGTTCTAGATGTAATGTTCTCTTATTACCCTTTTTGCTTCTTTTCAAAAACTGTTTGGTCCACAATTAGATATTTTGTCGTGACTCTTGAGTGCTGATCACGAATCAGTTTTCAATCGAAAGTTCTGATTCACCTACTTAAAGACTATTTAAATTACTTTTAAGTGAGCATTAGTCTTAACTTTATTTAGGGGTTTTATTTTTTTTTTAGTATATCATGATTGACAAACAAGATTATTCCATTGGATGATCTTTGAAGGTTTGCATGGTGGAGCTTATAACGTGGAGAAGGTTTACGGTTCACCATGTGTGTTGGTAGGAGGAAAGGGAAAAAAGGAAATTAGAAATGGATAGACGAGAAAGGATGACAAGAGAGAAAAGAAGAAATATTCTTTCGTGACAATGGGTGAAGTCCTGAAAAGGACTGTAAACCAATAGGAAGGTTTACTGGTTCACCAGGTTTATGGATAGGTGAAGGGTGATGGATGATCTGTAAACCAGATGAGATGAGATGAGAAGACTTGGTTGATGATCGATGGATGAGTAGCGATGGATTGAGTAGCGAAGGTTTGAGTAGATGAGGCTTGAGTAGGAGGTTACTCGACGTTTCGGACAGGTTGACTGTCCATCATCAGGAGTGATGATGGACAGTCAACCTGTCCGAAACCGTCAACCATTGCTCGTAAAGGTGTGTTTTTTAATTTCTCTATTAACAGTACTCCTATTTTTCAGAATCAATGTCAAACTGCATGCTATTGTAATAGTTTGAATTGAATTAGTCAGGTTTATGATATTCAGTAAGTAAGAAAACAAGTGTGCTCATAAAAAAGCAACTTAGGGACTTATGGCATTCATTCCTATCGGAGGCAGATTGGCCGAAATGCACATTATATCAACTGAAATTACATAAGACATAGAGATTCACAAAAGCTTCACAAAAGCTTCATGCCACAAAATAATGAAATCACAATTAAAACAACATAAGATTATTGCAATTCGCGAAAGTTTTGTGCTGCAAAATTGGCTGTCTTTAACAATTTGCGAAAGTTTTATATCGCAAAAGTTTCTGGTTTTAAAGTAGTCTCTCCTGTGATGACAGGGAAGTAGAAAATAAAAAGAACAATCATGCAAAGCTACATTGCATTCCAATGTCTTCCACATAGAAGATTATTATTGCTAGAGTATTAGCTACATCTACAACCTGGACAATTACCCCCCCCCCCCTGCCATAAGGATGCATCTAGGATAATTACCCCTCTCCCCAGATGAATGCCACTGGAGGCCCGTTTTCAGCAGCTTGAGTTTCCAAAATAGCCCGCTAATTCTGATTCGGGAAACTAGCCCGATCAGAACTAGCTCGAGCTAGTTTGTAATGAAGAGGCAATTAGCTGGCTATTTTGTGGGTTTCATCTCGAGCTTACAAGCCCAAGTCAACTCGGGTTTTTTTGTGAAATAGCGTGCTATTTGGCGAATTAGCCCGTTAATTTCACAGGTGAAGACGCACTCGAGTTTTGACTCGGGTTAATTTATTTATGAAACCAGTACTAGAAATTCTATTTATGTATTTCTTGATTTTTTTCTCTCTATGTTTTTCTTATGAATTTCTTTGTTTTTCCTTCTCTCTTTTCTCCTTATGTATTTCTTTGTTTTCCCCAATCTTTATTCTTCTTTCTATTCTTATGTATTTCTTTGTTCTTCTTGCTATCCTCTTTTATTTATGTTTCTTTATATACCTCTTTGTTTTCCTTCACTCTGTTTATCTTTTCCTTATCTATTTCTTTGTTCTTCTGGCTATCTCTTTTCTTTATGTTTCTTTATGTATTTCTTTGTTCTTTCTTTCCTCTTTTCTATATATTTCCTTATGTATTTCTTTTTGTCTCGCCCACTGGAGGTGAAGGCGAGGCTAAGGGATCCAAATGGCGTCCGTCCGTCGTCGTTCGTCGTCCGTCCGTTCGTCGTCGTCCGTCCGTCCATCACAAACGTTATGACAGATAACTTTGCAACCGTCACTCACTTTTCAACCAAACTTGGGTTGTAGATGCACTGAGGGGACCTGCATGTTATGGTGCCGTTGGAGGTCACATGATAAGGTCAAAGGTCATTTCAGGTCAAACATTAATGTTTACCTGCAAGACTCTCTTATGACAGATAACTTTGCAACCGTCACTCACTTTTCAACCAAACTTGGGTTGTAGATGCACTGAGGGGACCTGCATGTTATGGTGCAGTTGGAGCTCACATGATAAGGTCAAAGGTCATAATAATGCGCCATGAGCATCTTTCATGATGGATACCGGCGCAATACAAATGTCGATATTATTATTATTATTATTTCAGGTCAAACGTTAAAGTTTACCTGCAAGACTCTCTTATGACAGATAACTTTGCAACCGTCACTCACTTTTCAACCAAACTTGGGTTGTAGATGCACTAAGGGGACCTGCATGTTATGGTGGCGTTGGAGGTCACATGATAAGGTCAAAGGTCATACGTTAAAGTTTACCTGCAAGACTCTCTTATGACAGATAACTTTGCAACCATCACTCACTTTTCAACCAAACTTGGGTTTTAGAAGCACTTGGGGGACCTGCATGTTATGCTGCCATCAGAGGTCACATGGTAAGGTCAAAGGTCATTTCAGGTCAAACATAGTTTACCCGCAAGACTCTCTTATGAAATAACTTTGTAAACGTCACTTTCCAAACATTAGTAATGTAGATATATGCAAGCATAACTTATGCAGATTTATGCACTTGGGGGACCTGTTGCATGGCAACAGAGATCACAATATTTCTAGTTATCACATGTGGGCGAGACACATTATCGCTAATGCCTTGTTTTATGTATTAGTTGTTTTTCTTTCTTTCTTCTTTTTTCTTATATATATTTCTTTGTTTCCCCATTATTTATTTTTCTTTCTATTCTTATACATTTCTTTGTTCTTCTATCTATCCTCCTCTCTTCATACTTCCTTATGTATTTCTTAATTTTCTTTCCCATTCTTTGTTGTTCTTGCTATTTATTTTATGTTTCTTTATGTACTTCTTTGTTCTTTCTTTCCTCTTTTTATATTTCCCTATGTATTTCTTTGTTTTTCTTTCTATCCTCTTCTCTTCATATTTCCTTATGTATTTCTTTGTTTCTTATGTATTATTTGTTTTTCCTTCTCTCTTCTTTCTTCTTATATATTTCTTTGTTTTCCCCCATTATTTATTCTTTCTATTCTTATACATTTCTTTGCTGTTCCTTCTCTCTTTTTATCTTTTCCTTATGTATCTCTTTGCTTTTTTCTTTTTCATTTTATCCTATGTATTTTTTTTTATTTTCCATCTTCTAAGTGCGCATGCTCTGTAGCTCGAGTTTATTCCAAGAACGAGCTGGAATCGCTCAACTTGGGTTTTTCAAACTGACGTTTTTCTTGAAAAGCACTGATCAGGCTAGAATCTCAAGCTTGAGCAAACTTGGGCTGATGGAGACGCACCTTAGGAGTCCTAGGACAAATACTCCCCCTCCAGGAAAACTACTAAAAGTCCTAGAACAAATAGCCCTCCCCCACCCCCACCCCGTACCCCCACCCGTACCCGGTACTGTTACCCATGTGAGATCATAAAATCATATATAGTGGACCATCCCCTTCCAAAATCCGGGTGAATTGTGAAGGAAAAAGACAGCCGAAATATGGGTGACTCATTAATTGCAGGCTTAATCCTGCTGCCTAGCATACTTGTGCACACGATGATATGACCAATGTGTATGATTAAGTATGTCACTTCACTTATAGACATACTCTCACCAGTATCCATGTGTATTGCTTTATAATTTGCGTACACCAGATCTGTTGGAATTTCCAATTAATGTGTGTTCAAATCTGGCATGCAGCAAAACTCATGGCCCACTTTGACATCACTTAAGCTTGCCTTTGATTCATGGAGAGCGTTCAGTCGTGGTGGAGGGGAATTTATGGCAACTTTTCTCTCGGTAGTTCTTGAGTTGGTGGAGTGTGCTCAAATTATGTCAGACCTGTCGGTCATAAAAGTGAAGTCCACGCTCGGTGATTGAAAACACCCATTATCCGGTAAATAGCCAAATGGTGTCAAATTCTCGTTGAGGACCCACGATTATGTGTCTTTGACCTGAGTTATCATTCTCTCTGCATCTGACAAATGGCTCCTTGATATTAAAGAGCACATACAGACCCCCCCCCCCCAAAAAAAAAAAAAAAAAAAAAAAAAAAAAAATTCACTGACCCGATGAATCAGTAAAAAGATTTTTAATGAAACTTTAAAAATTAAGTCTTTATGAAGGCTATTGCAATAGTAAATATTGCATTCCTTTATGTAATACTTATTGATGCATAGAAAGATAATAAATTTATAGCAATCGATAATATATTAAAGAGAGGATGCAGTGGACAAAAGATTGAAATAGGTTTGGAAGTACTTTAAAAATAACTGAAGACATAGTTACACAGGAATATAAAAACCCATTTGAGACAATTGAACCACATTTTGTGGTTTAGCTATTACTTTTGATTCAGAGCTCTAAAAATATACCAGATGCAAGAGTAGAAAGAGCAATAATTTCTGCACACTGTCCATTTTTGTTGCTTGACCATATTGCATTTGATGTCAGGAATTTAAAAAAACGAGAATAAGCTTTAAAATCCTTAAATTGGCAACACATTGAGATGTTCAAAATCATTGTTTTTCATCAAAATTGGCAATTTATTCAACTTTTCAACAAAATTACTAACCATGCATATTGTTTTTAAAGAAATTACACCTTATTCGAACCATGTAGCACTGAAAGAAAAAATATTATTTTTGCAAATTTGAAGAACAAATGCGATCAATTTGGCCCTTAAATAATTCCTGTCCTGAAAGGGTTAAGGTTAAAAGAAAATATTGGTGTGATGACTCTACACAATGCAATACATCACATTGAAACAAATATTCCTTATGATGATGATATATCAAGATTGGTAATTTCTCTACCATCAATATTTAATTTCCTAAACCTTGATATAACAAGAAAATAATTACATGTAATGTACATACACATGGTATTTTCTGAAGTCTTTTAACTTTGCAGATCACTATGAAATACAAAGTCTTTAAAAATCATTTGCCTCACTGCCTACCTTATCCATGGAAAGTTTAATGCTAAAATGTGATCTATCCCTTTAAATTGTATGAGGAATTAGCTCACGCTGTCCTACTACCGTTACATCACAATATCGTCATCATCTCTCAACATTTACGTAGTAATACCTTAATAATCATGTGATGAAGTCAACTTGGGAATTGTCATAATTCCTTTGTATGGTCCGTAGAAAGTTACTTATTTCTATTCGACTTATTTTTAGCTGCTGAATGCTGCCCGCCTATTTCGTTCCCCACTTCTCTTTTTCCATGGCCTGTCTGAAACAGATTTCCCTTGTAATCCAGCAGAAGGCACATGCTGGTCTCAAATTCCAGACCCCATATATCTTGAGGTTCCTGTTTTGGAAGATGTGTCTTGAGTTTTTATAGTTGCGATGTAAAACAAAATGCTTGAATTGTTGGCTTCGATAATTGCCTCATCAGGATGTTACTCGCCTATTTCGTGAATGAGAAGTTTAACCCCCCCCCCCAAAAAAAAAAAAAAAAATATATACATTCTGATTTGTAAACAACTAAAAATTCATTTTAGCTACAACTACATGTAAACAGTATTATCCCATAAGTTATCAATATGAAAATAATAATAATAATAATAACTAGAATTTAATTTGTCATGAGGACGAATTAGGTGGTCTGTCTTTCAATTTGTATGATCATGATTGTAATCAGGATGATCATAATAATGGGGAAATGCTAAACTGAAGATAGGAAGTCAAGAATGCCATGAATGGAGATGCTTCTTGAGGACAGGAATGTAGAAAAATGTGTGAAACGGTCATTGTAAGATGTGATAATATTTGTGCAAGATAACAATCATGATAATGTTGACAATGATAAGATGCTCATATATAACAATGACGATAATGATGATCATGACAACATTTAGAACTGCAGTCGTTAGTATCAGAACGATGTGCATGCAATGTCGTCCGTATTTTCTATTTTGTTGAGAAGTTGACAGGTGAAATATCAAGATACGCATGGTAAACCATGATATAAGATAAGATAGGAGAAAATAATGCATACTGTGAAATTAGGAGATGATAGAATCATGAAAATAATTACGAAAATAAAAAAAAGACAAAGAATGATCATGATAATGGTGATGACAGTGATGATGATGATGATGAGGATGATGATGGTGATAATGGTGATGACCATGACTGGAATGACATTGACCTTAACCATGAAAAATATGAAACAGAAATGACATTTCGTTATGAAGATACGACCATAAGTTGATTTGTAGAAAATGTCGCCTAGATGACATCACAATAATCTGATGACCTTGAAAAAGATGAAGGAACTTGACCTTATTAGGACTGATGACTAACGAAAATTTTAAGATAATTGACTAAGCCAATTTTGAGAAATTGTGATATCAAATAGGACTAATGATATTGCAGGATAGCTTTAATACACGTCAGGGAATCAGATTTTCCAAAGGGTAAATACATAAACTACTGCACACTACTTTCCAATAGACATAACACGCAAAATAAGGCAGTTTATTACTTGGTTTGTGATTGCTTGGTTTGTGATTGCTTATGTTATAATAGTCGAACAAGATGGTAAAATGAAAGGCAAAAAGAAGCAAAAAAAAAATTTAATGGACCCACCGGGGATCGAACCTGGGTCACTGGAATGGGAGGCAAGAGCTTTGACCAATATACCAAAAAATTTCCCATAGAGATAACACGTAAACGAAAAACAGGATTCTCAAATAACATTTTGTAGTGAAAAATTGAGCATGATCCCGACATCTGATCAAAAATTGGAGACCACACTTATAAAAGCTTATAGTCTCAGCTATAACATACTAAAATCTGGAAGAAAATAGACCAAAAACAACTGAGATACAGCTCAGAGAACAATGTCATGTAGATTCATGATTCGAAAAAAAAATCATCTTCCATAGACATAACACGCAAATAGGGAAAATTCTGACATGGCATCTTTGATTGAAAATTTCACTGTGATGACGTCATCAAAATGGAAAATGGTCGTCACTGATTTTGTAGGAAATTGCCTCAGCTACAACATATTAAAATCTGGGCGAAAAACGACCAATAATTACGAATCTAGAGCCAAATTTGCATAAATGTGATGACGTCAAAACATGAAAAATGGAAATTTTGACTTCTTGCGCCATTTTGATGGTGTCATAATGTTTATAAGGGTCAAAATACCTGATGATGAAAAAAAATTGGGGGGTTTATGGACTATTTAAAGAGCTAGGGTTAATTTTTTAGAGGCATGTTTTTGCACGTTTTTACGTTATTTTCGCCATAGACGCGCACACCGATTTTGAAATTTGACGCGCACGTACGACCTTATTATTGATTGAAATTGATTCCAAGTTGATGGAAATGATGAAGAAAAGTGTCAGGATTGCAAATCAATCGAAAAAACAGCGTTTTAACGTTATTTATGACTTGCAAGTGCGTAAAACGCACACGCGGACGCTTACGCACAGACACTTTTGAAATGCTCAAAATAACCGGACACGTGTGCAGACTTGATCCTACGTTATCTTGAGCATTTTACAATTTTGACGCGCTCGTACGCGCACGTCCTGACCTCTAGATGACCTGTGAAGACATGACTTGATGACCCGTCATGTGAAGTTTATCTGTTGGAATTTCCAATTAATGTGTGTTCAAATCTGGCATGCAGCAAAACTCATGGCCCACTTTGACATCACTTAAGCTTGCCTTTGATTCATGGAGAGTGTTCAGTCGTGGTGGAGGGGAATTTATGGCAACTTTTCTCTCGGTAGTTCTTGAGTTGGTGGAGTGTGCTCAAATTATGTCAGACCTGTCGGTCATAAAAGTGAAGTCCACGCTCGGTGATTGAAAACACCCATTATCCGGTAAATAGCCAAATGGTGTCAAATTCTCGTTGAGGACCCACGATTATGTGTCTTTGGAGGATGGTCCATCAGAGATATTTGCAATTTACTGTGCCAAGATAGATCGCGCTACCCTCTGCATGTGTGAACCTGCGGCGTGCCAGTGGACCTCCCTGGCGCGCCCCACAATAGCACGATCCACTTTCCAATCTCGTAATGAGAACGGGGTCTGTGTTGGCGTATATTGTTTGACACTTGGTCACAGAAATTAGCTTTTGTTTTGCTTTATGTTTGTCGAAGAAATACACCGTGGATTTCATCCAAACAATGTTCTTAAAACTCGCTCACAAATATAAACTGCTCACAATCCATTTAATGGTATTGTACACTTGCTATAATTGACATGGCATTCAATGAGCTCATCAAGCCAAAGTAGTACACAATATACATGTAAGTGATGAATCATGACATATGTAAGATGTAAAAGATTGTGAAAAGGGTCTCTTTGAATCATCAATAAGCTTGACAGTAATTATTGATAAAAGAACTGCTGGATGATGTGGGACATGTGGTAGAAAGTGGTGTCGGTGAAGAGCTCATAAATGCTTCTGAATCCTGTTTCTTTGATGCTCTTCGATTAATATGGTACTTCATACATTTAGATAACTGCTTGAATTAGTTATTTGGTTGATTTCGCTGGAATTGTCATTTATGTCTCGCCTGCGTAGCGGAACGAGACTATAGGCGTCACTATTTCCGTCAGCGGTGGCGTCGTCAACAATCATGCTGTAATCACAATAACCTTCTATAGATTTAAGGTAGAATCACCAGATTCATACCACAGGTACATCTCCTGAAGGCGCAGGTCAAGTTCGAAATTGAGTTGAATCTAACAAAGGACAAAGGTCAAGATGTCAATGAACTTTCAGTAAAAATCACTTCACATGTAAAGTTTAAAAAATAAAGCACATGTAAGCATGCACAAACAGCATTGTCTCATTTTTCAGGGATAAATCGTATGTAACATCATTATTGCTTTAATTATAAAGCTGCCAGACCAAAGTTGACATTCTCATTCGCATAGCAAGAAGCAGGCGAGACAATGCTTGACATTTGCCTTGTTCATGATGAGAAGACAGAGAAAGTGAGGAAAGGATGACTGGGTGAGAAGTTTGAGAAAGAAACGTTAAAGTAGAACTTTAATGATTTTAAATATTGGCTTAATACTTATTATTGCATAGATGGCATAGATTAAACAAGGTTATCCAAATTCAACGCTTGGAAACATTTGAAGTAATGATTATTATCAATTATAAAACGGTAAAATACAGCCCCCGATATAGCAGCTGAAGAGCTCCTCGAACGCTGCTGAGATATGTGACGACACACCATGGACCAGTCCTGTCTAAGCAGACGATGTCCCATAACCTCTTACACATTTTTCAGAGCCTATTTTGTCATCTCCTCTTCACTTATTTCTCTTCCTTCACTAGCGTCAGTCTTAATGTTAGTCTGTTGCCTCACTCTTAACTTCGTGTATGGTATTATTTTGATGAAAAATGCAGCGTTAAAAAAATAAAGCAATCAGTCACTTGTAAACAAAATAAGACGCCATTGTATTTTCAGCTGTTTGCACCGGGGCATGTTCGGCGTTTCAAGAGGGAACGAATACCATCCTGCTATTATTCGGAGGGCTTTTCAATTTGAAAGTGGGGTTTATTTCATTGATCATTGACCCTTCTCCTGTGTATTTACAATCAAACGGTTTTAGCTATCAGAATCAGTTTCACTTTCCCTTTATAATGGTGTGAAATAAGGTCATGTTTAAATACACCAAACTCTTTATAATTTGATAAATAATTGCATTGCAATTACGTTCATTCATTATAGGACGTCGTCTGCTTAAGCAGGATCGATCCCGAGTGTGACCACATCAAAACATCGCTATATTTCTGGCGAATCCTCGGATATTCCAGATGCTGAGAAGAGCTTTTATTTGTGTTGTTTTTATAATCATCAGATACGCAGTTGACATAAAACTTATACGATTGCCATCTGTAAGCTTCCCAGTTTCTAATGATACATTAATTGCCATATTTGTGATTTTCTTTGAATATCTACTTTAAAAGATTAGGAGGTAAACTGAAAGGTTACGGAGTGATAATGCAAGTGTTGCCAAACCATTTTCTGCCCCTATTTTCAGCCCCTATTTTCAGAAAAATAGATCACAGATAGACTTTCTGTATTTATGATTCTAGACTTTTCTTGTTTTCACTTTTTTCCACTTTTTCCCCCCTTCTATTGGACAACCTTCACAACAACCTTCATAATGTTTGTACCATTTTCTGTCTCAAGAAAGCAAAATATAGCTAATTTTATTCCAAACTATATTAGAGCATTTATATCCATGAGCAGGATTTGTCAACCACAGGACGGAAGGTGTAGGCCCTATATGAAACTGATAGTGTCTGAAACAGAACTGAAAACTGAGACTAATGATGCAATGTGTTGTGTCCTGGTAATTGACAATAATAGTTCATTTCCCCTCTTCACCTCTCCACACCCCTGCTTGTAGTCCCGAAATACTGCATTCTGTGTCGTGTAATAACGTCCAGCCAGTTTATAATGGTAATTAGTGGAGTTGGTTGTTCTATTTAAAGTCTAGAGCTTCATTTTTCTGTTGTAATGAGTTCGTCGGAAGCACTGAATTGTATTTAAAGCTCTGAAGCCTCTTGAAAACATTCAAGGATACATGTACTGTCAAATAATTCATATGCTAAAAGAAAACTACAAAATTAAAAAAAAAATAGCTTTAAATAAAGACTGAAGCTTTTCAACTTGTACTCGTTATGAATTCAGTTGTTCTATTTCATCAAGCGTTGTTTTAATGTACCTTGGTTTTGGGGAGCGATTATTCTTTAGGAAGCATTGAATTTAAAGTAAAGGTCTCAAGTTCCATTTTCTTGGAAACATTCAAAGATAATTGAAATTATTCATTTTGCAGAGATAATAGCGTTGAACAAAGACATATTTCATCAATCATTGCCAGTTGCTGTAATATCCTTTTAGTCTTCTGTTATAGTGCTAATTCTTTTGAAGCATTCAATTAAGAATACAATTTCAGAAGTTTCACCATTTTTTGTTTGGTGGAAAAATGGCAGAAACTGTCTCTATGATTCCTTTTGTGAACGGAGTACATGTACTACAGTTAAGTAAGAATGTCTCTTTGAATAGCTTTGAATTGAAGCTTTTGAAGCTTTTAACCTTGCACTTATCAGAGTAAAAATACAAGAATGAACAGAAATCCAAAAATATAAATGGAAAGGAGAGGAAGGAACTCATTTTTTTGAGAACAGTGATATGTTCCTCTTATGGAAAGATATATCTGGGGATGAAATATAGCAGTCGAAGGCAATAGCTTGGGGCTAGGCAAGACATGTATATTCGGTAAATCCTGAAACTACTGACGTCATGAATTGATATGCTTTGCCAAGAAACACATGCTACTGAAGATCACTGCGTGAACCTTGTCAAATATTGTAACTAGATGTATATTATTATTATTTCATTGAAAGTGTGCCACTGTTGAGAGAGTCTTCACATGTATATGAACCAAAGCAATGTTGCAAAAACAAGTGAGTTTGTTTTATGTAAATGATTAGAATTGTTATGTCTGCTTCAGGGTATTTGTTATACATTGCTTTGAATTGATTTAGGTATAGTTGGGCAAAGGAGGGTAGAACACAACTAAACAGCTTTTTTTTTTTTAAATGCAATGGAACCTCGGTATAACAAATTCCTTGGGACCATAGAAATTACCTCTTTATGTTGAAACCTTGTTATTTCATTTGAATTTATTGATATATCGTTCATTACAGAAATTTTTTCTATTTGGTTAACAATAAACATAAGACATTTTTCACAATAAAATAGTACATAACAATGAGCTGTACAATTATACATAACAATGTGAACCAAATGAATTAGAGAGAAACTACAAACGGTTACAAACCAAAGTTTGTAATGAAAACCAACACGAGAAAAGGAAATTCATTAATGTAATTTAATTTCACATTATATTTTCTTGGTTTCAAATCTTAGGTTTCCAAATAGGCTTGTATTACATGTACAGAGACTCTGTACATAGCTGTCCAGAAAATCAGATAATTGTAGACATCGGCCTTATAAAATACATGTACGTCTAATAATAAAATGGATATGGCCCCTAAGGCCCTATTCTCAATTTGCAATGATTTTTGGAATGATGCTGATTATGTTCTATTTTGGGGTAAAATGAAAGTGGTTGAACGGTATAATGCATGAATCTATTAGACTAATTGAGACAAACGATGGATGTTTGAAACAGAAAGATAAAATCTTATGAGTTAGAGTTATTTTGTTTTTCCTCCTGTATTTCTTTGTTTTCTGAGTGTGTGTGTTTTTTTATATGCAGTGTTATGCACTATTGGAAAATATGCCAAAATCACCTACACAAACTTTTTTTTTAATTTCATCAGGTATCTTTTTTAGGGTTGTCTTTATGTGACAAAAAGATTGAATGAATTTCTCATTATAGCCTCAAAATTGTTTTTGATTTAATTCTGCTGTTAATTAGTATAGACACTTTGGGAATATGGAATTGAATTTCCTTTTTTATTTCCATAGCTTGGTTCTTTTAAACCATATTAACTTAACTCATAGCCCTAGGCTAACCTTGAATTGGTATGACAAATATTGTGTATGTGGATATGTGTCTTGTGTGCGCCAAGAGAGGTATACTTGTGTGACTAATTGGACAGTCAAGCACAATAGATGCCTTTATTCTGTCAGGCTTGTGTGGCTTTTTTTGCTGCTTGTGTGGCAATAGAGAGAACAAAGGGAAAGACACACAAGTATACCTGCTTGCGTTTGTTTAGCATTATGTCCGAGGACATTTTCGGACAGAGAACAAAAAAAAAATCATGACAACAATGGTCCTCGGAAGCCGGACAATAGTCCTCGAACGTCGAACAATGAATTTGTGCTTTATTCCGTCGACTGTCCGAGGACGAGTAACAATAGAAGAACAATAGTTGTCCTCGGAAGTAAAGCCTTATAAACCTATATGAGTATGTGTGTGTGTGTCTTGAAAATTAGGAAGGATGTCAACTCTTGTACCTGCCAAGATTGCTCGCTTGAGATTGCTTCTTCCTCGCATTCATTGAAAATACTTACATTCACACTTGAATGTTTTACAAGTGTGTCTCTTCATGATAAGTATTGCTGGTGTTTACACAGCAAGACAATTGCAGAGACTTTCGAAAAATCAATATGAGGCAATTTCAATAACCTAGTCCATCACCTTCCGAAATATGCAATATTACAATGACATGATCCGAGTATGATAGGCAGTACGATAGGGTATTGAAATTTCCCTTAGTTGATTTCTAGAAAGTCTCTGCAATCTTTGTGCCGGTAGAATTGTTGAGATGAAGTGTTCCATAATGGTCATTTTTGGGTTGAAACGATCATTTGCCTTCTCTGTGTGTATTGCGAAACGCATGAGCGAACATCGCGTGGCTTGTGTGAGGGATCGGTGCTGGCTAAAACATTTCAAGTGAGCGGGGGAAATCATGCACAGGGGGATCAGGGCTAGTGTTATTTCACGTCTTTCTCTCCGCTGACATCGTACGCTCATATTTTCGCACATCACTCCTTATTCTTTTGTGTGCACAAAGATTTTTTTTTGACCCATTCACTCATCTCGCATTTCTCTCTCTCTCTCTCGCTCTCTCGCTTTCTCTCTATCACACTTACATTGTTAGTTGCTTATTCACATCACATTATGTACGCACCTATAATGATAGTGGTACGTCCCAAACGGATGATTTGAATGATATCATATACGCCAGCAGAATGCTGGTCACGTGACTCGTGACTCTTGACTAGAAATTTTTGCTTGATTGATCTAAAACTTTGACAAAAAAATGATCACTGGATTTTGGATCAATCACATCATGTCTTATATCAGGATATAGGTAATTTATCCAAGCTTCTGAAATCAATCACCCCTGACATCATTGACCCTTGGAATTTTGACATCATTGACCCTTGGAATTTTTTCAGTCGAAGAATAATGGTGGCAGTGTCTATAATTTATGTGGGTTTTTGATGTATTGCCATAGACAAAATATTGAACATTATTAACTTTCAAGAAAAAATGATCACTGGATACTGAAGCAAATTTGACAATATATACATCAAATGAAAGCTATTGAAATGAATTTTCATAAACCGATCACCCCAGAGTGAACTCACTAGTTATGAATATACGTCCAATTCTTTGCAACTTAGGTACATTTTGTGGTTCTATTCGTGTGTTGAAGCGTGTGTGTCGACTTTCGGACACCCAAATGCGCGCTACTAACCATTATGACTCTTACATATTTTACAAGCGTGACTTTTAATTAAATGAGTGTAATATCACCCTTGTGAACAGGGCTTTCATCTATGCACTGAAAGTTCATAAGATGACTTGTTCACCCTTGAAGATCGCTACCATTGATACCTTTCATAAAAGTGTGACCAGATCAGAGAGTATTGCATAATGTGAACATGCCCTATTGCCCTTTTTTCTCTTTGTACAACATATTCACGTAGTAGTCTCTTCCACACTCTATGACATTTCACTCAGTATGGATGAATGTTACTCTCTGTTAATCATTGCATGCCCTGAGAACACACCTCCTTTTTTTCTTTGTCATGCAGATTCACTGGAGGAAGCTCGTTCACACAATATCGCCACTGAGTCATCCCCACACTTCATCTCGCAGAAACCCAGTGCCTTGCAGCTATTTTTCTTGAATCATGTGACACAGTAAACATATGAACGTTCTTTGGAAGGCCTCCCTGATATATAGTACATGAATCAAACTGATGTGCCTCCATCGGTGATGAGTTGGACATTTGGATACAGTGTATGAGCCAAGCCTAGAAAATTGATTAAAAGAATGTTTATCATGTGTTTCTTCAGATCTTTAATTGAATTGATTTAATACATGAAATTGAGCATGATATATCAGTGTTGTTTATAGGACTCCTTGATTTTACATGTGTAAAAATCAAATGAAATACCTTAATTTGTGAACTCTATTATGATACAGTGTAGTGGTCTAGCCCAGAAAATTGATAAAAGAGTGTTATTATGTGTTTCATCAACTCTTTCTTATGAATTGATTTATTTTCCAAAACAGAGCATAACATACATCAGTGTAGATTCACATATCTCCTTGATGTAGTACAGGTGTAAGATTAGAATGAAATACATGTACCATATTTGTCGAATTATGGAAATTTTTATACAGTCTCGCCCTGAAAATTGTGTCAA
This sequence comes from Heliocidaris erythrogramma, assembly GCA_025617745.1. Lineage (NCBI taxonomy): Eukaryota > Metazoa > Echinodermata > Echinoidea > Camarodonta > Echinometridae > Heliocidaris > Heliocidaris erythrogramma. The sequence continues at coordinate 29,715,640 of CM046869.1, forward strand.
CGAGTGCCTGTCGTGTGTTTCAACAACTTTTCCAGTGAATTGCCAAAATTAAGTATAAAATGTCTGTGTTTATAGATAGGCCTGATTGTGATTGGTCAGTCATATCATGGAGCTTCAAAAAGTTCCCTCTCATAGAGAATATACGTGAAAGTGAACTCCATGATCCACCATGTTTTAAACAGAGACCAGGTACGCGTAGGCTTATTATGCGCGTGTCACAACTCTATCAACGCGCTCTGAGTCCAATGTATATTGTCCCTTCATTACCGATAATGACCACATCAATGATTTGAGTATACATGGGGAGTGTTTCATCAAGCGTTTTGTCAGTGATTTTTACCGACAACTGTTATAAGCTACTGAAATCCTTGCATCTGATTGGCTGAGAGCAATTTGTCTGTAAAAATCACTGATTCACAAAACACTTGATGAAACACTCCCCTGATATCAAGAAAATTTATACTTGCATTGTATTGTGTATTATGCTCTTAATTCCATGAAACCTGGTAACGAATGGGACAGAGAATGATGTTCATTGTGATAGTTGATAGGCAGATAGCACTAGTATAGCTTAGATGAGACCAGTTATCAAGAAACTTTATACTTTCAATGTGTATTATGCTCATAAATCCATGAAACCTGGGGAGCGTTTCATCAAGAGTTTTGTCAGTGATTTTTACCGACAACTGTTATAAGCTACTGAAATCCTTGCATCTGATTGGCTGAGAGCAATTTGTCTGTAAAAATCACTGATTCACAAAACACTTGATGAAACACTCCCCTGATATCAAGAAAATTTATACTTGCATTGTATTGTGTATTATGCTCTTAATTCCATGAAACCTGGTAACGAATGGGACAGAGAATGATGTTCATTGTGATAGTTGATAGGCAGATAGCACTAGTATAGCTTAGATGAGACCAGTTATCAAGAAACTTTATACTTTCAATGTGTATTATGCTCATAAATCCATGAAACCTGGGGAGCGTTTCATCAAGAGTTTTGTCAGTGAGTTTTACCGAAAACTGTTATGAGCTACTGAAATCCTTGCACCTGATTGGCTGAGAGTGAATTTGTCAGTAAAAATCACTAACAAAACACTTGATGAAACACTCCCCTGATATCAAGAAAATTTATACTTGCATTGTATTGTGTATTATGCTCTTAATTCCATGAAACCTGGTAACGAATGGGACAGAAAATGACCAAATACCATGGACTTGCCCTTGTATGAACCTATATCATTGAATGATTTACACTGATGGGATTCAATGTACTGCATGTATAAGGGTAATTCCATAAATATGGGAGCCAATTTGTGACATTTTTGGTGTCCCTTTTACATATGAAACCCACATGTTTGTAGGCTCTGAGTAAAGACTCAAATAGTGCAGTACGATTGTAAGGTGATTCTAAGCATGACAATGCAACATTATGCTTGGAGATCACTTTACAATCTCACTCCACTATTGGTGTTTTCATTATGAGCCATAAAAACATGTGGGTTTCATATGTAAAAGGGACACCAAAAATGTCACAAATTGGCTCCCTTATTTATGAAATTACCCATAAGTTTAGTCTTAAAACTATTTCAAGTTTGGTTATCAGTATGTTCTATCTTTACTTTTTCTCTATTGAATTGGTTTGCTACACACAATATTAGGCATAAATATCGGTATTAACCCTTTCAAGACAGGAATTAATTAAGGGTAAATTGATCACATTTTGTTCTTCACATTGGCAACAATAATATTTCTCTTTTAGTGCTACATGGGTCTAATTAGGTGTAATGTCTTTGAAAACAATATACATGGTAAGGAATTTTGTCAAAGTTGAAAATATTGCCAATTTTGATAAATGATTTTTAACCTCTCAGTGTGTTGCCAATTTAAGGATTTTAAAGCTTGTTCTTGTTTTTTAAATTCCTGGCATCAAACGCAATATGGTCATGCAACAAAAATGGACAGAGTGTGTGCAGAAATTTTTTTGTCCCTTCTACTCTTCTATCTCCTTGTTCTACTCATTCATCTGGTATATTTTTTAGAGCTCTGAATCAAAAGTTATTGATCCAAACCACAAAATATGTTCATTTGTCTCGAAAGGGTTAACAGATACGATTGTAAATGCTTGAAATGGTAGACATCTCTTACTACAAAATATATATATATATATATATATATATATATATTGTTGATTTCCAAGAAAATGCAGTTTTATAGGTGAAAGGGAGTTTGGTGTAAAATTACATTCCTTAAAGCATCGATTCATTTGCATATCAAGAATACATTTACTGAAGGAATAGTTTATTGAAGGACATTCTTTATTATAATTCTAAAATTTTCTGTGAATTATGCCTATCAATATGTTATTTTGAAGAAAATATGCTATGATTACAGTTTACCCAGAATTTCATACATTTAAAAAATGTTTCTCTTTGTCTTTTTTCTTGGCATAGTCGTAGATGTAGTTGAAAGCACAAAACTTTTACTGGTACTGGGAATAGGATATTGATGGTGGGCGTCAAAACCTTGTATCTCAAAAAAGTTAAATGTTCAGGAGAGTGAAAAAACATGGCTGCCATAACACTGAGAAATGGGATTGTCTTCCCTTGACATGCCACAGTGGCTTCATTTTTGGAGTACCTCAGAGAGCTGGGATTTGGACAGGAGATCACTTGACTGATTATCTGAAGATTTAACACAAGAAAGTAATTTTCATCAAAATTTGAGACACAAGGTTTTATCACCCCACCGATTATTATGTATGCTGAAAAGTAACCTACAAAATCATGTTAGTCAGTAATACTCATCAGGTTTGGAGCACAACCAAGGAGGACCCCTATTAGTATTATAACTTGAACTTGTATGTACATGTATATGAATCAGCTTTGGCTCTATTAGTCAACAGAGTATGAACAACACATGTAGGACATTGCTGCTGTTTCTCAGAATAGGTATGCCTCCACTCTGTTATTAGCCTTTTCTTTTGTTTTTTAGGTAAGATCGCAGCCAAGTATCGTCACCGTCTAAACCACACAGTTTCCTGTTGAATGTACTTAGATGGAATGCACGCCCGTTGGGATTTTAGTGCTCCGAAGCAACAATAATTTGTGCCATTTCTTTGGAAATTCTCTCTCTTTATGTCTCATTTTTGTGATCATTCACATTAACTTTCAAGATTTAATATATATGACAAGGAAGAACACGATAAAAACTACTTGCGTGTTTGTGTAATACGAACCCGATATCTGTGGGCAGTACAATAGGCCTTTGAAGTTGCCCTTGCGTGATGTGGACTTTGGGAAGAGTTTGAGAAACAAAAGAAGATGTTATACATTTTATTTTCTGTCTTAAAAACCAGTAAGATAAGGTTTCTTTAAAGAAAATTTGAATATTTGGGAGGGGTTTGGGGGGAAAGAACAGATAGTAGAAAATACTTCATATTTATCTTTCCTAAAGTCATGAAAAGCTAGGTTATTGTAAGTGTGTACCGTTCACAAAGTAAGAAACTACACAGCTTATAAGAACTGATTTTTAAAATGTAATTCTATTAAAATGCATGATCCTGATATAGTGATGCTTGTGTATTTTAATAGTATGAAATGTTCATCTTGATGGAGCTAACTATATAAAATGGTTGTGATGCTGCTGTCATGAATTAAAGTTGTATCCATTCAATACTCTACGGTTGACTTTGCTCTCATTTCTTTTGTTTGTTATAACATGAGGATTTAAAAGTGAAGATGTGGTCATTCATCTATATTTCTTGGATCAAATAATCACTTCCCTTGATGATAGTAAACATTCGCTCTCTCTGTGTGTCATTGGATATAGAGTACCGAAGTGTGACGTCATCAAATTTTGATTTTTGTAGTTCAGTATTTTTATGACCATATTTAGGTAGAGCATGATGGAAAACGTTCACACATCAAATTTGACATGAATCAGTTCATGGTGGCCCAAGGTATGGTTATATGAATATCTAATTAGCCTCACTGAATTCGGTGTAAATTGGCCTGGTTCTTAACAGTTTAGAACCAGGCCAATTTAACACCGACTTCAATGGGGCTAAGGAGGTATTCATGCGGCCATATCTCGGGGCCCAATGAGCCAATTGCCATAAAATTTGGGTTCTGGATGTTTTTCACCATGTTCCTTTGAGATATGGTATAAAAATGTCAAAATGAAAAAATAGCTTTTTGTGACGTCATCACTTCGGTACTCTATTTCAAAAGCTTTCGTATAATCCAAGATGTACCGGTATTATTATGGTGTGAGGGGTTTGTCGCAAAGTGAATGATTTAAGGGAAAAGACAAATTTGCTTCATTTCGCTCCATTGAATAAACAATATAAAAGTTCGCTTACTCTTAAGTTTACTGATTCATTAGAGCCCATCAAGCAAGTATATAGTACCGGCTTCTTGGGAGTCAATATTGCTGATAAGTTATCATGGTCTTTACACTGTAAAAAATAACTGGAAAACTACAGGGTTTTTGGCCCTTCAAATTACAAGTTACTGCCGTTATTTCAATTTTACAGTCCTTTTCCCTATAAAACAACAGCAAGTTTGTTGGTTTACCGGAAATCAGCATATGTTTACAATCGCCCACAATAAAACACTGTTTAAAAAATATTTTCTCACATTTAAACCACGGTCTATCTACTGTTGAAAAAGGGGCATTCGCCGCATCCTGACTGCCAGGAATTTCCCGTGAAAAACGGCAAATTTGTTTACAGTGTACATATTAATGATATTGCAGTGAAAATCTCGAGAATTACTTAAATTATGTCAAAGTTAAAATTTGTATTACCTTCAAAGGTACTCCTTCTACTATATAATTCGTTAATCTTGCCTCACTTACAATATGGGAATATGATATGGATAAGTGCCTCGAATACTTTGTTAAAACGATTGCATTTGTTGCAAAAACGCGTGATACGCATAGTTGCCAAATCTCATTATTTGGCCTATACCAACAATCTAAACAATTTAGGGTATTAACTGTATATGAACTGAGTAAGGTACAACTGGGGGAATTAATGTATAAATCTGAGAAAGGACTGCTTCCAAACTCGCTTCAAAACCGGTATAGGTGTAACAGTGATGTTCATTATTGTAACACTCGAAATACAAAGGAGTTATATAGTATTTATTACAGGACTGCTACAAAAAAATGTCAAGTATGAGGGTTTCCCTGACATGGTCTGCTTTAGATGACACAATCTAAATCATTACGACAATTTAAGCTAAAATACCAAAAAAAATATCAAATTAACTCCAAGTAAACTATCAGGTTTTTAAATTTATTTCAATATACATGTAACTATTATGTTTCAAACTACTATTATCGTTTTCTGTTTTTGTTTTGTTTTGTTTTGTTTATCAGGTCATAACAAAAATACCTATACTTAATAGCTCCGGGGCTAGACTCGATAAGCTTTGCCTATTCTAGCCCCATTCACATTAACCCTCCATATTTTTGGCGATAATTTTTTAACGTGAAAAGATCTGTTGCTGAAATTTCATGAATTTTTTCTTTCACGTCTCGCGCACATTTTAAGACCCTATTTGTGAAAATCGGGGGTACGGTTGCGGAGATATAGCACATATTCATGACCAATGTCACAATAATGGCGGTTTCCAATAATTTTGTGTATACAATGTATGGGCTTTACAAGAAGTGTTGTCAGAAGAATGGGGTTTTTTTGGTTGTTTTTCTTCAGATAATATCTCTCTTGGCTATCATCAACTATTCTATATAACAGAACAATGAAAAACAAAAGATTTAAAAACAAAGAAATACATAAGAATTGGTCAACAAAGTGAAAAACGAAAATCAATCTAAAAAATTTGCATAATTGCATAATTAAATAAGAAAAACAATATATCATAAATTTGACTATGCATTCTTGCACAATACATGATGAGACATGTCCAAACACGCCAAGTTTGGTCGCAATCGGTCTTTTAAAATGGCCGGGATCTGAGGGGGGGGGGGGGCCAAATTACCCCCCCCCCCCCCCGGGCTATGCAGTTTCAAAATAGCCCGGGCTATATAGGGTTAAGTTAATTACTCTGTATTTTCAATGTTTGTTTATCTATGTTGATTCATCTATAATGGCATATTCATGTACATGTATTTAAATTTTTATTGTGTATTAAACTACGTATGGTATATGACTCTGTATATTTTTTTGTTTTTTAATGTGAAGAATAAAAAATGACATGAAATGAAAGTTGATTTTCGTGGATTTGGTGGATTTTTTTTCATAGCACAAGTTTTTAAAGGTTGTATTTCTAATCAAGATAACTAAAATTTAGACCAGGGGGTGTTTCACAAACAGTTAAGTTTGACTTAAAGTCATGCGTAAGTGCCAATGCGCACGCGGTATTTAACGCGTTATCTCATTGGTAGATTAACCAATAGCGCCAATTAACCCTGAGCAAGATCTGACCAATGCGGTGATGTGTCAAATACCGCACACAACTAGGAATTTAAGTGCGACTGCTAGTCAAACTTAACTCTTTATGAAACACAGAGTATTTTCAGATCAGCTAAAGATGGATTTGGCAGGGCACATTTGATTTTTCCAAGAAATGATTTGGCAGGGCACCTTTGATTTTTCCAAGAAATACAGTGTTCAATTTTGAAGAATCTACATTTTAAATTTTTTTTGGACATTCAACAAATGGAAGGAACCTTGTTGGCCAGAATCTCTCTCTAAAAAATTAAAAGACCAAAAGGAACGATATTTGTTAATAAGTAATTTGGCAGTTATATTTTTACTGGTGTGTTTGCAAAGTGGAAATGTAAAAGATAAAACTTTCTTGAAAGTGTTTAGTAATGTTAAAAATTAATGCAATATACATGTATAACCATTTTCAATTTAAAATGTGAAGCAGTATTATAATTTTGTATTACAAATAAGAGATTAAAAGAAAAAGTCCTGTAGAAAGTGTCGAAGATGCCACAAGAAAGTGACGTTAGTGACATCGTTACATTGGCGAATATTTGTACAGGCAAGTCCAATGTATTTGGTCATTTGATGTCCCCATGCAACGTTACCAAGCATTGTGGAGTTCTGAACGTAACTTGACATCAAATGTGTCATTTCACTTCATATTTGGTCTCAGCTAAGCTGTAGTAAAGGGATATTAACTTAATACTATGAACGGATATGCTAAAATCTTAATTGATGTCGGGAACGTATGTTATAGGACAATATGGCTCCCACTTTTCCTTGTACCATTTCGCCAATATTATGGACAATCGTTTCAAGTGGCGTTCGAAGAGTACACATGTTTTCACCGTCACTTAAAAGCATTAAGATACCGTTTAAATTGGAGGAAATGCCGTCTAATCAGGAAATCGATATTAGACTCGTTTGACTCGCAGTTAAGAAAATATAATGCTGAAATAGGATAAGACCTTTGATCTATAAAGATATTTGCGTTCTAGATCAGTTTCATTTGGAGATAGGCCTACGTGTATTGATAAAAATACGATTCTAAACATTGGTACAGGCAGTTGTTGATCGCCATTTCATGGCAGTAATCTGATATTTCTGAAACAGAAAGAAAATTTATTACAAGCATGAAACAAACATTTGAATTGGATACCATATGCAGATCGATAGGAAATGGACAATTGTTTACATATCTTTTGATGTAAAATTATATATGAAAGTTGACTTTGATGACCACTTATTACAATGTAATGTGCAATTTCCAAACACTGTAATAAGATATTTCTTATATATATGTTAAGACTCTCTGAAAGTGTGTGATAAATGAATGAATTGCTGAAGTTATATTTCTATTTCTATTTTATGAGACATTTATTTCAAGATGAAATGCGACACAGCCCTGAGGAAAGATGAATAAAATTTTGTTTCATGATGTGTTTCGAAAGATTTTTTTTTCTTGGATACGTGATTTTAAGAAATCAAACGTTTCCCTGTGAGATGACTGGTTCAATTCTCTCAAAATAAAGATTTCCTGCGAACATCAAGTGAAGGAGAAGACTGTAATAATAATGGAAAATACCTTTTTTTCTTCGTAGACAGACCCTGTTATTATCATTCTATCATTATAATTATCATTATTAATATATTATTATTATTATTATTATTATTATTATTATTATTATTATTATTATCATCATCATCATCATCATTACTAGTGTTGTTGTTATTTTGTTATTTCTTTTTTTTTTTAATTGTAAGAGGTTTCTCGAAATAGCCACCCCCCCCTTTCCAAGAGTATCCTGGATCCTCCACTGCCGCGTCTATATACAACTTAGAGAATCGTATTCTATTATGACCAAATCCATGACCTTGACCAAACTTATCTTAATTTCATATAATATTTCATAATATATCGTTTGTGATGATACCAAGAGATAAAAAATAGAGAAAATCTAATCTGCCACATAATCACTGCTCAGTCTCGTTCATAAATCAACCTCGTAATAGTTTGTTAATAATGGATTGGTTGGCCCCCGTTGAGCTTCCCATTTTATGCGATGATGCTTGTGAATTCATTTATTTTAAATGTGTCAGAATTGTATTTTATTCATCATTCGTTCAGAATTAGGCGCTTGAATGTGCTCATGATTGCAATAAATAAAAGGGGGTGCTGGTGGCGAAAAGTGAGAAATACTGCCGCTTTAATGAAAAAAAAAAAGAGTAAGGGAATGATATAGGAGTCGGCCAAAATACAAGGTGGGGGTGGGGAGGAGGGGGCATTAATCTTAGTTTACCTCTGTGCATTCTGTAGGGGTTGCCCTAGTTTAAAAAGAGGGGGCACCGCCCCCACCCCGTGGCCCCTGGACCCGCCACGCACATGATGGAGTAGCAGTCTACGGTATTATTCCTTTTTCATAACATGGCTGATTAATTTGAAAGCTGGATTGAGTCGAGAGGGGATTATTTGACACCATTATAAACTGAGTACTCACGCATATCTATCTTGTTTTTAAATTTATCCAGGGACATCCCTTGAGGAGGGAATGATATCCTTATTCAAAATTCATATCGGCACATTGATTGATTGATTCTAAGACTTTTCCTTCACCCTAAATCGGCGGATTACAAACTTGATAAACATTTTTACATGTCATTGACGGTTCAAAAAATGTTCATGTTTCATTTTATTTAGCGGAAAATTTAACTCTCTCGTTAGAAAATTATATTATGCTTGACAGACCCGTTAAAATGTTAAAGCAACGCCCCTGCTCCAAACTAGAGTTGCTTAATGTAGGACGATTTATAGCATGTGTGGCGGGACCGGGGGCTGGGGCTGCAGGCCCTTCCACCCATTTGTATATACAAGTTTCACATCATACATACTTTTTAAAATTTATCTAGTTTATTTTGAAGAGGAATTTACATTTTAAAGATAATAAAGTGTTAATTTCTTTGCTCGCTCGCTCGTACAACTGCCTCATAATCAAACAGCGAGCTGCCCGAATATCCTCATATTTGGGCAGCGAGGTTAAAGAAGATGAAATTTACATTGTCTTAACTATTTTATAATCTTATGACGAAATAACATTACTACCATGTTAAAGTGTGTATTTTTTTAGCTGATTCGCTTCGCTCTATAGAATGCAGAAACATAATGGTTGATACATGTCTTCGGGCAATAGGCGTCAGCCCCCCCCCCCCCCCCCCTTCCACTTGATGCGCTCAATATAACCAGGAGACACCTGTATAAGTGCTTTTTGTTTTCATTTCTTGTCATATTTTGGGGAATAATTTCTGAGTGCTATTTCTGTCACCTAGTGTATACATATATTCCACTCGAAAAGGGTAACATAATACCCTTCGGTCATTATGTTTTTATAAGTACAAGCCCGAACTTAGATGGCATTTCAGAATTTGTGGTCGAAATATGCTCGACGTCATTATAGCTAATTTAAACATAACACGAATGCTCTGAAAATTGACCAAAGTGATACATGTATAAGAAGATGGGATATTACAAATTTATCAATTGAAACTAATGAAATGACATATCGTCATGAATATTTGAAATGAAATATCGCAGAAGTTGGTGGTGACAACTGTTTTTTTTAAATGCTTAGTGATTGTGGGGAATAACAATCATGATTATACTCTTGTTGCCTATAAGCATATTCCATTTTAGATCAAAGCTATTTCGTCGAGAGTAGTTGAGTAACGTCCAGAAGCAGAATTGTCAAAGCACCTCCTATCATTTCACATGTCATTCATTGGGGAAATCCAGGTTAAGCTTGGAGGCTGTTTGGTTTATGTGTTATTCCCAAGTCTTCCATGTGATCAGGCAGTGGCGTAGCGCTGGTCCAGGCATTGAGGGGGCGGTCTTACTAGGTGGATAAAATGTGAATTGTCAAGACAATTGGTTAGGGGAGAATCCAATCATAACATCTTCTTTTCACGCTCCCCCTTAATTCTCCCTCTCCCTTTCTTCTTTCATTTTTATTTTCTCTATTCGTCAAGGGAGGCACGTGCCCCCATGCCCCCCCCCCCCCGTAGCTATGTATGTCACTTTGATCTTGTGTCGTGTGGCTTCCTTACCAATGGATTATTAAAATACATATACAGTCACACATTTCCGACCTCAAAGCATATGTGACGACCAATATACTAGGTCGTCATTCATTTGCACTCTTTATACCAATAATAATCCCCAAGTGAATGAAGCTATATCGAAGGCAATGTTGTTTTGTTACCGCATTGTTATATTAATAAGGAGTATTCATCCGATTCCTCACGTGTCATACTCGAAAGCATTAGTGCATGCCATGTTTATTTTTACACACAGTCGTTTAGCTAACGGGGGATGTGCCCCCGTCAAATAACGGAAAGGTGGAAAGAAAAAAGAGAATGAAAAAGAGAAGGAAAGTGGGGAGAGAGAGAGAGAGGAGGAAAAATTACGTAAGAATGAGACGACTCCTCCCACCCCCTAATTGACAGCCTTCTTAATTCGTATGTCATTCCCACAGGTAAGGCCGGTGCCCCCCCCCCCCCCCCCCCAGTGATATAAACGCCCCTCAATGTCCGAATCCACTCTATACCAATATCTGCATGTTCTGTTTGATATTAATTTAATATTAATTTTACTCAACTTTTTATAAACTCCCCAACAAATTTTCATTGCATGTTTATAAACCTCAGTATATGCCTACCTGTATACTGAATTCCATTTTATTTTTTAATCCCCAACCCCAGCCAGACCCTAGATAAGGAAATGTCTAATTCATTTTTGATCCTATTTGATTTAGAGGTGACCAGTTGTGTTTGTTTGTTATTTAAATGTTAATATTAAAAATGGAATTGAATTCAAAATCGTTAGAATATTTCAGAGACCTCGATTCCATTCAACTTCTAAGTATTCATTCCATAATGAAATCTGGATCTTTATCCCCAGAGCTTTCGATTTCAAGTAAAAGACGTCATACAGAATTGGAGTTTAAGATCAGGTGCGTTGCAATAGGGGGGGGGGGGGGGGGGGGGTTGATAGCCCACTCAAAATCTCAAAATCCAAGTTCAAATGCAGGGGCTCTTTAAAAATCGTCAAAAATATTTCACGTATTCTAAATTGTAGGCAATGTTTAAATTTTCCTTTTGGGCAATTCTACTTTTCCGTTGCCAAGATTGATCCGATACCTCAGCTCCCCTCACTGAAAAGATAGAGAGTTTTCACTTTCTGCATTATGGTGATAGAAATTCTAATCAGGCACCCCCGGCTACAAGACATGCTATTTTTAACTCTAAATTTCCTTTAGATCCAAGCTTATACGGCGCTCTGCAAACGGCCCATCTGGGTAATTGTCTTAAATGAAATTAAACTTACAGATTGTCTGTTCAGTGTCTTTCAGCGGGCCGTTGTCATGACGACGACATGGATTTTGTAAAGCCAATTTGTTAGTGAGGATACACTAGGTAGACGACCAACAAATAGTGTGTTTGAATTTCGTGATTTTCGCGAAAGCATGTAATATATTTACCTTCTTACAGAGAAATAAATGTCAAAATTTGCCTTTCCTTGTATATCATAGCCTACATTTGAAATGATTTTTTCTTCTATACTCACGTGAGTTGTTTTTAACCTGATTGATTCTTCAAAATATATTTTACTCTGGGTCATCTTTCCCTTCGCATTTGCATTTTCTCTCTCTTCCATCTTCTCTCTCTCCCTCTCTCTTTCACACCACGTTGCTCCTTTGTCTTCTCCCTCTCTCTCTAAACTGTCCATCCCTCTCACCTTAATGTAGCCAATAATTATTTGGACACGCTGATAAAATCATACTTAAAACAAGCAAATTAACACCCTTTTAAGTTCAGATTTTTAAAATACTATCAAATGAAATACAATGAGATATATATCAGCTAAAATAAAATTATATCGTCGTTAAGATGAGCATAGTAAGAAGTCATGTTCGTTGAGGCATGAAAAGTTACGGTCCATTAATCACAAGAACGCTCATTTTCATACCGTGTTGTGATTAATGGACCATAATTCGTCACGCCTCAACAAACATGACTTATTACCTGATTACTATGCTAATTTTAAGGCAATTATTTCTCTTTAATTTGATGTATAATTAATTATATTTCATTCAGAATTATACATGTTGTTCACTCATTTTTCTTGAATGCATTTTCAAGATTCTTGGATACACTGAATATACATGTGGACACAAAATTAGATTCATAACTTCATAACTCAATACTGAATGTAATACAAAGAATTTTATATCAAATTAAACATAAATACATCAGCTATAACATGGGCAAATCAGAATCATTATAATTGAGGTATGACGAGTTACGGTCCATTAATCAAAGCAAAGTATGACAAAGCACATTGTTATGATTAATGGACCGTAACTCGTCATGCCCCAACGATGACTTGTTACTGTATATAATTTTCTTTTCAGTTGATGTACAATTTATCGTATTTCATTTGACAGTATTTCAAAAATCTGATCTTAAAAGTGTGTTAATTTGCTTGTTTTATGTATGAATTTCTCAGCATGTCCAAATAATTATTGGCTACACTATATCTCTATCCACTAATACACAGAAACTGACACACATAGTAAATAACCTCCCTTTCTTTTCTCACGTTTTCACGAAATTACAATTTCTGCATTTCCCCTCCTTCCTTACCGTCCCATCTAAATTCCAAGCAACTCAAACTCCCATTGATGAAAGACAATAATAGAAGGAGAACAAAAATCCACATGGTCATAACAGATTTCTGAGAGAAATTAATTTTCTTGAAGGTAGCCAAAATAAATTATCGGATGTAATTATCAACGCAGTGCACTAAATGATAATGCTCATTTACATACATACATACATACATACATACATACATACGTACATACCTCTCTCTCTTCTTCTTTTTTTTTTTGGGGGGGGGTGTATTTTTGTGATCATAATATACGTACATAACAAATAAATAATAAATAGACAAACCAAGAAATAGATATTTGTGTGACTGGCTCACAGGAAAAAATGTTTATTGCACCGTTGTTGCTTTCTAGTTAAGGACTACTGTACACAATATATATAATACAAAATTCACAAAATACATATCAGGAAGGCCGAATATTATTGCTCAGAATGAAATAAAAAGTACCTTACAGAATCGCGATGGACCGGGTCGCAAATTAAGTGAGTTTTATGTATGCCTCCGCCATCGTTATTTCAATAAGGAAGATTGTGTGAGATTTATCCCGATATAGTAATAACTTTTGAGTTAACAAACACAAAAACTGTACGTCAGTGATCCGCAAGAAACAGACATGAATTCAGAAGGGAGCTATCGGGGGATAAAACACATTTGAATGCATCGATAAACTTTGTGAGGTTTAACCCCTCGAAAAACAACATCTCTGAAATAAAAACACAAGAATATCAAGCTAAGATCGCATTTACGAAGAAAGATGTGGCAGCTGAAAAATATTGATTCTACCGACTCGGTATATAGAGAACACAAACGAGTAAACATAACCTTTAACCTACACATTTTTCAATATTGAAAGCATTCAGCGAAAGCGTTCAGTTACGAACAATATGAAAAGACAATAAACACAATAACAATGTCGGAATGTAAAATGTGCTGTCAGACAACCACCAATAAAATCACAGTTATAAAAAGAAACAGAAAAGCAAGAACTGAACTGGTGCCTCTTGTAGAAAGAAAACTATACGCCTTTTTGATTGGCTGCAAGTTAAATTTGATATTTCTCGTTAGTTGCATTATTTCATGGAAGAGGCCCCTGAACAAACACATAATCAGATACATGCAGTATACTCTCTTTCTTCGGTAACCTTACTTTCTTTATTTTTGAATAAGTTGTCAGGGAAATTGAATAATTTGCACTCTGTTTAACCTTGTGACATATCATTTAAGTATTAGGTTAAGTATTAAGCAAAGATGCACTGTTTATCAAAAGTGAAGTATTTCCAGTCGAGAGCACCTATTCTACTTAAGGATGTAAACAGGCACACTTGACAAAACGGCGATGCAGCATAGCCTGGAGAATTATCTCTATTCTCTTCCTTTTTTCCCACGGCCATCGATGTAAACCGAGCTACTTCTGAATTGAGAATAAGGGGATTCTCCCTCGAAATTCCCTTGTAGGCATACTTGTGACAATTAAAACTTGCAAGAAAATGGTATTCAATACATTAATTTTATATTCGATACATTTCAAATAAAATGTGTCCCTCTTTAATAAACTGAATTCATTCTGACAGTCATGCGCAGTTGCGGATGACGCGAAAGTGTGGAAAGAGTGTTAACATCGTGTGCTTAGATAGTTCACACTGCTAGAGTTCAAAATCCTCTATGTGGACACACTGTGGTTATGCTTAATGTGGTTCGAAAGTGACCACAAAGTGATTTTTATTTTCGGTGACCACAGTGTGGCATACTGATTTTTCATTTCCAACGTGACCCCGAGATTCTTTTCGATTCCGCAGTGTGGTACACTGTAATTCTGTTTGTAGAAACAGTGTGACACTCCGTGATTCTCTTTGTGGCGAGTTTGACACACTGTGGTTATGCTTATTGTGGCTCGAAAGTGACCACAAAGTGATTTTTTTACCACAGTGTGGCATACTGATTTTTCATAACCAACGTGACCCAGAGATTCTTTTAGATTCCGCAGTGTGGTACACTGTAATTCTGTTTGTAGAAACAGTGTGACACTCCGTGATTCTCTTTGTGGCGCGTTTGATACACTGTGATTATCGATTTTGGACACATTGTTGTTAAATTTGTACCCGCGGTGTGACTCTCTGTAATCTTCTGAATGACCACAGTGTGAAAAAAGGAAATTCCCTCCATGACCACAGTGTAAAACTGTAATTACTAAGAGTAAACTGAGTAATCACAGTGTATTAAACACAATGTGAATGGAAGCACAATGTATTCACAGTATAAAAGTAACGTAATTCGCGGTCTTCTTGAATATGGTCACAGTCGATGTTGGACGTGTTCTTTGCTCCGATTTGACAGGGAGACGTGTTTCCCTCGCGTGCGAGCATAACAAATAAAATAAAATCACAATAATTATGCCTGATTTCGACATACAGCAGACATTACAAAATGTAACAAAATAATATTTCAAAACTCATGACGTTCAAAATGCTCCAAAAATTTGTTAACATGTTTATATCAGCATCATCATCCACATCTTCCTTGTATATTCATCACGTCGGTATTAAAAGTAATGTTTTACAAAGATACACAATAAAAGAGGTACATCTGGAATCATAGAAAACCTGATTAGTTTCGAATAATGAATTAAATAATAAAAATATCTTGCAAGATTGGAATTAATTTCTCCTTTTTCCCCAAGCTCATGTGAGAAGTGATATAAAAACATAGAAAGATAACTAATATTTCATTTTAGGCAAATACAATGATGTTTTTTTCAGCGCTAACTTTGTAAACGCAACACAACCTCGGTTTCGGATATGTTTATTTCGAGGCATACAGTCAAGTTCATAATACAAAACCGAGGACCGTGACTGATGTATTAATCGGCTCATGCAAAATGTCAATATTATTAAACGAAACACCATCATGAATCAAAGGGCTAATTGATGTCTGCATATTTTAATAAATACTACTCTGATTTGATTGACAATCTAGAAAACAAAACCCTGAAAGCGAAATGAATATTTCAATACAGTTCCTTTACACAACATATACATACAAATACTCCACGTGGAATTACAGAGTTAGCATTAGGATTTTAAAAAATACATAACTTTTTATAAAATACTTTGTTCTATAATCGAAATTATGAAAGGCCATAGAGTTTCTGCTTAATGGAAGACTACATTCTGTAACACAAGCTCTCAATGGGGGAAGTCTATTTACATTTTGCATACATTTTCACCATCACCAATAGTTTCTTTTGCATAGTTTTGTCATAAATAAGTTACAACGTTTAGTTATCCCACATATTACTTAACCGGTAGCTTCATCACAGCACCACTTTAATACCATCTCCACATGTCCTCTCAAAGTAGTTAGCGTTTTCTGAGTCCGGAGCTAAATTTTAGCCCCGATTAAACACGGAATTAGTTTATATTGATGACGGCAATACACTAAACACTCTAATAAGTTAGTGTACATTATTGAAAGAGGCAACGAGTGACCGCACTTCATCAATAACTGATTTAACACTTTATTGTTGGTCAAAACCGAGCGTTATACCACTCCCCACCCTGATAAATGTCAATTTTACAATTCAAGGTTTTACAGTGTATATGTATATTGCAGTGTAGACACTCACCTCCAGAAAACAAAGACTGACTAACCCTCGTCTAAATCAAGTCCATCGGCACATTTTCTGATCAGAACAAGTTTGATTTTACCCAAGAACATTTGACATCAAAGCAATTTCTCTCTTTTGATCTCAGAAGCTGTAAGTTCAACAAGAAGTAGAAATTCAATCTATAGATGGGATTTAATAATGGGGTCCCATAAGTATGCAGTGGATATTTGCAAATCGCATTACACATCTCTAAACCTTAGGTAGGCGCCACTACCGCACTTAAATCTCTCCCATTTCGAAAGCCTCTCGCGATAAAGCCAAATTATGTCTCAGCAAATTGGAATTAAAGTCCATAACATCAGCCTTTCCGCCATTAATGTCCTACTACATAAAACGTGAAAGAGAATGACCTTTCATTAACTGTCCAACCTGATAAACAACACAATTTTACCAAGGGAAATGGAATACTTATTTTTTTTTACATTATTATTGTGATATCAATATTTCACTTTAATTTCATCACTGAACTGTGAACGCGATCGCAAAGACTCGCCCATCACCTACAGTAATGTGCGTAAATTACAAAGACGTATTACCTAATCCCAACATGCCTTCTATGGGACATACAATATGTCCTAAATTGCCCTTGAGTTAATTTCTCGAAAGCCTTTGCGATCGAGTAATTGGCTACAATATTGATAGTTGCAAGAGTTGCAATCTGACAACGTCAGATAGTTTCAAGGCACAGATGAAAGAACTAGTCACGTGGCTGGAAGACATGCGCAGTTTGACAAGCACATGGACAAAACTGCCCAAACAAGATGGCACCCGTTATATTACAAGTGAAACATCAGTGAATAATTATGTTCTTTATGTTTATTAACATTACTTATCATTCTTCCAACACAAAGATAAAAATAAAGATCCTTCATTGAAGGCACTAGCGGTTTCCATTGTCCAATTAATATGGCCAAAATGATAGAAGTTTTGTTGTCCATTCATACTTTATTAAACATTATTCATAATAGGCTGCGTTTCTTTACTTCACTGAGGTCATAATCATCAATTTCTGAAGAAGAAAACAACGAGAAGAAATTCTTGATAGCTAGATTGCACATAACCGCTGGAAAGTTGCGAGCATTCTTTGTCAGTATTGTATCACACTTTAAGTACTGTCTTTACGTCGTCTGTCAAAATACAACGACGTCTTCCGTTCATTTGAAATACCTTAATATCATATGGCATTGTTACGGTAATTTCAATCTGTGAAGCAAATTATTCGGCAGTTGACAGTGACATTTAACGTATTGCTCTCTTTCTCATCTTCTCTTAAATATCGAAACAAGCTTGACGCTCTTTTTGAAGTCATAGGTTCCATCTGATGGTGTTTCTCGAAAATGTAAAAAGTTGTGTGAATATAAGAAGTCCAATTGTCCACGTAGGCATCGTTACTGGCTTACAGGCGGTACTATGACAACCTCTCGCCCTGTCATTGGTCTCCATATTAAAGTTTGGGCGTTGTTGGCGTTGGGTGCGCGTAAGGCTTCGGGAGGGGGTAGTTCGTTCTGATTTGGTTCCAGAATTTGTGGTTGTTCCTGAATGATGGGGTCTAAGAGGTGCGCGCGTCGACCCAAGGGTTGTCGACCGTCCACAGCAATGTTGATCTGCATCCTCCATTTTATCGTACGTAGCACAAACTTTTGACCCGTCGTCTTGTTGCTAGCGATCAACCATACGGTAAAACTCTGGTCGCGCGCTAGCTTGGTCAGTTTCACCTCGTGACTGTTACGCACTGGAATATCCCATGTTATGGAGGGGTGGAAATTATCGTTCATCCGTAGATGGCACACGGTGTAGCAGTTTGTAGGTCCTACGATCACCCCTACTTCTGTAGTGCAGCCGTACCAGGGGTAGTGTTTCCCGTCCGAGTCGCTTACGAAGCGCTGCTGGCCGCTCTTGAGCGCCGGAATCTCCCAACTTGATCTGTGCAAATGGCAAAACAAAACAGAGAAATATGGTGTTAATAATGAAATCCAGTTTCAGTCAAGTGCATTTTAATTTTAATTTTATAGTTCAAATACCAACAACTGTCTTATTTATTATTCCCCCTTTAACTGGCAAAGCCTTATCATAAGAATGAATTATCGAATGGTAGAACCAAATGAGTCTACCAACTACCCAACCACCCTTATTATAGCAAGGGCATGATTATGGCTTTACTATCGGTACAGAGGAACTATGGTGGCAAGGGGGCACTTCCCAAATTGTCCCCTCGTTGTATCTAGTCAGTCTATTTTACAAAATCATATAGAGGGTTTTAGAGGCTTTTCCTTTTTCAATTTCGCCCCTCTCCAGATCAAGAGACAAGGAGCTAAATCAAGCATTTTCCTTGTCATTTTTTTTCTTCTTCTACAAGTTAGACAAATTTTCATGAAATGTTATGACATTAACCCACAAGTCGCCATCCATAAGGGGGACAATGATGACTTGATTGAATGCATGGCAAAAGCTATACAATGGCTTTAATGTCCCCAGGGAAGCTGCGAAATATCGATCTTCGTTCATCAACGAGAAGGTGTTAACATAGGCTCAGCGAAGCCCCAAGCGATCACGCGATCGACAGAACACCCGACACCATGCTGTCTGCCATGACGTACAATTTATGGTAGAATTCAATATCCTACGAAAAGAGCCAACACCAAATTCTAATTCCTTCCAAGGATTGTCTATATTTCCCAGCGGTGTGCTTAATTTAGCCAGAGTTCTTTTTTCATTGAACAGTGCAGAAGGGTAAGGAATATATGAGTGGGGATAGAGCGACCACATTGATTTGCGAACTGCAATATTAACACTGAAACAGGCGATTCGGGCTCCACTGGTACAATGATATCAGAATTCGGAAATACTTTTATATTTTTATAACTTATTTTTGTTGATTATGTACGCTAAAGTGTTTTTAGACATAAACGAAAAGGTGTATTCCTCGCTTATATGATGTACTTTTGTTACGTACATTGTTTTGCCAGAGTATAAGCGTAAACAAACAAACAAAACAAAACAAACATCCTCCTCGTACGTATTACAAGTTTCAAGAAAGCTATAAAAACTGCATTCAGCTCGAGTACTCTAAACTCTCAATGACCGTGCTCCAGATGCTATAACCAAAAAGAGGTAGATAGGAAGAAAGAGTCAACGCAACCTACATTTTCGTGCGAATCTGTTTTCAGTACAGTACAGCACCATTTGCAATGAAAGGGAGGTTGAAATATTGTATGTGGTGGGTATTTATAGGTTGACAATCCTCTCACAAGCTAAGGGGTTCATAAGAGCAAACTATACCCATGCTCTACTCAAGATATGCATGAGGAAAATTGAATACATTGAAAAATGAAAATCAGTCTTATCCATTACTTATCGACATTCACGTTATCCTTAAAATCAGTTACGTTGAGTTGGATGGGAATATTCTAACACTCATAAACTCCCTATATCATGCTGATTGACTGCGTAGATCAAGCGGAAATCGGACAATTACACAATTAGAAATCATTGCCATGGTAACAAATCTGTCCAACAGTGCCGGGCCAGGAAACGACGTCCGGATTAATTTCGATCAGAATCATCTGCGGTGAATCAGTCAACGGTTTTACAGTAAACAAATAACCTTTTTATGAATAAATCAAATATAAATAACCACACACCGGCTCGAAATGGGCTACTTTTTTGTAAAGCACAACTAATATGCAACTGAAATATGGATGGACAAAATCGATGCGCATTGGGAACAGAATGACCAGTCATGTCAATTAAAATAGGATTATGTCTGTGTGAGATTTAAGCCCCGAAACAATTATTATATCGTCCCATATGATTTCTGTTTTACGTCATTCTGGTTTATTCGTATTGATTTACCAATCCCTCGATACCTAAATTATTTATATTTTGGTAAGCTGTAATCAATAACGGGTGTGTCTATTCTGGGTTACACCGGTGGCAACGCCCCTCCCCTATGTATTGCGAGATTGTGTGTACAGTTTATGCAGTATCGGCACCTCACTCTTGTGCTGATGAGTGAACATAGATCGAGGCTATAGTACCAAAAAAAAAAAAAAAAAACCTGTCGAAATGAAGGGTTAAAATAAGAAATATTTTTCGTAATGATTTCAAATCAGTGGGTTATATTTTTCTGCTTTGAGAATAGTCATTCAACCCACCTTAATCCATCTGGTCCAGGTCAAACAAACATTGGATAAGGTTTTAATGGGTATTATTTAAAGGGCAATTTGTGTCGGAAAATATGGATAAAATTGCGATATATATAACGTATAAAGTATTTGATCGTATAGTAGCATAGTAGGCCTGCTCTCGGAATGAGGATGTTATCTGGCTAATACCGATAGAGGAAATGGGAATTAACTGACGGCTTAGCTCTCCTCTCCGCTTCAGTGAAAGGTACAGGTGTGAGCTAGCCAATACGTCATTAGCTTCTATAATTAATCAACATCTACCTCCCTACCCCACCCTCTCTCACGCTCACACCCTTCTCTCTCTCTCTCTCTCGCTCTCTCTTCCTCGCCTTTCCCTCATTTATCAACAACCTGCCCTACTCATTGCTCTCGTATGTCGCTGTATGAATGTCTGCGTGCAAATTAACCCTAAAAGGGCCGGGGGGGGGGGGGTGGAATCCACCCCCTAGACTTGCGATATGTCCGCACCGCGCAAAGCAGTCGCCGCGGCGTTTCATGATTTTTTTCTTTCGAATGTCACGCATCTTTTGAGACCATGTCCGGGCATGCGGTTCCGAAGTTACTCAACATTTCGTACTTGCACGTCAGACCAAAAAATTGCTCAAAAACGTGATTTCATGTATAATTTCAATACAAAATGTGTTTTCTGCCAAAATTTAGAAATCTATGAATATGTTTACATTTGCTGATTAAAATTAATTTATTTTATGTTGTTTATGTTCGCGAAAGTGTCCCTGACAAATTTCATCCAAAAAACAATAAAAAACAAAAGGTAAAAAACAAGGAAATACATAATAAATTTAAAATGCAATAAAATACATAAGAAATCAATTTTGATTTTTTTCAAATATATTTGCTAAGAATGCTGGAGTGTCTAGAGTGTCTAGACCAAAAATTACCATTTTTTAGCTTTATTTAATGATTTAGAGCAAAATTTTGATTTCATGCATAAATTTGCATAATTAATGTGATTTTTTTTTTCTCGGAGTATTAACTATACAGTTTTGTAGATTACGTTGTGGACGACGTGCGTGCCGCTTTTCGGCGCCATCGCGAGGTCGACGGTCGAGATCTGTGGCAAAGCCAAAATTCCCAGCCCTTTTAGGGTTAAAGCTGTGCTTGGAGCCCCTAAATTCCGACGAACATTTCTTTTTTTAATTTCTGACAGGTAGGCCAACACATTATAGGCCTACATACTTTTATCTAGTAGTGTATATCATGTAAATATCTGCGCATGAGTAATGATTTCCGTGTAAATTATGATACTTCATAATACTTATTCATAGTATAATACGACCACATAAAAAAAACAATTATCAATATATGCCTCATTGTTTAGTGTTACATTCTAGTTTCTATTTTCTTCCATATAGAGTCTTCGCATAACGCAGGTTGTCGATTCTAACACACTAATCTTGTACGTCTATAAAGTGAATACTGCATGGAGGGTGCTTGAGGGGAAACTTGAATGGCAACCTTTTGGGTGCAAGATTCGAAAGCACAATTAATAACTTTCTCTAAATAGTATTCATCTACCAGCAAGATACCGTCTACCACGCAGGAATGTATACTATAATGTAGTAACATACTGTCTTTATGAATGGCACAAATATCGAACTTCCTGGGTGTTTGAATTGAATTGAATTGAATTGAATCTCGAATTTAGTTCATTCATCATAAAAAGCATTAACATAACATACAATAAAACATACATATAAAGTAAAAAAATATATGTTACAAAATAATCATAAAATATGATATACATCACAAAGGTGATCTGGAAAAAATACAGGGGGAAGAGAGTATTTATGAGAATGAGGAGACAGCTAGAAAGGTAATGCCTTATTAGTGCTGCCACCTTAACAAAAAAATGAAACTGAAAATCTGAAATTAGGATAAGATGAGCGCTAATAAAGATCAGATTGAAAAGAAAAAATACAGTATAAGCATATAGAAACTGATAAGATTAACAAATTGAGGAAGACTCGATACAGATTATCCTAAATCGATAATTTAGCAAATGAGTTCTTTTTGTGTGAGTTTGATTTTTTTTTCAAAACCAGCATTCACCTTTTCTTTCTTAAACGGCGTTGATTTTATTGATGTGTGCAATATAAATTTTTTAATATCCTTTCATTTGGTCATTAACGCTATACTTGATATCTTGAGGTCGCGTTGTTACCTGTCAGGGTTCAATTTGGAAAAGCTGAGGACTTATCCTTGCCTTAGATAACCAATGGCATCCTAGAGAATGTCTCAAGCTCATCCGACATAGCAACACTGATATCTCGTCATATTGACAAGTCTATTAATTTCTACTGCATAGCGTATATATACAAATCCCACCGCTGCCACTACTAAGTGACCAACATGGTGACTTAGTGATCGTCTCCCGATTCCTAAGCTATTTCATAAAATTTGGTGCTTTGAACGGTCACTATTGTTTCATTTCTCGTTCATTTTTTGTTCATTTTCAGGTTTCTCATTTCACACTGTCAGGTATGTTTAAGAAAAATAACAATAACAACAACAATAATAATAATAATGATGTTTAAGAAAAATAACACAATAATAATAATACAAATGTATTTTGTTAAACATATTGCATAAAGGCATACTGAACCTACATAAGGCACTGCTACAGTGAATAGTATTAATCAATGTATATAAGCATTGTACTTCAATATTCCATAAATTTGATTATCTCCGAAACGAGACGAGGCACGTTGGTTAACAAATTGAATTTGTCATAGGTTAGCTATACCCCCTACCGAACCAGCCATCTGCACACCTCAAATCATTTGAATTATCGTGAAAATAATTGCAGATGGGATGCCCGTAGGTACATACACAGTACTAAGGCAAGGTAAAATTGATGAGGAGGTGGTTCCATATTATTGATATTTGATATTTTTACCGTACATAAATGCTATTGGGCCAATTTCAATACAATTTAAAAACAATAATTTGTACATGCGTCCAAAAGGCTTAAAAAAGTGAAGAGCCATTACATGAATGATTTGTTACATCATTGCCTAGATGTTCTCAGATTATTCATTATTTCACTTTCGAACAGAAATAACAAATATGAAAAATATTGAGGTGGGGAGGTGGGAAAAAGGAAGAGGAAGGGGACAAGAAACTGGTAATTAATTTTATTTGGCCTTATATCATGTGTATAATATATGAATAATATTATACCGGCACTCCAAAGTTATGTTTGTAAAGACATTAATTTTTGTCTTCAATTTGGTCATGTAAACATCGGTAAGTTCATCCTGCATCGATAGCGAATATACCCCGTTTGAAAGGCTGAATTGCCTCTGAGAAACATCACGTAATCAGGCTTAATTCTACGATTGAAACGAGAGTTGGAAACCGATCGGCTGATTAAACTTCGACGAGTGATAGTGATATCAGGGGTCATTCACATCACAACCTACTTTCACTGTCAACATAACTATATATGCCCTTAAATGGACCTTTGATCATAAATTACCTGCAGTATTTGTTGTCTGCTGCCTCGTCTGGCAAGATAGTGACAACAACCCCTGTAACTATTGACCTATTTATTTCACTTTTTGCAATACCCTGCATAAATTTCATCAGAAATACCTTGTATACCTTATAAATGTTGCATATACATTTTTTGGTATGACTTTGTCAGACAAAGTATGGTAAATTGTTAACTGGGATATTTTTATACCCATGATATTCCAATCCAACTTAAGAAACATTCGTTAAAAAAGATGTATTCAAGTTCAAAATTCTGGAAAATGTAAAAACTATTACTAGCACTTGCTCCACAGTAATACTTTATTTGCTTGGATCTTCGATGAACAAAATAATTGTGGATATTTGCGTAGAATTTGAGTTACAAACCTAGTAAAAGTGTATAATAATAAAATGCGTGTCTCTCACTTATTCATCTCAGTCATAAAGCGAACATCAACCATTCTTGAACAACCTTGACTCTCCAGCAAACCCCTTCAATTAAAAAAAAATTAATAATTACACATATTCAATTCTATTTTCACATGTAAGACTTTGGTTAGTTCTTATCATCACTATGTAGGCAATATACCAGTATCCACTCTCCAACCGGACCAATATTATGTCAACGAGGCAATCTAAGATTCCTTAGGGTCTGAGGATTCCTTACTTCAGTCAACTACATGTACTTAGTTCTAATCATGTATAAATAATTTCTTGGTACTGCAAAATTTCAATATGGCACGAAAAAGAGACATGATAACGAAGCTTTTCGACCTGCACTCATCAGGTTATCACGCAGGTATAAAACAAATTACTTGAAATCAACTATAATATTATACTCGGTGAACCCGGACGCAACCTAGACGCCGTAATTTCAGAACAATCGCAAAGCTTGGACGAACTCCTTTTGTCTGCACAGAAGAGGTTCTTGCGATTGGATATAAGCAGCTTCCAGAAAGCGTAAATGCGCTGAGCTTCTGGCCCGGGACATAATTGAAAATTGATCGTCGGCATAGCTTTGTGCGCAAGCTGGATTGTTCAGCAAGTGGAGACCAATCGCTGAATCGCATTTGGCTATCTTTGGTCTGTTAGCGTGCATTTCAGATTTGCAGGCACGGACGGGCTGCGTGCGCTGATTGGGTGTACGGTTCCGAATAATCGAGGGAATGTGTTGTTTAATGCGATCAGCCAACCGCTGAGAAGTACGGCCCACGTACCTGGCATCGCACCGGCACTGAAATTGGTAAATAACATTACTCAAGTGGGGGGTGGGTAGTACATCCTTGCTAGTTGACGGTAGCATCCTGTGTGTAGAAAACACAATGCGTGTCGAAACCGCGTAATAGCAACGTGACACTGCGTGTTTGATCTGACTGGCGTATTTGTCAGATACCTTACCCCTCCAGGGTAGTTTGAGATACACGGGGCATTTGGCAGGTCCAAATCTGGTGTCAGATTTGGATTGTGCCTCCAGCGTCCGTGTTATGGTGCGAGATATAACATGCTCAGGGTAACCATTGTCAAGGAGGATAGTTTTGATTTTCGCGATTTCGGGAGCTAATTTGCACGCAGAGCAAATCCTATGGGCGCGGCACACTAAGTTTCTAATGAGCCCAATCTTGTATGAAGTTGCACTGTACGAGTCCCATCTCGTGTATTGCCCGGTGAATGTGGGCTTGCGGTAGACGGAAGTGATGAATTTCCCATCACTTCTCTCAACGAGAACGTCGAGAAATGGGAGCGCATTGGACAGTTCAATTTCACATGTGAATTTTAGCGCGGGATGGAGCCGGTTCAGTTGTGTAAGGAAAACCTCACACGCTGCGCGGTTATCAAAAATTGCAAACGTATCATCAACATACCGACAATACACATGTGGGACTATATTAAGATCGGTGGCGTTCTGTAGCAGGCGCATTTCATGAAAGCCAACAAAGATGTTAGCAAGCGCGGGGCCTAATGGGGATCCCATAGCCACACCATCTATCTGTGAATACATCGTATCATTGAAACTAAACTCAACCGCGCGAGTGGCAAAGTTCATGAGATCAATGAATACGGGCTCAGGAACAGGTGGTGAGTCTAAGTCGCCATGATAGAGATAAGAAGCACAGATGTCAATAGCTTCTTTCAGTGGCACGTTGGTAAATAGGCTAGAGATATCGAATGAACACATAACACAATTACTATTATCAAGGGGCAGATCGCGGACGAGTTTAGCAAACGTAAACGAATCTCTAACAGTATGAACAGACAAACAATCTAAGACTGGCTGAAGTTGCTCGCTTAGCCATTTTGCCAGTTCATGCTGCGCTGACCCAACCATCGATAGAATAGGACGAAGCGGAACGTTTGTTTTGTGAGTTTTGGGGAGGCCGTACATGCGGGGTCTTAGCGAGCCATGTGGTCGAATTCTATCATAAACTGGCTTAGACAAATCACCGCGTTTACATAAATCTAATAAATGTCGTTGGAGCTTGGTTTCCAAAGTGGCTGTGCGATCATGTTCTGGGACAGCACCTATGCGACAAAACTTTGATTCATCATGAAGAATGTCAGACATTTTGTTAACATAGTCACTTTTACTCAGAATGACGACACCGGTGCCCTTATCGGGTTTGCATATATGAATATCAGGATTGGCTTTAAGTCCGCGCAGTGCCACCAAGCATTCGCGAGTCATGTGAAAATCTGACATATCATTGGAATGCCACAATACGCATGCGCAAGATCTGATAAGCGCGCTTTGAGTGACTCTCCGTCTTCCTTGGAAGTAGGAATGAGTCTAAACAGCTGAGAGTACAACAACTCAAATTCTGCGAATACCTCTTCTCGATTGATTTTGGACTTGGGCACGCCGAAATTAAAGCCATGTGCTAACACAAATGCCTCTGTGTCGGAAAGCACGTGATCAGAGAGGTTGGTGATATGTACTCTCTTATCCTGGATTGTACTGCCGAACCGATAGCGTTTCAACGATGCAATAGTATTGGCATGCTTATTGCGCGTTTTCCTTTCCATTTGCTCATCGATGGAAGCTATGTAGCGCGTGAGCCGAAACAAATCGAAGAACGAGATAAATTCTCGAACTTTGCGCCAAGCGCGACGGAGATTGCGGTGCACACACGATACGTGGATCTGTAGTTTGTTAATTTCATCCGTCATGAAGGCACGTTCCATTGTAGGACTAATCATGTATAAAGATTAAAACTCGAATGTGAAGAGGGCCCTACAGCAACGCATCTCCTGGTGAAGTTGTTGTCTTGCGACGAGGCAGACAACTTCGGAAACACAGGGAATAAAACTTGGATGTGCAATCAAGTGGTCTTAAACCAGGGGCGGATTGCGGATTTTGTGAAGGGGGCATAAATCTAAAATAATAATAATAAATCATGACAAGGAAAAAATTAAAAATAAATTTAAAAAAAAGGGGCGATCAGATTTCGTTGGTACAGTTTTCCTTCGACATTCTATGACAAGCAGGTCAAAGGTCTCTTTGGCCTTCCAAATTCTCTGACAAGTAAAACAAAAATGAAATAAAAGATAAATAAATAAATGTACATTTTTCTTTCAAAGTGGGGGGGGGGGGGGAGGGTCGGATCGTCTTGCAATGAGGCAGGCAACTAGTGAACCGCGTAAACGCAAAGACTAAAACTTGAATGTGAATAGGGCCCTAAACATCACATCTCCCGATCACGTTGCTGTGTTGCGATGAGGCAGACAGACGGGAATCGAGTTCTATCGGATTGATTACGACACCCCGGGATACATTCATCTCATGAGAGTTTTGAGACCGCCATTTCCTCTCGTTGTTTTACTCAATTTCGCCCCAAAGTTCGTCCTCAAGTCAAAACGCACAAAAAGCACGATTGATATAAACGACGAGGGACGCCACCAAGAAGAGATGGCTCTGAAAGCGATTGAGAAAGCGATCCCTCGTAAAATGCTTCCTCAAAAGAAGAACTCGAAAGGCCACTAAAGAACGAGTTTTTTTTATAATGTAGCCTATAAAATTACAATATCAGTAGTGCAGACAGTACCCTGCTCCATGTTCCTCGGACGTACACCATAGCTGGTGACATTGCTTGTCAGGCATGTGCTCCTAGACTCTGGAACGAGCTTCCAAGATTTATTCGTCTATCGTTCTATCCCCTTCCTTGGAGGTTTTCAAGAAACATTTCAAAACAGCATTCAGATCAGCAGTAGTTCTTTCACTACCTTTTTAATCGTTATATTTTGTATATGTTGTTATTGATGTAAAGCGCAGGGAAACAACTTATAGTTTGTAAGAGCGCTATTGAAAAGCAATTATTGTATTGTATTGTAAAATTTCATCGAGGATATTTCGATCTTTTAGTCCTTCGGTTTCATCTAGGAGTTATTGGTTTCATATCATACATGTAACTGTAAATTCATCCAGTATTTTCGAGTACGGATACTTCTTCAAGTTCTTTGATTTATTTGTCATAAAGAGCAGTAAATCCACTGCTATAGTTATGGAAGCATAAAGAAATTAAAGGTGAATGGGCAATTGCCATTGCAATCTATTTAACTTAGGCTTGATAGATTTAGTCACTCGACATTAGTTGCTTTTGACAAGGTCTACCTCAGTGATTTTTATATCTCTCACTGACGTTATGTGTTTTTATTGTGTAAGTCTTTGGTCTGTCCAATCTGCTTTATCATTTTCTTTTCCTCACATGTTTTATTTTTTAATCATTGACCAAAAGATATTTATAAACATGACGAAAAATAGGTGATGTGTGCAGGCCGAACATTCATGCCACATCTGTGTGCAGTCCCATATACCCATTTCTGTGTACGGTGCCTGTACTTTTGAGCGAGTCTGAGTTGATTTCGTATTATTTTGAGGATTCCAAACCTCACAGTGTAGACTAATCCTAATTTAGACATGATCGACCTTTCCCAATTATTGCTTCCAGACAGTTTCTTACACAATGTAATCGCATGACCAGAACTCAACTTTATCTTTAAGGTAGTATATCCCTTTAAAGATGTACCTTATCATGCTTATGCTGGCTGGCATTCTTTGCAGACATACATACATACACGGGGTCACCTCAATTGCTTCCATGAACATTCCCATTACAGTATAACCATCTAAATTTATCTAGTTAACCATAATATTCCGCCACCCACATGACATTGTACGGTGTATAAACTACCGTATAACTGGGAGTAAACACGAGGATGGGTGGGTGAACTGGGGTATTTGGTATTAATATGTCAGTATTTTTTTTGTAGGCTCTGAATTCATTTACAGCAAACACAGTTCGAACTCGCTGGCAATTGTTTCCTTTTACGGAAAAAAATATGAAGCAATCTTAAAAATTGTTTGCTTTAAACCCAAGATCTGTATTGTTTTGAATTACCACTTTTATTTATTTTTCGATCTGTCAGCCAATACTTCGTTACTAATGCGTCTCCTTTATTCTCTCTCTCTCTCTTATTTGGATATGGACGAAAACGTCGTGGGATCAATCATGAATTTTATAAAATTCAGCATATCGAGAAAGATGTACAATATAGGCCTACGTGCACAAAGGACAAATATGCATTTGTCGCCAAGTATTTTACATGCATGATTATAAAAAAATTAAAGGGAACAAGATAATGGGCATATACTAAAATTATAACAGCTATATCTTGTATTCAATTTACTATCCCCTTTACAAATTAATGATTCTTGTTCGTTTAAAGGGAAAGTCCACCCTGATTACAAGTTGAATTTAAAAGAAGTAGAAAAATTAAAGAAAAAGATCAGTGAAGGAGCAAAATACGATAAGAAATAATAAAGTTATGAATATTCATACAAATTGGTAACTCTGTGACGTATCTTGCGAGCTCCTCTCCAATTTACCCTGTACCTCAAAAATCATTTATTTCTAATTTCTCTCAGAAAATATTCAATCATACGTACACCTTAGATTTAATCATTGCTCATGTGTTTTTACACAAAACCTGTATGAAACCATTACAACCATAACCAAATGATATATGTAATGCTATTTTATGAATTTAATATGCCATTATGTCACCAATGTCATATTTATCATTGTTCTGTTATGTGAATGTTATATGTAAGCCATTTACTGTGAGCAAAACAAATATCCATGTTGAATACATTGGACCAATAAATACTATACTATATTATACTAAATCTATTCCTTCATCAAAAACTTAGAAAATGAAAATTTATGAGATTTTCTGTACTGAGCAAAAGGGAGAGGGGCTCGCAAGATACGTCACGTAGTTGCCTATTTGTGTCTGATTGATTACAACCTCATAAATACATAACTTTCTTATTTCATGTCGGATTTTGCTAAAAACTTTCACTAATCTGTTTCTCTCATTTTTCTTATTTTGCTCAAATCATCTTAATACCAGGGTGAACTTTCCCTTTAAGTTATGTCATGGAGGCGACACATGAGGAGCTCTGCGTGTGATGACACCCTTTTAGCGATCACCATTTGGTTAATCGTTCGAGACGATAGTCTTCTATACCATGCATTAACACGTCTCGCCGATTGGTCATTGGGGCGCACGCGATAGCCATGTCAGAAAGACATTGCGAGTCCCAGAGTCTCACACCACAGTAACATTAGGCCTATGTTCACTTCCCAAAGGCAATTTAAGAGCACGTGTACTGTAACACGAATTCTAAGTTATCCATACAAAACCCTGATCTAGTTTTACCATTTAAAGGGATAGTTCACCCTGACAATAAGTTGGTTTTAATAAATGCAGAGAAACAAAAGAAACATATCAGTGAAGGTTTGGCGAAAATCCGTTAAAGAATTATGGAGTTATGGATTTTTAAAGTTTTGATTTTGTGACGTCACATGCAAGCAGCTTCCCCATGTGTCATGTGATATAAATTCCAGAAAATGACATTTTCTCAGAAAAATGGAAATGGTGTTACTTGTGCATTCAATATAACATCTTAAACATCATTTCATACCCGCTCCTCTAAGAAAAATATCTTCAGTCATCATGAACCATTGAAAAATGGGAATTTATAGAATTTATATTACATGACGTATGGGGTAGCTGCTCGCATATGACGTCACAAATTTAAACCTTAAAACACCCATAACTCTCTTATTCCTTGATGGATTTTTGTCAAACCTTCACCAATATTTTTCTCTTATTTTTCTGTTTTTATTAAAACCAACTTATTGTCAGGGTGAACTATCCCTTTAAGGGTGAATAGTTTACTATCAGGCCTTTATAGCTGGAGCTAATCTGCGGTAGACAAAACTTGATCTTTGGACGGCAGTCGCGTCGTAAATAATTATGCATCGAACTTTCTTTTTAAAACAAGGAGCGAAAAGAGCCCAATTAACACGTACAACAAACATGCAGGTCTGACTGGGAAATTCTATAGAGGGAAGACCCCCCCCCTCCCCCTTCCCCCATCGAAGTTGTAAAAGTTTATTACAAAGAGGGAAAAGCCGGGGGAAAGGAAAGGGAATGGTGAACGATCATGACAAGAAGATTCGACATTCGACATCCTCGGCCTCCTAGACAAGCTTCCACATCCTTCCCTACTCGTTCGCTCCTCTCCCTCGCATTTCATTACAAAATTAGACTAGTGCCGCCCGTCTCATAACTGAACACATGCTATGCCACTAAATCTCGTGGAAATACAAACACGATGTGAATGGGTCTTGGGGCCATCTAATGTTCATCGTCATTAGAAGCAATGTTTTTTAACGGTCCATACATACTCCTATACAATCATTAGACACGCTACATTAGTTTCTTCTGATTACATCGCCTCGTAAAGGCATTCGCATTGCGACAGGAATGACTATGAGGCTATTTTCATCATTATTATTCAAGTCTGGCAGTGTTTTTAACCATGCTAACGATATGTTATTAAAATATGTCTAAACATGAGTTTAAATATTCTGAAACTGAACTTTCATCCAAGTCAACAACATAACTCTAAAGAGTTTAAAAATAATCGCTTTCGAAGCTTCGGATTTTAGGGTTGCAACCAAGTCAAGTTAAACTACCATGTGTGAATAGTAAATATTCATATAAAATCTATGGCGGGCAGCAGGGGCGGATCCAGGATTGAGTAAAAGAGGGGCACACAAATGAAAGTTTGTCAATTTTTGGAAAAGGTAGACCCGTATTTTTTGGTCTCGCCAGCTTCTCGAAAGGTCGCTCATTGGGGGGGGGGGGGGGGGGGGCGTTATGGGGTCTAGTTCCCATCTATAATTCCCTGACAAGCAAAAAAAAAGGGTCTTCATTCTAAAGGCGGGGGGGGGGGGGCACGATCGAGGAAATTGCGGATCGGCTATGGTCAAAATGCATACTTTTCTTCCAAATTGGGGGGGGGGGGGGGCACGGGCCGGAAGTGCCCCCCTGGATCCGCCAATGGGGCAGAACCAGTAAAGACATCAACTTCAAGCAAATATCCTTTAAATCCAATCACCTCCTCATCTTTGCCTCGAAATCTGCTTGAAAATGGTTAAAAAGGAGACGGTGAAAAAGCATCGCTTCACTGTGACGGTGACCCCAAATGACCTGCCATCTCTGGGTCACGTGATATGACAATGCCAGGTGCACATTCGTGTAATGATATTTGTCAAGAGGAGAATGTACAGCATTTCCCATCTTCACACTCTTGTCTCCCAAACTGTAAATCAAATGTGTTGAAAATGTAATCGAGCTTGCGTGTTGTATACTTCTTTATATACTCTATACTGAGAATGAAATTTTAGTTTGAATTTATTTTTCATTTTTTGGTGTATTCGTGCAGAAACAGCAGTATCATATTTTAAAGGCCTATCATTCTGCTAGTATAAAATTTCACAAAAATACAAGTTTGGCAATAGAAGAAGAAAAAATGATGCCGACTAAAATGTAATAATCACGTTTGTAACATGTCTACTGAAAACACAATTCGGTCCTTCACATTACAGTTGGTTAAAAGAATGAATACGAAGAAAAGATTAAAAAAAAAAACCAGGGTCTGAACTCAAGTTTATAGTAATCGATTGCCCAGGTGAGAGATCGCATGGAACGATCATCACGTAGGATTAATCAATCAGCGCGCTGTGAGACATGGTGACATTGACGGGTACGAACAAAGAACCAGCAATTTTGTAGATCATACATTACTCCAAATAGGGGGCATATCCATCTTCGGGATGGGGGGGGGGGGGGGCAAACGCAGGGTGGCATGGAACGATAATCATAATCGTCGTGCAATAATTAATCGATTAGTTGCTTTTAGACAACGTGACATTGACGGGTTCGAACAAAGGAGCAGGAATGGTGTACATCATACATTACCCCCCAAAAGGATTCAGGATTGGGCAGAAGGGGGGGGGGGGGCGCATGAATCGTAATTAAATATTCCATAGGAAAACCTAGGTCTATATACAGAGGTAATCAAAAAGTCATTCCGGTGATTGCACCCCATTCTATGACTGAATAATTAATGAATGATTAAAGACCATGGAGACAATAATATCGTATAACCGCATGTCCTTCATTCATATTCATGTGGCACTTGCATACCTTTGTTTACATATTTCATTCTATTTAATTGTTTTTCTTTTTAAATTGGGAAGGGCTCAATAGTCATCTTCTCTGATACCACAGTCACACCAACAGGACCGACGCCACACTGACAACAGACCGAACAGAAAATTACATTGCCAATAATGGCCATGAATCGGTTGTTTTGGCGGTGTGACTGTGGTCAGGGAGGTGGAAGAGAGATGGTAAAGATTTTTATTTTAATTAAGTCATCACGGTGAAATTGCAATGGGAACTGTGCTCCGTAAGGGAAGTTCTTACTTAGTTATTCACCATGTTCAATGCAACTAATGCTACTCATTCTATTTAAGAAGGAAATGTCATGATCTAAACTATCATTTAACAACTTTTTTAAAGCTTTGGAGTGAGACTAGCTGATGATGCCCGTCGTTCTATCCGGTTTAGAGTCGAATCACGAACAGGAGGTTTAAAAATAACTCTTGCTGAAAACTAGCAGTTTCCTGTCAAAATGTGAGAGAAAATTATAAAATGTAGAGCGCGATCAACAGTGCCGAGTGTTCGGTAAATTACTGCAGAAGTTGGCACGATATGAAGTTGTTTATCAGTTATTAAATATCACTTTGAGAGTGGAAGAAGGAAAGAAACAGATATCGTTAAGATGAAGTGTAACATTACTTCATAAGTATAGTAGGAATAGAGAGAATGAAACAAAACGTGGTTTGGAGGTGGGAGGGGGACATAACGGGCTTTAAAGTGGACAGTGTTTGGACAGTGCATCGCCCCCCCCCCCCCCCCTGCCCGCCCTCTCCTCTTTTTAACTGGAGTACTGGTTCTCTAAATTATATTATACCCTTGGACAAGTCAATGATGTCCTGTTACTTGCTAATAGGAAATGTACTAGTTTCGCTGTATTTACTTAGTATTTCTGGTGCCATATTTACACGTACGTGCATGCTTTTATTGGCAAAGTGCAGTCGCTTGTACTATGTTGACGACCCGTACACTCTTTTGTGGCCGTTTTGTTTTCAGTATTTCCATTACTTATATATATGCGCTGCAAGCGTGTATAGATGACTTATAG
The DNA here is from genome assembly GCA_025617745.1 of Heliocidaris erythrogramma. NCBI lineage: Eukaryota > Metazoa > Echinodermata > Echinoidea > Camarodonta > Echinometridae > Heliocidaris > Heliocidaris erythrogramma. The sequence goes on from CM046869.1 coordinate 29,750,794, forward strand.
AATGGTTATGACGCAATTTTGTGTAATTAAAGGGCTAAAGGCTCATAACAACATTCCGCACTGGAATGCCAGCATCATTGTCTGTAAGTCAATAAGTGGGATAGATGATATAACAAAGGTTTATGGACCATATTTTGGAATATAAGAACCACATACAAAAGACCGTGAACTTTTTTAAGTACTGGTTATAATTTACCTCGTCTTTTGATAATAAAACGTATCACAGGATTGGATTCTTATTACTGATTCGTCCATAAGGAAATGATGCACACAATATCAACCAAAGAACTGAAGAAAAACATCTTGTAAATGGATAATGCGAATATACCGTCTATACAAATTCTATGGTAGAATGCAAGTTCAAGTAATATAACTTTAGCAATTAATAAAAAGCGACTTCAGAACAAATACATGTAGTAGGCCTATAAAAGCACAAAATACGACAATATATAGCTGTATGTGTCATAGTAAAACTTATAAGTAATTCGGGTATTAATTTGATATCAATCAACCGCTCAAGTATGGCTAAATAAAGTTGTATACGAAATAGCCTTTATGTATGTTCTCATGTTATGAACTACATATAATTGCCAGGACTGCATAACAATCATAAGTGGCAACAAATTGAATTATTGGTTCCATCATCTTTCTCCCCTCACTTTCACTCTCTCTCTCTAAGCCTCATCTTCATGACCATTAAACTCCTTTTATACGAGCAAGACCAAGGTATTTGATAAACTTGAGTTCTGGGGAGCGTTTCATCAAGCGTTTTGTCAGTGATTTTTACCGACAAATTTGCTCTCAGCCAATCAGATGCCAGGATTTCAGTAGCTTATAACAGTTGTCGGTAAAAATCACTGACAAAACACTTGATGAAACGCTCCCCCGGTCATGCGATTGCATTGTGAAAGAAACTCTCAAAGCAATAGACCGCTTCTGTAATGTATACAGGTTTATGCACATAATATTCCCTGAGCACCTAGTGACGAGCTATTCCATGAACCTACTTTTTTTATAAATGAGCCTCAAAGCTTGGAATCCAGTTTGCATACATTATTTGTTGCCATGTCCGGCAAGCTTTCAGGTTGTCAAGAACAACCTTTGTTTGAAAGGTATGCATAAAATTACCGAAGCGGTCTATTGGGATTAGTGTATGCTGTAAGCCCTGCCCGTTTTCCGGTTAACAGAAATATATTTTTTCCCTATTTTCCCCCTATTTTTCTCCTATTTTTCTCCTATTTTAAAAAAAATAGCTCTATTTTGTCATATTTTCGCTGAAAAATAGAAAAAAAATAGTCTATGTCTATACTATTTTTTGAAAACAAGAAAATAAATAGACTATTTTTTCACTATTTCCCGGCCAGCTTCTTATTAATAACTATTTTAAAGCTATTTTTTCAAAATATTATTTTTACGGAACTATTTTTAACCTATTTTTTTTCTTCTGCACACATGATAGGCTATTTTAAAACTATTTTTAAAACATTGTCTACTATAGATTTTTAGGCTGTAAATTACTTAACTATTTTCATGCTATTTTTTGTACTTCTAATATTGCAAATTACAGTACTATCTTTAAGCTATCTTTTGTACTTCTAATACTTTTTAGACTGCAAATTACTTAACTATTTTTAAAGCTATTTTTTGTACTTCTAATATTGCAAATTACATTTTCTTTTCTTTTTGATAGAAAGAAAGAATAGTAAAAGAATAGTTCAAAAATATATTTTCTACCTATTTGAGGGGGGTATTTTATGCTATATATATTTTTTCTTTTTTTTCAGTAGAAATGAAAAAATAGTAAAAAAATATACCCAGGTCGAAAATCCCATAGAGACCCATAGAAAACCAATAGGAAATTTTTATTGGTTTCTATTGGTCCTAATTAATCATGAATATTCATGAATAACAATCTAAAATATGAAAACTAGTGGAAATAGATAAATACATTTAGATTTGGGATTAAGGTTTGAACAGTGATAGAAATTTTACTTACATTAAACTATTGTAATGTTGTACACAATTTCAAAAGGCATTTTCATATTTCATTAATAAAAGTGTAAATTAATTTTAATAATAAAAGTGTAATCTAGTCAGTAACCATTTTTTTATAGCACTACAACTATGTCCCTATATATAATGAATGTGATACAATTGCTTAGTAGCTAGGTATAGGACATAGGATGTAGGTTATAGGATTTATAGGAGTAGGAGAGGATAGGATATGATTACAAGATAGGATTAATAAAATTAGCATTAATAATTAATTAATAATGTCATGTGATTGTTCCTGTAGACACCCACAGCAGGAACACCAAAATTATTTTCTTATTGGTGCTATAAGAAGACCCCTTTAGGATTTTCAATAGGTCCTATAGAAACCTACAGGATTTATTATTGGACCTATAGAAATTAACCTACAGGATTATCAGTCCCATAGACACCCATAGGATTTCTATGGGTGCCCCATATACCATTTCCATATAGAAACCTATACCTATAGAAATTCTGTCTATAGGATTTTCGACCTGGGTATTTTTTAACTACTGAGATTTCGGTTCCAATAATATATGAAAAAAAAATATTTTTTTACTATTTTTCCACCCTATTTTTCCATTGAAAAAATAGTCAAAAAATATATTTTTTAACTAAAGATTTCGGTTCCAATAATGTACTATTTTTCCACTATTTTTCCATTGAAAAAAAAGTCAAAAAATATATTTTCCCTATTTTTTCACTATTTCCCCATATTTTTAGGCTATTTTATTTCGGGCAGGGAGGTTTTGGAATCACCAAAATCAGAAGAAATTTACTCAATTCTGCTGAGAGTCACATGCACAGAAATAAGTATATGGGACTGCACACACACACACACACACACACACACATGTTCGGCCCGAACATTTCAGCTTTCAGTTTCTTGTCATATTTTGAATGTGAGGGCATTTTAAGTGCAATCCTTTTCAGGGGACAATCTTGCAAATTGTAATAAAGAGAATGAGAAACCTCACAAATTATTTTTCACCTTTCCCAGAACTCAACCTTCACTTTAATGTAATAATGTCACATACGTTACCAACTTTTATGGAGTTCTGAATATGAATTGACAACAAATGTGTCACTATCCTTCATATTTGGTCTCCTCTAAGCTGTAGTATATCATAAAATGATCAGATTATTCAGATAATCTTTGAGGTGGTCCGTACCGTATCTTATAATATAATACACTAAGGATTTCGGGCTCTTTTTTTGGTTCAAATAGGCTCCTCCCCTGGCCCTTTCGGTCCCCGCCTTTTGGTACCCACGGGTGGGGAAGGGTTCTTAGGGTGGTGGGAGGCACTTCTTGAGGGCTGACGTCCCGTCCATATTTCATAAATTCATTTTTAAACATTGAATTTCCGCAGGGAGTAGGCCTAATAATTCCACCAACCCATGAAGCGGGTTTGTAGCTTCAGGCCCAGCCAACCCATATACCTTGCCCTGTGAAGGGGAGCTATGCCAAAGAACAGCATGGCCATATATCCGCATGGCTTCAGTGTACAGTACAGTATTATACACACGTGTTAGATCGTTCGCACATACGTACGTGTACAGGGGAGCGTTTCATCAAGCGTTTTGTCAGTGATTTTCACCGACAAATTTGCTCTCAACCAATCAGATGCAAGGATTTCAGTATCTTATAACAGTTGTCGGTGAAAATCACTGACAATATGCTTGATGAAACGCTCCCCAGGTCATCATACAGGTATAGAGTTACATCATTTGAAGCTTCATGGTCACACACACAGTTTAGTGTGTATGTTTCACGACGTTCGCTACCGGTAATTTGACACTTTATCAGAAAATCTGATAAGAAAATTCCTTCGAAAATATTTCCATAATGATTATGAATACGTAAAATGATATTAATCCCTTCTCCCCTCGCCCTGGGGGTGATGGGATGACAATGGAATGGGGGAGCTGGAGGGGGGGGGGGGGGTAGCAGGGGGAAGTCAATCCGTCGGTCCTCCCAAGACCCATATAAGGGGGCCATAATCCCCCTGAAAATAAAATGACAAATTCATTTTTTCTCATTATTGCATCCTTTACAGGGGACGTACCGCTAATTATGGATGTTACTCTGAGTATTAATAAAACACAGAAACATGGCAAGATCAAATCGCTCCCTCTAGGTCTATGCATGGATATTCTACTCGAACATTATTATATCCATATCATCAATTTTCATCAAGATTAAAAGGAATTTTCTTCAGAACTCATGCAAGCTCTGGATAAATAAGACATATTCACATGATCAGGGGCGGATCCAGAATTTAGTATAAGGCGGGGAAAACAAGTGCAGGTTTGTCAACTTTTGGAAAAGGCAGACCTGGGGGGGGGGGGGGGGTGGCGAGATTTTTTTTTTCGTCAGACCTAGAAAATTCGCTCAGGAGGGAGTGGTTATGGGGGTCCCTCCATAATTCTCTGACAAGCAAAAAAAAGAAGGTTTCATTCTAAAAGGGGGCGGGGGCACAATCAACAAAAGGGCGGATCGTCTATGGTCAAAATGCATACTTTCCTGCCATTGAACGGGGGGGGGGGGGGGTGGGGATGGCACGGGCCAGAAGCACCCCCCCCCCCCGGGTCCGCCAATGAACATGTTGTAAATACTTCTTGGTAAAAATAACTTTACCCGACTTTTTTATTTATTCACTTGATTATTGTAACAAATATACGGTACGGTGATTAATCATAAACACATCTAGCGCCCGTGGATATCCACGGGCTGCTTCTGCTAGTATGGATATAATATCTTGCATTCGGCCAAAAACACAAACAAATTTCTATTCCAAATAATGCTATACATAACAAACCTAATAACTTAATTGTGATATTCATGTAATATAAGTTTTTTTGCAATAACCCATGTGATCGAACGATCAAAGTCAAACGCAATAGCTAGAAATTGGAGGGCCAATAAAATTAGCCAATAAGATATCTAATCCAATGCAATTAACGTATTTACGATGAGAGGTCATAAAACCTATGATTGTCCCTCGATAATAATTATGGCGCCTAAACGTTTTCTATCAGATTACGCAACGCTACTTCAATCTTATCCTTCTGCATAAACGATGAAATAAATTAATTTGTACGGTAGTGCCTTCTCGTCTGTTATCAGTTTTACTGGTTATTGGTTAAAATAATATAGCGAAAGTGCAAATAAAAGTGAGATGGAGAAGACGATGTTGTTGATGGTGATGATGATGATGATGATGGTGATGATGATGATGGTGATGATGATGATGGTGATGATGATGATGGTGATGATTGAGAGAGAGTGGTGATGTTGGTGGTAAAACGACGTATATGTGGCAATAATATGAATGCTCACAACCGAATATCTAACCGGTATGACTTTCATTTAAAAATGAAGCTTTTTAGTTTTAATGGCAAAAAGTCGCTTTACTGACCAAACCATATATGAACACATAGCACATTATATGCACGCCTATATGAAACTTAATGCATGGATTAATTGAATAATACATATCAACTTTAAACTTAAACTTAAACTATTCGTCTCCAGCTTGCAATATTAATATCTTGTTTGAGAGAAACATCACATCACTATCAACATCACAAGAAGGATAGGCTATGGTAATATTCTCGTTGTACTGTGGAGATTGGGGATTGGTTGTAGTCATAAGTGGAAACGAACCTTTAATAGCGCGGGAAGGCTGCATTATTGATCCCCATATTCAATATTTTACGCCTGGCTGCCCAAGAAGCCGACATACCAGGATTGTCAATTCACGAAGACGCGAATGCACATGGCTGATGTTGGTGGATACAAAATTTAATTTTGGTATTACAAATGTAAAGACGCAACGGCTATACACAACGGCAAAGGAGGCATCGGAAGGGATGTAACGACTATTACGCATTAAAGAAACACAATTTATTTTTTTGTATAATATAAATGTAACGATGTAATTGTACTGTACACAGCATCAAAGGAACCATCTATTATAATATGTATCACTAGAAGGCCTCAATGATAACGACTATTATCGAAGAAACTGATGAGAATATACCAAGGCATCAAACAATGAAGTTTTAAGACAAAAAAAAAAACAACTGAAATACGAAAAATACCAACAACAACAACAAAAAAAAAGAAAAGAAAAAGAATACAACTCGAGGTAGGTGAAAGGCAGGCAAGCACAAGACCGAAGACAGCCGAAATACATTCCGCCTCCCCCTTCATCTGAGGATTCCCCCCTCCCCCCATTTCTAATTTCTGGATACGGCACTGCTGCCATCGCACTTACGACTGATTATGATTTTTGTTTTTCATTCTAAATGTTACAGTTACCATGGTTACTATATACTTTTAAGCACATTTATGTTATTTACTTCGCCGGATCATGTTGGCATTACACAGTTAAATCCATGTAAAGGTCGTTCATATAGATTGTGTCTATATAAACATGCTGGTATTATCGGGAATACTAGTAGGCTGTATTTGTGCTGGGTCACTTCATTATACATGTACTAGTATATGAAATCAAGTGACACTAGCAACGTATCGTGGTTTGTACCTTTGTTGAGAATGATGATCAATCATTCAAAACAGGGGGCGTTTCATGAAAGGACGTTGTCGGATATTTATCCGACAACTGTTATAAGCTACTGAAATCCTTGCATCTGATTGCTGAGAGCAAATTTGTCGGATAAAATATCTGACAACTCCTTTCATGAAACACTCCCCAGGACTTCATTAATTACATTGTTTTCGTTTGGTTTAAGAAAATGCAAGCTATCATATTCAATTATAAATTGTTTCCTTGTTTGGTTTTCAATCATCATTGATATGGTCTACTTTATTTCTACTTTCTCATACACGCAAACACGTTTAATTACTTCAATATAGTTTGAAGCCATGGGTTTTAAATATCAAGTTATCAAAAGCACTCCAATGTCTCTCTTGAAAGATGCAACTGTACTCGTGCAACTTTAGTGATGGCCGTTGTAACGAATTCCAATCACAAATAAATGGGATTTTAATCCTTGAGTGTAAACCATGTAATCGAATAGACATAGTGAAATCCAAGTATTTAGTGAGACATATGCCATTAATCCTGAACACCGATTACAGCCAAGATTTTAGCATATACACAAGTTAATATCCCTACTCGGATAAGACGAAATATCAGATGAAATGTATACTTCCAAAGTTCCAATATTCATTTCCCCGCTACTTTCCATAAGCTTTGTTAGCAGAAAGGAAAACGATATGAACAAATCCAAAAAAAAATCTCAATAATATCTTATTATTACGATTACGAACATTTCCTAACTGTCATGCATGGTTGTTGGTGTAATCAACCGACTTGAAAATATTCAAACTGATTTTATGTGTAAACAAATTTTTAGGCATTTTATATGGTTTGTATCTATCACATTGTAAAAATGCTCGGTATAAAAATGTGATCATGTTGGTTTCCAACCAAGTTTTGGGCAACCATCTGCACAAACTCGGTTAATTTTGATTCAACATGTCGCAAATGGAGATGGTTATTAGACAAAGCATAATCAAAGGGGGGGGGGGGGGGGACAGAATTGCCCCAAAACATGGTCGAAAACATAATTACCCTTCCGTTGAGCAATTTTTACCAAATATTATTTTTACATTTTACAGTGAGCGCTGTTTTTATAATTACAATATAGGCACACTGTTCATACATATGCGACTCATCCAGCGTACTTGTGATGCATCATGGGAGTGCCATGGTAACAGGAAATGAAGGAAATGAAGTCAGGGGATTGGGAGGTCCTTAAAGGGGAACATTGTAACCTCAATCAAAAAGAATAAATGAAGTCTTTAAAGGGGAACATTGTAATCTCAATTATTGCAACCTCGATTGGGAATGAAACGACAAATAAGCACTGCGACTTTGTATCTTAAGTTCAATATGACATATTTATAATAATTCGGAGCACTGACTGCTCTGCGACGTGTGGCCTTCCTGACTCGATAAATGGTATGAACTTTGTGCTATATCGGGCAAGTCAGGAAGGCAGACTTTTATTTAAATGTAAACACACACAGTCTCTACATTAATCATCAACAGAAGCACATTTGGTGATTCAATAATTTTCAATAATTATTATAATAATATGTCACTGGGATGGCCTTTATTGAGTTGAAAAACAGATTTAAAATAGCTGAAACTTTACATTAATGTAAATTTTATCCCCAGTGTAATGTATTCATTTACACCTGTTTGATAATGAGCGAATAAAACTGATGTTGAAAACAGATAAAAACTTATTATCACATTAAAACTTCTTTTACTTCTTGTTTTCAATAATGTGTTACTTCTTTACTCTAAAAACTCAAATGTTAAATCTACATTTAAAAGGTTGGAGGAGTGACAACATTTTCAAAATGGTAAATGAACACTTTTAACATGCTGCATCCAACCTTTAAACTATTAGATCCAGCATGTTAAAAGTGTTAATTTACCATTTTAAAAATGTTGTCACTCCTCCAACCTTTTAAATGTAGATTTAACATTTGAGTTTTTAGAGTGTTGCTTTCCATTGCCTTACTTTTTATTTTCCATATTGTGTCAAGTGTTCCTCAATACGACCAGGGAAGTGTTAGAGTCTCTCTAACACTTCCCTAATACAACTTAGTCCACAATTACACCCCTGTCAGATCTCTACGCTTAATCAACTCTTGTTGTTCCAAAATTATGCAAAAACATGGGGAAACGAGCTTTTACCCACGCCATCATCATCATCATGGTGTCAAAAGCCTCTCGAAAATTACACACCCTATAGATGCATTCTCAGAAAGTGTAAAACCCCCATTGAAGACATGGTAACTGTGTACTCTTGTTATATTAGACCAGTCCTTGAGTATGCATGCCCAGTTTGGCATACTTCGCTAACAGTAACAGAGGCTCAGGCCGACAAAATTGAATTTGTGCAAAAGAGAGCACTTCGGATCATCTTGGGCAAAAATTACACAGGTTATGATGAGGCTCTTGATGTGTGTAAGCTGCCCTCACTCCACTGTCGCCGAGATACCCTTCTTCAAAGTTTTGGCTGCTACATTCTGTCAAACATAGATAGTTACTCCCACCAACAAGGGCTAGTATACCTGTAGTAGACAGTTAAGGGATATGTCTGGACTTTGTACCATTAAATGCAACACAGATAGATACCGCAAATCAACCATTCCCTTTTTGGCTAGAATTCTCAAGGAGTAATGTTTTAATTTCAAACATAAAACAAAAATGTCTTTAATAATAATAAATAGAAACACTAGCCCATTAATTATATACAATGTAGTTGCTATTGCCATAATCCATTTAAACAAAAAATACAAACCATACATTTGACAGATTAGGAAATTCAATATTTTATATTTGATTAGTCGATCACATTCCCTTACCTATTATGTATACCTTTGTATTTTTCTTGTGTGTGTGTCTATGTTTGAGTATGTGTGGGTGTGATTGTGGGTGTGTTTATGCTTGCGTATACTATTTAATTACCTATGATTATTTAAATGTCATATTGCCTTTATATTGGCATTCGTATTTTTGTTTCTGTCCTTTTATTATTTGTATTGTCATTTGATTGTTATATATCTATGATTTATGTTGCCAAATTTGTAAACTGATCCCTTCACTTACTGCTGATCAGTAATTGTACATGTATATACCAATAAATAAATAAAATAATAAATAAAAATTATCATTATCATCATTATTATTATAATTATTATTATTATTTTTAAAATATATATTATTAAAAATATTTGTTTCATTCTTATATAAACCAAAGTCAATCGAAGAGCAAAACTGGCATTAACAAAATGGCGGCCTCCATGAAATTAAGCCTCGTCCTGAGTCATCATGACATTTGGATTTCTCATTCTGAAACAATGATGGTCGGGAAGTGAGTATATAGTACAATAAAATCAACAAACAGAGGTGCGATAGTTAAACATGTTGGCATTCCATCAAAAGAACGCAATTAAATAAGAGAAAATGTACATATATTGTAGCCGGATTCACGAACTATTCCTCCTTAAGAAACTTATAATTCGCCAATGTCTCCTGGTGTTATGTCTTGTCTTGACAATTTGACATGATTTATAATAATGCATTTATAGATGCATTACATATACTTTGTATGTGATACAATCAGATAGACGGTACAAATTACGATGATTAAAAAGTTCCAACTGGTTGGGCTATTTGGGCAAGCGTTCATTTTAGTGTCCAGAAAGAAAATATCACGCGATACTTACCCGACTAGAATTATATATATAGGCAAGATTTTTAAAACATCTTAAAGTAACATAAATTTGGCAGTAAACTAATCAATTCATATCATCTAGACGCCATAAATACATTCATGTTTGCTCGTCACATCAAAAGGCTGATGAAATTTGGCTGGTTCATTAACTGAAGAGCTGATAGTACAAATGAACTCGATAATGACGATAACTGTCACGTGATCTGTCAAAATGACTACCTAATTAATCACATCGAGGCAATTATAGTGTCTAATACTGCCATATAGCAAAGGGTGCGTAGTATACTTACGGATTCATAGTGAATAGTCAACTAAACAGCGATAACTAATATATTTTTCTATCATATAAAACTGTACAGGCCTCTCAAGCAGTTAACATAGGAATATATGGTTTCAAATATATTTCAATCGAAATTATAGAGAAGTAATGAATGCATATCCATAATTATTGAGAACCATGTGGCGTATCCACAAATTGGGGGGGGGGGGAGGCGGAATCTTCGTGGGGCAGGTGGGGGATAATACCTGGGCTGAATGCCTACGTGTCATATACCCTGTGAACATTTTAATTGTTTTTTAGTTCCAGTCCCCCAAAAGGGAGGAGGATGGGGCCAGAGCCTGTATGGAGGGCTCTGGATGGGGTGTTTGCCAGCCGCCCTCTTTGTTGGCTATGCCAATGAGAACCAGAAAGGTTCCCGTTGAATAAATGCCAATGCTGGTGCTTATATATATAACCATTTATGTTTAACTTAATTATCATTAGCATAACCGAACCCTTCATACATGTTATAACTTCCTATAATAATGATATCAATATTGACATATCAAAAACCAAACTTTCTTCGTTTGCACTATATATTTTTATTTTAATGATGGAACTCCTTATCTGATTCTTCAGTTCGTTCTATACGGGTATTGTTACTTATGTCAACGCTTGAAATCATGAGTGCAGCTTTTATGTGACTTTGATAAATGTTGGGTATAATTATATGCATACAAATTTTACGTCACCTCTGACTGAATTTTCATTCAAACGATGAACGGAGTCAAATTATTCTGTCATATGAATAGATTTTCAATTGATTTCCGTTATTTGCAATTTCATTACACAAGAAATTGAGTATTCATTTTGAGCCAAAGTGTCGAAATTTCACCAGACTATAGGTTTTCAAACTACGATGAAAGATATCAAACTATAATATATTTTTTATATCAAATCAAAATTTAATACAAACAAATATTTAAAAGCATATGTTTTGCTATAACACAGGGATGTAATTCAAACATATGGCATTCCTCTATAAAGTATACTTATATCACACATTAAAATATCTTCTTGTTTGTCATCATACTTAAATCCCTAATTACCATCACGTATGCACCATGCATCAAATATAAGCAATACGTCTGCGTGCGTAGGTGACCTTCGAATATTAACTGGTATATTTACTGTGACAATAATTCCTTCAATTGACTCCAAACATATACATGGGTAAACAAGTATGGTTAGCATGGATAACTTCAGCGGGTCTGTCGAGACGGATAACGATGTAATAATGATTGATGGCACGCTCTTCAAAAGAATCGAGAAATAGTGCCAGAAAAACAGAAAACAAAATTAATGCAAGGTACAATTGAACATTTTTTCATGGTCGCGAAGGAAAGTAATTTTATTCATCCATTTGCCTAAGAATGTCAAAAACATCATTCTTGCAGTTTTCAAGAAAAATGATGAAAGTTCAGCTTTCAAGTATACTATAGAATTCTAATTTCTAATAGTGCTATGATACGAACAACTCTATAAAATCATGAGTATATTATCATCATGTAAAAAGGGAAGTGATTCCACAAAAGCCATAAGCTCTTGCTTCCACACGTCTTTTCAAAATTTCAAAGGTATCAAAGCAGATATAAAATAGAAAAAAAAACCTTTTTAAATTCATATCTTCGTGATCTTGACATGACATGGCACAAAATACTTGATTTGCTCGAAAAGATTTGTCGGCAATTTTCGTCATTAAAAATAACAAGAGCGTCCAAAATCATCTAGGCCTACTTCATATGCCTACAGAACTGTTAAAAGACCAAAACATGTGAGGGGGTTTATTCTGTAAGATATGGAATTTAACACAGATACATGATTGAAGGAGCCTAAAGTCATATAATATTGCAGGTAATCAATAGCACTCCTGGTAAAATGGGTCGTTGGATATGGCGAGGATTATAATACAAAATACTCATCAAAATATAAAGATGAAGATTACAAAGCATTGGTGTCTTCGTGTCTTTCCCTCTTTCTCTCTCTCTCTCTCTCTCTCTCTCTCTCTCTCAATATAGGCAATCGTCAGCAAACCGTCAGGATATTGGGTGTGATATCCACCATATAACCATGATTAGAATCGCCTTCAGCAAGCATATAGCTCTATTGTCAGATAAAAATACATGTATTACTTTCACAGAGAGCTTTCCCGCCGGAATGGATGACATGTTAATATTCGATAGTGCCATGTCATCTCAGTTTAAATACAAAAGAGTAACAGAGATCATAGATCATAAAATTTATTTTTTTATTGGGGGGGGGGGGGGGGGCGAAGGAGGATGTATGGGATTTTCTTTTTTGATTTTTTCTTTTAAGTTTTAAAATGAACACTAAAAGAAGATACTCTTCGTGTTATTATTATCATGATTACTACAAATAGGCCTGCATTATAATCATAATTACCTCATTTATATCATTATCAACCATCATGAATAATCATTATTACGCTAAATTCCAAATAATCATCATTACTATTCCCAAATCATTATAATTCACAATTATTTCATTGTCGTCATTCGCTAATAATACAGTAATCATTATAGTAGTACTCCTGGATCGAAGTAACTTCTTTCGAATAACATTTCGGGATGGGAAGGCAGCGTAATTTTCACAAGTTCACAACGACCCCTTTGAGCCAGACGGCAGATATCGTGATCGTGTTTCAAGAGTATAGCATCCGATACCGACGTATATGGATCGAGGTCAATATCATGATTTGGGATTTCGTGCACGTTTTTTCCCGCCGAATTTTTTGTCAAGTCTGTCGTCTCAATCGATCAGGGAGTAATGTCAGGGGATCACGTGTCACCTCTCCCACTCACAATATTCTACATTTAACCCCCCCCCCCCAATTCATCCCCTCCACTTCTAGTCTATCTTATACAGACACAGTTATGTACATGTAGGCCAGGTGGTAATAGAGCCTAAAATCCACATGCAATGATATCCTTTTTTCTTTGACAAACGTAAAAGGCCTCATAAATAACTCATATAGAATACGATATATGTTGCTTATTTTCAAATATCACTCACATTTGTTTCTTTCCTTCCAGATTGGCGTGGTTGAGTTTTATTTAACACTCAAAACATAAACAAGACGAGGAAAATGACATGGAATTTGACACTGAGTCGTGTCGCCATAAAATGACAACCCTCCCTAATAGTGGTCAGACTTCAAAGATATGTAACTCAGTAAAATATGTAACTTAAAAGTTAAAAAGAGTTTCATAAAAGAAAAAAAGTAATACAACATACCGTAATGAAAATTTATTCAAAGAGTCATGCCTTTGCACAAAACGCAAAATGACACGAAGAAACTGGAAAAGCAATAAGTCGACTGGTGCCAAAGAATAGGAGTACAGCTACTGTATTCATTCATTCATACTTAATGTAACTGTAACTTATCACAAAGTCAACTCGTGTGACTTAAATGACTTTTCATATCTTTCAATGGAGACGTAAAATTTTGGGCGAGCTTTTGACAAAAGCCAAATACACGTCTGTCCGTGAACGTGGGTGTGAAATGAAAACAAGTCAATAGTCATTGGCTCTGAACGATGCTCTGAACTCAGGTGTGTCCCGAATTTCTGTTGATTCAAGATCGTGTGGTACGTCTTTTCATTGAATGACACCTATCACCATATTAGCCAAATGTTATTGCCTGTATGGGCGTGTAGTGAAGGCAAGCAGTCAGAATTTGGCCCAAGCACAGCAATTTGTGTGGAGCCCGAGCGATAGAGAGATGGAAACGCCACACCCAAAAATTAGGGCTCGTCAGACATTTGACATAACAAAGAACACAGGATACGACCATCTAAACAAAATGTTCAATTTAACTCACATTAAGAATTTACATTTTAGCATTTGCAATTTCGATTTTCATTTCTGTGCCATAAACCATTCACAATTTCACATATTTATCTACTTTTCCAAACATTATTGTTAACGCAGAGGCCTCCCTTATAAAAAAAAATACCATGGTAATACTACGTATTTCATGGTATTACCGCCATAATAGTACGAAAACATGGTAAATCCGTGGTACACATCGTATTGCCACAGTATTACTACGAAAAACATTGTATATTCATAGTATTTGCATCGTGTACCATGAAAAGCATGGTACATTCATAGTATTTTCATCTTGGACAATGGGTAACGCGGTAAATTCATGGTACTTTCACAGTAATACCGCCCCAATTTACCGCGGTATTACCATGGTATTACCATGGTACTTTTTTGTAAGGGCTGAAAATAGCGCTAACAGCTAGCTTATTTATACCCACGGGCTTCTCTATGCCTACTGCCCGGCGCAAATTCTTCTGTACTGATCATAGCACGAAAAGTAGCAACTCGAAGCTCGAAATGATGGGCGGGTGGTTTGTTGTTTGACATAAATCAGTCATTCAATTTTCCTTGCGAATCAACGATAATCGCTTGCTTTGAAATCGGGCACACAACGTGTTTAAAAAAAAAAAAACGCCTAACAAATTAGTTCAGACGATTACATTATCATTTACCTCATAGTATACTGCTGTTGTATTTTATTTTTTTATAATCAATGAAATCGGCAACCAGACACCCTCCTCTAAACGACATGTGAATCATTATCAACACTGATTATCTTTTTTATGGGGTTATTAGGGTTAAATTGTGGATTTCGAGCAGACGACATCTCCTCCTGAATAGGTCATCCGGCACCGGAAGTGAATGTGCAAAGGTCACATACTCACTCAGTGACCTATATGCTTCCCCGTGTTATATCCTAGAAACTGTTTCGAGTCAACTCAGAGGAAATTCGGCATATCCCGTCGACTACGAGTGCCATGTTTATCACAAATAGGACAGCTAATTTTGTGTACAAAGTGGATGGAGATGAATGGTCTTCCAGAAACTAAGCCAATTCAGTATTTACTGGAAATCATTGAGACTTACAGCAGTTTGGTTCAAAGTACGATAGTTGCAAACTGGTCCTGCATGATGAACTCACCGTGACCTCACCAGGGCCAGGAAACCTTGCCTGTCATATCGGCCTAATATATTATAAAGACTTTAGAATGTCTGTATAGTCTAACTAATCATCAGTTCCATTTTGTTTCACTCGAGATAACCATCGTATTACATGCATGAATATAAACAAAGTCCACGATTTATTTTTTAAAAATATGATAATGAAAAGACGCCATATTACTTACCAGACCATGTTTTCCAGTATATTATTTTTGACATATTTCCAGTTAGCAATGATTGTAATAAAAAATACGAATACACAAAAACATTAATACATTAAAAAAAAAGCACAAAGCGGTTTCTTCACATTTGCTTCTATAAATGATATTGTGGGCAATTTTCACATTGTTACGATCTTTCTCTCTCTCTCTCTCTCTATCTGTTCATGTCTTCTCTTTCTCTTTCCCTTTCTAGTATCTTTCTGTGTAGGGCCTTTTCTAGTAGACTCCACCATCACGCAGAAGGAAATAGGTTCATTCTCAAGAAATTAAGCCCAAAGGAAACATCAACTTTCGCCTATTGAGCTGGTCATTGGCAATATCCGTCACCAAACAATAGTTCTTTATGTCTGCTCGATTAGGAGGGAATTAGCACTGACTATCTCACGCATTTCCATGTGATAGTTTGCGCCCCATAAATCTCCAGGATCTAATATACAGTGGGTCAGTCAAAAGTCTGGACGATATACATGTATTCAAGAGCAGGTTTGAGTACTGGTATAACGTAAGAATAATTTAGTGAGCAATTTTCTTGTTTTTAATTCCCATATCATATGGAGTAGTAACATAATCATGTGAATAGTGTTGCTCTTGAAATGCACTCATATTTCATATACATGTACGACTATAGAAAATACTTGACAACTTTGGACGAAATCTATGGTGGTGCCTCATGCCTGTGTATATAATTATGTGCGCAGTATTTTTCGTTGTAATGATTTTATAGCAAATGCAGTAAATTTGATTTTGATGTGAACATAACAGCATATAGTTATTCCTACTGAATACATAATCAACCATTTTTAATTCAGTCTAACAGTATTCAACATAACCTCACGATGTATAGCTAGCTCGCAACACAAAATCCTGGGGAGCGTTTCATCAAGTGCTTTGTCAGTGATTTTTACCGACAACTGTTATAAGCTACCTAAATTCTTGCATTTGATTGGCTGAGAGCAAATTTGTCGATAAAAATCACTGACAAAACGCTTGATGAATCGCTCCCCTGGTCTAGTCTGGCTCGGTTCACTGGACGGGTCGTTAAGGAACACAGTTAAATCCATCATCAAAATTTTGACACCTAAATAAAGTTCTGTTCTTTTTGTAACATATATTCAATGCACTCTAGCAGACGTGTATATAATTAAATACACACACATTTATTAAAAAAAAAACTTTCAGAGTGATAAATGATGACAAAAAGTGAGCGTTTTTACAATTTTTTTTCTACCGGACCTATGTCTTGCTCGGTACAAAACCATCAGTTTGGTGAGTTTTTAGACGATTCTGGTTCCAATCTATACAGGAAAAAGTGAAGCCTACTCTTTCTCTACAATCCACTAAGATATTGCGCTTTGAGTAGATGTTGAACTCCACCTACCCCCCCCCCCCATCTCTCCTTTTCTCTTCAAATTCCTCTATAACTCTCCGTGTCTATAACATGATCATAAATCATTATCATCATCATAATAATAATAATAATAAATGTAACTTATATAGCGCCAAATCCACTTAATGGAGTGCTCACAGAGTAACAATGCGAGCCGCAACATTTTGAAGCTTCTGGAGCTTGGATAACAGACTTTGGGGTAAATAGACCTGTTTACTAAGTGATTCAAATTTATGGATGTTTCTTTCCTGGGGACCTAGTAACGAGGTATTCCATTAACCTGTTATTAATGAATGAATACAATACTTGGATCCAGTTTGCATACATTACTTGTTGCTATGTCTGACAAGCCTCTGGCAAGCTTTCAGGTTGTCAAGAACAACCTTTGTTTCAAAAGTATGCATAAAATTTGAACACTGTCTTAGTAAACAGGTCTATTGAACAGAAGGGCATTGCCAAAGTCGAGACGGGAGACTTTGACAAATATTTCCGAATAGAAGTGATGTTACGTAATTGGTACCTAACTGATCTACAGATATTTTAAATTTGATTAGACATTGTCATATATGAGTCAAACATAACACCAAGTTTGCGACAAGTTTGTGACAAATAAATTGTGTGGCCAGAAAATCGTGCAGGTAAGGTAATGTATAATATTACTACATGTATGTATCATTTTTCTCAAGGGAAAATTAAAGTGTCTCTTTGTCCGTTTTCTTGTGGATGTCAATTGTAAAGAGCTAAGACTTCTGTCTAGGGTACCAGGATATATCATATTATGAGAGCCAGAAGGGCGTTAACTCATATCATTTCACACGATGTTAATGCCCTTCTTGCCCTCTTTTATAGCCAACCACCTCACCTGATACGAAAACAAAACTTAAATCACACATATTTGTGGCAAATGAATAGCAATAATTATTATGTATCCTTTTTAATCTTGCCTGCATGGCATTTATATATTGTAAAAGCATTAACACCTTCCATTATCGGAAATATGAAGTATCATCAAATAATATGCACTTGCAACTAAATACTTACGAGTAGCATGGAAGTGCACACAAATTCTTTATGTACAGAAGCATGATCTCAAGTTTTCTTCCTCATTCCATGACATATATGCATCTATATCTGGATAGAATTCAGCGTATTTTATTTTCATTTTCACAAGGAAAAGGCGAAATAGATTTTAAGTTAAAAACTTAATTAAGTTAACTTACTTAAGTTTTAAAAAACATCGAGTGATGCTTGTTTAAGTGGAAATAAATGACTTTGACTTTGAAATAGAGAAACTTAATAGCCCAACTTGCCCAAGCACGTTTACGAAATGCACTTAGAAACAGAGAATGTAATATAAAATAAGAATCTTTTTACATAAACTTTTCAGTGCGCATTATTTTGTAAGTACATGTATTTAAGTTCGCTTAAACCACTTTCATCTTTGTAAACAAATTTTTAGGCATTTTACTCCCAGTGTTAAAGATCGTATGCTCGATCTGTAATGAAAAACACAAAAACACATTTTTTTGACTTGTGTTTTTCATTACAGATCGAGCATACGATCTTTAACACTGGGAGTAAAATGCCTAAAAATTTGTTTACAAATTATAAATTCCTCCCATCAAGCTTCTTCGTTCACTTTCATCTTCTTTTTCTAAAAAGTAATAAATGAGGTACAGTTATCATAATCTGTGTATGTGTTCCTCCTACAAGTGCTAGTACACGTTTGTTTTGGTGGCGGTATAACTTTGCTTTATCATTTAACCCTATCAGGACCAAAGTCAACAACACTATGTACAAAGTGAATAGTATTTTAGTCTTGTGGTAACGAGAGGGTTAATCGATGACGTAAGGATTCACACTCGAATGGAAAGGAAGTACATGTATCATTTTCATTTTAAGCCGGAAAACACTAAATGTTTAATGAGAAGAGAGGACGCCGCGTATGAGGAAAGAAAAATACCGGGAAGAGGAAATGAACACAGCAACTTATTTTGCTGTTTTTATCTTAACCACAAGAACGCGTTGCTTTCAAGATCCAATGTATGTTATTTGTTGTTCTATAATTGTATACTAGTAGTCTATATATTATTACCTAGTACATATATGAAAATAATGACTACTGAAATGTATCCAATACAACTATTGTAGACGACGTAATGAATTGTATTCGGTAATTATTATGGGACAAATTATCTTTCAGTCTTCGAGTTGCCTTTTACGTACAGGAAAACGTCTTTCGCGTGATGAAAAATACAAGTATTTTTCATGACAAAGGAAAGATCTACATGTATAATGTGCACGGCATTTGAGTTTCTGAGATTCTTCAAAGCTTAAATAAATGAACGATAAGAAAACGAAGAGGAAGTACAATCAGTAGAAACAGACAATCAAATACTGAATAATAAAACAGACGAAGAGAAAAAAAGGAAGTTCATATATGATTTCTCTAAAGAAGTTTGTGTTCTAAAGTATTAATATTTCATTTTGGCTAAAAACTTTCTGAAAGCTAGATAGAAGTCAAAATCTATTCTTATATGCCTGTGATGTGAAAGGCATCCACGTGTTATCGTGACGTCATACTTACATGCCAAGATCTCCATAGGTGATGAAGAAATCCATGTTGCTGCACCCCTGCACCCATCCCACCTCCCACGTATCTGACGAGCTGACAGGGGGGAATCGAACCTTGGCGGAGGCCCTGAAGTGTGGGGTCTGGTACTTGAGCACCGTGGGCGATGTCTCTATCAGGGTGGTGGGTTGGGGGTCGATGCGGGCATGGAGGTCAGTCACTTTAATATCGCCTTCGAGGCCGTGGTTTTTATTCCGTTTGGATAATATACAACCCATGGGGCTGGTGGTGGGCGCGTCCGGGAGGTGGAGGTAGTGAGGTCGGGAAGGAACGGCTGAGAAGGTGGTCGGAGATGGACGACTCCGTCTTGATGGCGATGTCGATTTCGAGGGTGATGTCGGGTAACCTCCGGTCGAGGTTGAAGACGGGGTGTCTGCACCGGGAAGGTTGTGAGAGGTCGACTTGCGCTCGAGCGGGTGACGGTCGTTTGCTGGAATTGATGAATGATTGGTCGACCCACTTGGTGCGTGATCGTGATGGTGGTCGTGTCGGGTCTGACGACGATAATGATGGTGGTGATGATGATTCCCAAGTGGATGATGGAATTTGGGAGTTTTGTCGGTCCCAAATAAGTGAAGGTTCGCTGCTGGAGTGAAAACAGGACTCCTGCTGCGGGTTGTAGCCTGATCTTGGTGGCTCGACGACTGCCCCCCACTCTCGGCTCCTTGAAAATTTCACACAAAATGAAACACAACACAGTAGCAAAATATATATCCACAATACGTTAAGATTATAATCCAAGGATAGCAAAAATTGTAAAGTGTCACAAGGAGTTGGAAAAGTTTCCCACAAACTCTCCCAGCCGCTTAGATCCCACGTAATCACAGCGTATTGCCGTGTATTCACTAGTTTGCCAACAAGTTCCGCGGTGGGAAAGTTATGCGGTGTTACAAGTGTTGGGCTTTGGGAGCACGACTCCTCTGCTTCAAATGCTACTGGCAGGCTCTCTGGTTTCTTACTGCACAACGCGATCAGCAGGTCTGCCGCAACTATCACGGCCCATCGGATAGACTGACTATGACTGACTTCCGCTCGATTCATTTCCACTCGGTACATAGTGCCTGGCTAGCTCTCTGAGCTGGGATAGACGGGTGAGGAAGCAGCAATCAAGTTGAGTTGTTGAGGCAATGATGAGCTGGCAAAACCCTCCAAACCAAGCGACAACCAACAGCAGCGTGCATCATCATACGAGTACATCGCTGGATGCTAGGGGAAACCACGGTGACTCACGACAGCGAAGACTCAGGAAGCTTTTCAAACTCCGCGCGACAAAATCTCCGTCATACACCGGAAGACGAATCAGAAACCAACTTCGAAACTACAGAAACTCGCTCCAGCGACAAATTGTGATATTCTTCCAAAATCAACCTTTCTTGATGTTGGGTTATCAGTCCCTAGCACTTCATATCACATAACGGTAAACTGAGACAAAACAATATTCCGTGACCGATTGAAAACAGGAGGATCCGTCTACCAGTATATTTCTACCAGTACCAGCACCTCGCGATAGTATGACAGGCGACACGATGCTACCCCTATACAAAGCGAGCGAATCTCCGAAAGAAAATTGCCCGCTACGGCTCCGTACGATAAACCAATGGTTTACTACAGACGGCAGGTCTGGTATGCCGTTTTATTCTGTCGGTGGGGAGAGTGAGAAAGAGAGAAGGCAAAAGACAAGGACTTCTACTCCAACGTACAGAGCTTTGCCAAGATCCAATCTGGTTTATACATGACGATTATCGAGTAGACGCTGAAAAGCACAATGCCAGATGCCCCCGTTGGTAGGCAAAAGCAAGAGAGAAACAAACTTCACATGGAAAGTACGTGCTGCAGTCTGTAGCCAGGGTTTGACGGTAGGCTTTGCACATAGAAAAGCCTTGCATCGAGCCGCCTACGATTCCGTACATCAATAGGCCCATTCATCCGTGAGACGAGGTCTGTGTTTGTATGGGGAGAGTTTGGTGGTGGTACACGTATTCATAAAAATAAAGAACACATAATAGGTACGAGAGCTGCTAGTATACCTATCATACTACCTAGCGACGGGTTCGTCGTGACGGGCGAAAATATCATTAGATGGACACCTAGGAGGTGATCACTGAATCGTAACGTTATTATCTCGTCCACATAGATCAAAATCAACATGACGGAATGAAAAAATATATTCAATATGACAAGCATGCAGAGTCAACATTTGCCTAGCTTGATGACATTCAAATTTCGGGAAAATCCCATTCAGGCCTATCTACCCCTCCCCCTCTTCTCTGATAATAACAAAATCGAATCACTGTCATGGTACAATGGATATTCTTCCATTAGATTTTCAATAATATTACTTGATGGCAACAAAATCAAATAGCAGTTTAGCATTCAATGGATCAATAATTATTATGGGCCTTATTTGCTCTCAGCCAGTCAGATGCAAGGATATCAGTAGCTTATAACAGTTGTCGGTAAAAAATCACTGACAAAACGCTTGATGAAACGCTCCCCAGGACCATTGTGTTCTCAAAATTAAATCAAAGCGCCATCAACTTTCCACCAGTGTTGACTTTGCGCATGTCGACTAAGATTGGCTATATCAGTTCAGTTAGACTTATCATGGAATTTTACCAATTGATTAGAAGTTGGACGTGCACTATTGTTTGCATGTCAATGTTCAGGTGATTATCAAGTGATTATGTGGACAGATCAAATTACACAGATTTGTAAACCAATCAGTTCTTTCATGATTATCAAGAATTAAAGAATATTATGCGAATGTTATTTATGTTTAGCATATAATAAGATTACTAAAGTACGCTCACAAAAGCTTGCCTAGTGCAAATATTTAAAGTGGAAAGCAATATTTTATGAGAATATAGC
Source organism: Heliocidaris erythrogramma (assembly GCA_025617745.1). NCBI lineage: Eukaryota > Metazoa > Echinodermata > Echinoidea > Camarodonta > Echinometridae > Heliocidaris > Heliocidaris erythrogramma. The sequence continues at coordinate 29,773,551 of CM046869.1, forward strand.
TGACAGGGTGCAAAGTGCAGAGTGAGGTCCCCAAACATACCCCTTTAAAACGTCAAATTTCAAGAGTATCACATTCCTACAGTTGAAGCGGGTCAAATTTCGTTACTATGCGGTTGGCATGACAACACGCAGTGGCAAGGCACGATATGCGATGTGTCGAATCAGGGAACCGTCAAGTTCCCTTGTCCAATCAAAGGAAATATGAAGTCACTTTATCTAGACAATATGGACAAATCAATAGTTATTGCAATTATGGATCCATATTTTTTGGATGAGTTTGAAAAGATATAGGAATAAGATTTTAGTCAAATTATAGGAACGAGTTTTAACAAGGAGATCGGGATAAAAATAGTATTTTTTGTAGAAATAAAATCATAACTAAAAATCAAAGGCCATGAATGTGGCTTTCTGCGTTCGTCCCTTAATTTTATTTCTCATTTTTGTTTTGTCCTTCATCTGAGCTATAAATATTTTAGTTCAACTTGATTTGAGAAATGTTTTTCGTATACGACACGATACTCATTTAGAACTTTTTTTCAGGTAAGATATCAGAATGCCAAACGATCACGGAAGGCTAATTAATTGGTTTCCCAGCAGTTTGAAATGAAAATGCTGCACGTTTGGTTCTATTATCTTGAAGCAGGCTTTATGTTGGATAGAAGGTCTCAAGATTTCTTTACATAACAAACAAACATGTTTATACAAGTTAATACAACCTAACATAAAAAAAAAATTACGATAAGAAATGCTTACATAACTTTGGAAAAAATGAAAAAAATGAAGAAATTACGTATAATAAACAATTATACTATCATAATTTCAGTATAATTATATAGGCATATCGTTTTCAATTTGATCATCTTTATGATTATTCTCTTCTGTATAATGTTATTAGGATCCCCCCTTCTAATTTCACCCAGCACATCTTATAGATTAGGGCACTCTATTATAGAAAGTTGCGACTGATTCGAATTGAGTCGCAACTCAAAATTAATCGCAACTCTGTCTTAAGAGATAGGATTTGCGCTTAATTTTAGATTGTGATCGATTCGAATCAATCGCAACTCTTTATAAGACGGGGTCCCGTAACTGTGAATTTCACAACTTCTTTTCTGTTCATTATTACTAAAAGTTGGACGAATGATCATCTCGTTGAATTAACGAATAGCAAACAAAAAGTGCCCAATCATAATGATATGACGTCTTTTTGTTTACAGCAAAAACTTTCTTTCTTTGATAATGTGCCAAGTATAATTTGTATTTATGTAAATCTAGAAAAGGTCGAGTTTATCCGTAGTCATGCTATATCATTTTTTCGTCAATGAACTTCATGAAGTGAAAGTGCGTAATGAAAGTAATGTAAATCAGGTCAAAATAAACTTCCTCGGACCACGTTTCCACATTTATTTTTAAGGTGTTGAAGTGGCGTTTTTTATGTATTAATTCAAAACGTTAATATCCTGATGAGTCTGAAAGGAAACGATCTTGCTTTTTTATATTAATTATTATGATAATTTTTTTTAAAACATTGAGCTAAAAATAAGTCCTTTAAGTTAAAAATCACTTCTTGTGGTATAGATAGAGACAATGCTTACCTCTTTGAAAGCAGCATCAAATAAAAACACAATAATAGGCAACATTCTCATTATAGGATACTGAAATGGATGTGAAACGAGGACAAATCATTTTTCTTTTCATTCAGCGGAAATGAGAATAACGAAAGTCGCCGGACTAATGACAATATTCATCAGTGAGCTCGAGATGGAGGTATTGATAATGGCTAGACTGCACAGATTGTACCTGGCTTGAGACTTGACAATGTACCTTTTCTACGTCCATGATAACCTCCTCTTTGAAACGCATTTCACAAGATAGACAACAATATATACGCCCGAAATAGATGAATTTTCTCTCTTTCTCTTCCCCTTTCCAAAATGATTACGATGAAGTATAGTATAGACCAGCTACTCACCGACAAATAAAATGTTATCACAGCCTGTCAATATAGCAGGCTTCAGAACGTGCTACGTGAAATATAGTTTCAAGAAAGAAACGACGCACCGTGCTAAATGTTGCTTGTAATATGAGTTATATATATACTCTCTGACATAATACAAACCCAGAGAAGAGATATTAAAGATGCATTATTTGTAAACCATCGAGCCAAAGTCGTATTCATGAATTCATAAACTTCGCGAAAAACCAGGAAGACCGTCATCATCTTAATGAATAAGATTAACTAAAGAAAATTTACATTAACAATAGCCATGCAGTGACTTGGATCATCAAATTTATAGATAGTATAATATGCATTTTTAGTGAAAAAGACATATAAGTTTTACTGGAGATCTTAAAGCCGATTTACTGGGACTTGGAATGTGATCATTAAAATTTTTTAAAAATCTCTCCCAAGAAGCTTCCTGACATCAGACATCGTCAAGAAATATTGTGGCGACACTTGGTTGAATATAAAAATGATACGCTGTACACTTTAACGAGAATGCATGTTTCATAAGCTTAAATTTAATACCTTTAAAATGTATGTGTATCATTTGAAGCAAAGTGTATTATTTCTATTTTGTTAAAGTCAACTTATGAATGTTGTATTCCTACCTCTATGTTCCTTTTGTGTTTTCTTTCGCTTCAGAAAACGCGAAAAGGATTCTCTCTTGCCCGACGGCTTGTCCATCCTTTATCTTAATCATCTAGTTTCCTTAATTATAGAAATTAAGTCTTTGATCCCTCCTTTATCAATCTGTTCCTTCATTTGGCCTTTCCCGATCCCCCGGGCTCGTTTGCTTTGTTTATATTTTTAAAGATTTTTTTTAAAATACTACTTGAGCGTGACGCGTGTAAGCTACGCGCTTAGTAATTGTTACGTCATTTTCACATTTGGCGCACGCGCAAAGTAACCATAACATAAACGGGGATTTCCCTTACCGTCCCTTATCACGTGACACGCATCGTGCCCACTTTTGTTCAGCATAGCAACATTCAGTTTGGAGTTTTGTACTTGCAAAAAAAAAGAGAGAGAAAGAAAAAAAAAAGAAGCAAGAAATGAAAAAGAAAAAAAAGAGAAAATCCCAATGATGTATAATTTTTGATCAATAATATTAATTCGAATTCTAGTTACACATGACCAGGGGCAAAATACTAACACCCGAAAATGACGAGCACATATCAAAAAACGAAGTGTTTGATAAGTTCCAGCCGACGTACCGCTAGTCATGTGCTGTTTTATTTATTTTATCGATGGGTGGCAAGGAGAAGAAAAAACAATGCCAGTAAAAAAAAAAGTCACAAAAACACAAATAGATAGGCCTAAGCTGAATGTTTAAAAATTATTCCAGATAATATGTCAAATGTGGGCTAAACTGGACAAAATTGATTAAAATTGTCAGGAACTAGAGGTTTATCTTTTATTGCTTAATTGCTAATGTATTATTATTTGGATGTTTAATTTTTAAAGCATACATGGTTTACCCTATATGCCCTTATCAGAGATCGCCTACACGTCGCCCAATTACAATACCAGTGTTTTGTGCTGCCTGCTGGTTTCTTTCGTTGTCATGCATCTTTCTATCCATTCGCTATCACATTGATCCCATCTAATTTAAATATTGGAGTTATTTTTTGGTTATTTGCCTGTCACACTGGATGGGCCTACTCGTCGGTCCACTGTGCTCCTCCCGTCGACACCACTCAGTGGCGTATACAGAGGGGGGCGCAACAGGCGCCCCCCCCCCCCTATTGGCCGTCGTAAAAAAAATATATAGCACTATATACCACTATTTTGCATCTCAGCCCTTCTTCAGAAGCAAAAATTTCTCCCCCATGACGGCGATCAATAATTCCTGGCGCCCCTCCCTATTGGGAAATCCTGGATACGCCCCTGCCACTGATCTACGGATTTTTTTCCGTAGAGCCAAAGCTCTTTGGTACCCGGGCTTTGGTAGAGCTCAGATCAGTCCTCGACACTCATTTATTTTTTCTTTCACCTGACGCCATCTCGTGTTCAAAATACGTACGTGGAAAAGACAAATGTACATACGCGTGAAAATTGATATAATGTAATCCTTCAAATTACTTCTGTATTTTTCATTTTCACAATATTTTTTTCAATTTCTATGAATAAGTATAACATAGAAATAGTTGTAAATATTTATATGAATTAACTTTGAATATTCTTGATTCAATTCGAAGTTGTAGCTATTGAGCAATATTTTTGTATTAATGCGCCTCTCGATATATATATATTTCTCTTTCCCAGTCCCACATACAGAAGTAAGGTACATGTGGAGAACCTCCTCAAAAAATATTGTATAATTGAAGATTCTTTAATGTAAAATTAATGTTGGGGACGTAGTATTGTTTTTATTTAAGTGGTGATTCGAACCAAGTGTAAATGATTCCAAATAATTGTTTAAATATTTGTCTGAAAGGGTGTTACTTTGATATAAGAATGAATCGGTGCAAGGACACACACACGGAGCAATAGCATTGCAGTGCAATGCCAATGACCATGATGACTGCACATGCATTGACGTATTAAACTTCTAACAGTTACGTACATCATACATGTCATGTATATGATGGGGGGACCTAAAGCTACGCACTTTGTTTTCAGCAGCTAAAAGGTCACAGAAATCACTGGCTTGTCACCAATTTCATTCCATATCCTGATTCTGGATATTCTAAAGTTGATTTGTGGAGAAAATTACGATGGGTGAATGTCAATAATGCACGTTTTCATTTCAGGTCGATATCAATGCCGATCAGCTGATGTCAAATTTTGTTCTTAAAAATGAAGGGGTCGCTACGCACATGCAATAAATGAATGCAAATTGATATTGAAATTGACTGTGTGTATCGCGTGTGTGTTTTAGCCTGATTTGAACGCATTGCATTGCGCGTGTATGTGATTTGTATGGTGCGTAGCTTTAGGACCCGCGTAGCTTTAGCCTTTAGGACCCCTTGCCATACATGGTATACCCACACTTGTGTGTCCGGACAGATGATTTCAAACAGTAATTTGCATGCAGTATTCCTGGAATCTTTGAAAAATTATGGACAATATTGTACTGTTGTTAATGACAATCATGGTGGTTTTAGGCATATTTTTCATTATTTTTTTACTTTTAGTTTGTAAATTGTACGGTAAACATGGTAAACGCGACTTGACAATGACAGTCCTGACAGTTTCATGGTTTTATTTTTGTTATTTTATGTTAACTGTCTGGAGTTTGGACACAACCCCCATACTATACTATGCACGGTGGCCAGTCATTCCAGTGTCCTTCCTCTGCATGAGCCACTACAAACATGACAATGCTAGCCCGACCAGACATAGACTTTCAATGCATCAGTTACAGTTCCACGACACGATCAGTACATTTCAATTCAAAACAATTCCTCTCTATCACAAAACAGAGTAGACTCTAACTTTTATAGAACGACCAACAACTCTGAAATTTTCAACATGTGCAAATTTGGAAGGTTGAGTTCTGGGAAAGGTAAAAAGAAATTTGTTAGCTTTCTCATTCTTATTATGTTTGGGATATTATCATAGTAGATGGCTGAAAATGATTGCTCATCAAATGCCCTCACATTCAAAATATGACAAGAAACGTCTCAAATGTTTGGGCTGAACATTTGATTTGTGTGTAGTCCCATGTACACATTTCTGCGTGCGGCGCATATGACTCTCAGCAGGATTGAATCAATTTCTTGTAATTTTGGTGATTCCCATTTCCCATTTCCCCCCTCCCCCCTTTTGAAGGCTGTCCAGAGGGGGGGGGGGGGGGGTGGGGGGCGAATCGGCCGAATTCTGGACAACTGGACCCCAAAATCTGATAAGCCTTTTTTTTTATGCCTCCGCCCACCGAAGGTGGGTGCCGGAGGCATTATGTTTTCGGGTTGTCCGTCCGTCCGTGCGTGCGTCCGTCCGTCCGTCCGTCCGTGCGTCCGTCCCACTTCTCGTTACCGCGATATCTGAAGAATCATTTGAGGTAGGAACCTCAAACTTGGTACTAGTATGTATCCCCATACGAAGATGAACTGATTAGATTTTGGGGTAAGGAGGTCAAAGGTCAGAGGTCACAGAGGTCAATTTACATGAAATTACATAAAAAGTCTTGGTTTTTAGCACCGTTACCACGATAACTCAAGAACTGTTTGAGATAAGAACTTCAAACTTGGTACTAGTATGTTTCCCTATATGAAGATGAACTGATTAGATTTTGGGGTAAGGAGGTCAAAGGTCAGAGGTCACAGAGGTCAATTTACATGAAATTACATAAAAATTCTTGGTTTTTAGCACCGTTACCACGATATCTCAAGAACTGTTTGAGGTGAGAACTTCAAACTTGGTACCAGTATGTATCCCCATAGAAAGAGGAACTGATTAGATTTTGGGGTAGGTAGGTCAAAGTTCAGAGGTCACAGAGGTCAATTTACATGAAATTACATAAAAATTCTTGGTTTTTACCACCGTTACGATATCTCAAGAACTGTTTGAGATAAGAACTTCAAACTTGGTACTAGTATGTTTCCCTATATGAAGATGAAATGATTAGATTTTGGGGTAAGGAGGTCAAAGGTCAGAGGTCAATTTACATGAAATTACATAAAATTCTTGGTTTTTAGCACCGTTACCACGATATCTCAAGAACTGTTTGAGGTAAGAACTTCAAACTTGGTACTAGTATAGTAAACGAAGAAGCTTGACTGGGGAGGAATTTTTAATTTGTAAACAAATCTTTCGGCATATTACTCCCAGTGTTAAAGATCGTATGCTCGATCTGTAATGAAAAACACAAGTCAGAAAAAATTGGAACCAGCGGGATTCGAACCTGTCATCTACTGCTTGCCGGGCAGCGACTTAACCACCAGGCTATTCTGGTTCACGGCCAAGTCACGACGAACTAGAATCAAATACCCACGATCCTCTTCTTTCTGACTCATTAATATTCAAACGGTCCGCCGTGGAACAATGGTTAGTAAACGAAGAAGCTTGACTGGGGAGGAATTTTTAATTTGTAAACAAATCTTTCGGCATATTACTCCCAGTGTTAAAGATCGTATGCTCGATCTGTAATGAAAAACACAAGTCAGAAAAAATTGGAACCAGCGGGATTCGAACCTGTCATCTACTGCTTGCCGGGCAGCGACTTAACCACCAGGCTATTCTGGTTCACGGCCAAGTCACGACGAACTAGAATCAAATACCCACGATCCTCTTCTTTCTGACTCATTAATATTCAAACGGTCCGCCGTGGAACAATGGTTAGTAAACGAAGAAGCTTGACTGGGGAGGAATTTTTAATTTGTAAACAAATCTTTCGGCATATTACTCCCAGTGTTACTAGTATGTTTCCCTATATGTTTCCCTATATGAAGATGAACTGATAGATTTTGGGGTAAGTAGGTCAAAGGTCAGAGGTCACAGAGGTCAATTTACATGAAATTACATGAAATTCTTGGTTTTTAGCACCGTTACCGCGATATCTCAAGAACTGTTTGAGGTGAGAACTTCAAACTTGGTACCAGTATGTATCCCCATAGAAAGAGGAACTGATTAGATTTTGGGGTAGGTAGGTCAAAGTTCAGAGGTCAATTTACATGAAATTACGTGGAATTACTGTTTTTAGCACCGTTACCGCGATATCTCAAGAACTATCTGAGGTGAGAACTTCAAACTTGGTACCAGTATGTATCCCCATAGAAAGAGGAACTGATTAGATTTTGGGGTAGGTAGGTCAAAGTTCAGAGGTCACAGAGGTCAATTTACATGAAATTACATGGAATTAGTGGTTTTTAGCACCGTTACTGCGATATCTCGAACTATCTGAGGTGAGAACTTCAAACTTGGTACCAGTATGCATACCCATAGAAAGATGAAATGATTTTTTGTCTCCTGTGCATTTTAAGTATGTATGCCAAACATTTCAAATCTGGTGATGGCGGAGGCATAAATTCTGACCGCGCGCGGTCGAATATTCATCTTGTTTTTTTTTGCTATGTGTTTGTTAGGTGTGATTGATGGAGACACATTCCTTTCAGAAATCTATATTTGTTCAGACAAAATGAATTTGTACACGATAAATATTGAATGTAGAATTCTGCGAACAACAAGTAATGCAAGTAATACATCTGAAGTAAAAGGGAAATTTTCAAGGAGTGTTGATTTAAAGTTAAGGATGGATTAGCTCAATGACTTCAAACTTGTTTTCTTCTCTTTTTCCAGGACAAAATGGCGTCTGCTGATCTACAGTGGCTTATCATCCGTAACAACTCCTGCTTCCTGAAGCATGGGGGCGGAGTCACCATGACGACAGTAAGTTGCATATTTCTCTGTTTAGTTTGATAGAAACATTTGCCAGATTTGGGCAAGGAAAAACAAATTTTTGGTGTCAAATGATGATTGGTAGCATAAACTAACATCTTTTTTCCTTTGATTTTTTGCTTGTAACTTTATAGCCTAAGCGTAATTATCCTAAAAATTATCCTAGAATTCATGTTTTAGGATTTTAGGCATTGCAGTTGTCGGTTATGATTTTATTAGGCTTCTTCAAGAAGATTTTTTTAAAAGGATGTAAGGTGATTCACCCTCAGCTGCCATTTATTTTTCTGGATGGGACAGGCCTTGAAATATCTCAGAAAAGAAGAAGAAGAAGAAGAAGATTTTAATATTGTTGATCATGTTGTCTTACCATGTTCAGTTCATTCTTATGTGCTAATTATGTGGTTTCATTATTTTCTGTTTAGGAGCCAAACAACCTGAAGAACAGGAATTCCTACAAGTACAATGGTCTTATCCACAAGAAGGTAAGAGATTTTTTTACACTTAAAAAAAAAAAGATTGTAAGAAGTTTTTTCCAAACAAGAACTTTATGCCCTCTGGACAGTATATTTACTTAACATTTCACCATTTGAATTGTGAAGAGGTTTCAAAAACAAGTTAAAGACTGCACTTTATTAATGTTTTATGTTACTTCAATGTAGGCTTGTGTTCTTTGTGTTTTCCATGTCAAATCTGAAATTTTATATGTTTAACAACAGAAATGAGATTGACGAAATAATGATGGAGGCTCGGGCAAGCAAGTAGGAATCAATTTTACTTGGTCTAATGGCTATTGCAGGGCTCAACAATTGCAGGCGCCTGGGACACACGAGCGCCCCAGATTTTGGTCCGGACCCCCAAGATTAACAAATTTAACATAAGGCTTAATGCATACAGACTCTAAAATTTCAGTGTGGACCCCCTACAGAAAAAGTTTGTGTGGAGCCCTGGCTATTGTAACTTAAGCGCATAGGGACATGCTATCCTGTAATGTGTTATGCGCTATAAAAAAAACTGAGTAGTATTATTAACCTTGGGTCTTTTGGCCAGGTAGGAATTAAATGAGTTAAATTCAGTGTTCTGGACAGACATTTACACGTAATTTGTAACTCTTTGTCCAAATTAAATGAACTGGTCTTGCAGCATCCCAGCATGTTGAAAGTATGATTTGACACCTTCTACCCAAGAGTCCCGTTGTTAGGGAGACCTTGGCCATGGTATTTTCTATTTTGAGTTTCCCCCATGCTTGGTACATGTATGAGCATGTTTTGTGTTATGCACTGGCAAGAGTCCAGGTTAGGTATATTTTTCATTCATCCAACCTTGAAACCATACTTTATTTTCCGGTACAGACTGTTGGAGTAGAGGCTGCCTCTGACGGCAAGGGTGTTGTTCTAGTCACCAAGAAGATCAAGGGAAGTAAGTTACACTCAGTTTCTCATATTGGGTTTCTGTGATCCGACATTTTCTACAGGCTTTTGTTGAAGATGTCAGGTTAGGTTTAGGGTAAGGGTTGTGATTTGATTTTAGGTTAGGTTCGTGGTCGTTCATAATTCGATCCTGGGTTGAAGGAATTCGTCTATTGTTAGAAATTGAATTTGAAGCAATAGATGCCAATATGATGCCATTACAATCAGGATTTCGTCTTCAACCAGGGGGAAGCAATAAACTAAATAATCCTTGATATGCACTGTATGTCTGTTTTTATCTACTTTTTTTTCAGTACATGGGAGTTAAATTATATATTATCGTTCATTTCAAATCAATTGATGTTGTGTAATATAATAGTTGTGACAATTTTTTTATTGTGTGTGGACACATAAGATGTTTATTACCTTGTTACTAATACCTTGTTATAAATAAAATGTGCTCAGCCCATCTCATTTTTATTTGAGCAAGGAATTTACAAACAGCAAGCTAAAACTGGACATTGCGTATTAGCAAAAGCTTATATTTGTTTCCTTTCTTTCGTTTGAATTCAAACAAATTATATATTTTCCTTCTTTTGATGACCTTCCTTACCCCTGCATTTACTTATAGTGAGGATTTAATTTAAAGATGTAATCAAGTTGACACTTTGTATCAAAAACATTTTGATAATTACTATAGAAAATTGTTTAAATAGTGACAAGTTTTATGATGATTTAATCAACACCTTTAAATTTGTTTGCTTCTCAAGCCAAGAACAAGCCAGCCAAGTCCTTCAACCGCGTTGAGATGAAGAAGGATTCCCGCCGTACCCTCACTGCTATCCGCCGTACCCTGAAGAAGGGATACCGCAAGGATCTCAAGATGGTAAGCTTTGAGGATCCACTAGGCCTTTTGCTTTCCAAATGGATGCTTAAAGAGATACTCAACCACAGATTGTGGAGGTTTTTATGCCGCGAGAGGGCACGCGTGATCGTTACCTAATCATGCCGTTGCCCCACGGGAGCAAACTTCAAAGAGGCTGTTCGCCGCTCCGCTTGAGCTCGAGCTCTCGTGCGAGATTCGGTCGGCTTCGTGCACTCCTAAAAGTAATCCTAGTAGTCCAATGGACGCGTTCGACGCACAAACTTTGTGTACGAGTGAATGGGGCTTACGCAATCCTGACTTTCCCCACGGGGAATCAAATACTGAAATGTATAATATGATCATCTAGAGATGAAGGATTGTAATAAAGTTGTCAGGACGACAACCTGATTGGAACTGCTGTAATATAATCTTTGATGGCCATTTCTAGTATTTGCTGATCTCAGCAAGATTTTAAATATATTTTGTTTGTACTTTACTTGTCCATACAAAGTCTCATTATATTTTGTGATTCTAGTTTACTATGTTATTGATAATTCATGCTCTTGTGAAATGCTATTTCATTGTGATCTCTCAAGATTAAAACTTGTATGGCTCATTGAAGAAAAATGGGAATTATTCAGGCCGTCTAGATTCACTAAGGAAAAGACATATTCAGCAATTCCATGACCCTGACCAACTCGATGCATTACCCGTGACAATAATTCACTATCTTTTAAATTACAATTTCTCTGTGATTACTCAGAGATTACAACCTATTTAATATTCTACAACTTATGTCTCTTTTCCAGGCTGCCCTGAGGAGAGCTAGCGCCATCATCAGGAGCCAGAGGCCCATCACCTCAGTCCAGAAGAAGCGCCCCACCAAGAACAGGCGAACATAGATGATGATGCCCTCTCCCTCCCCGTTAGACACAGGACTGGTTATTCTGTAGACGCTTACCATCATGTCACACACTGTATGGCTGTTATGAATAAATGACATTCATTAGTGCTACCAATTCCAAGCTGTAATCTGTATTTTGCTATTAGAATGGATTGTGCTTTTTGAGTAGATTGTGGTTAAAGGGAATATGGAGTTCTAGGAAAGGTGAAAAATAATTTGTGAGCTTTCTCATTCCTTTTATGTCAGTTTGGAAGAACATCATAGTAGAAACATCCCCTGAAAAGGATTGCTCTTCAAATGTTCTTATATTCAAAATATGACTAGAAGTAGCTGAAATGTTCGGGCCGAACATGGTCTACAAGTAGACATGGTCTCTCTTTCCCAATTCCTTTGAGACAGTTTCTTTCACAATATAATTGCATGACCAGAACTCTACATTATCTTTAAGTGATACTTGGAAGGTAAATGCACACTGTTTATACTATATGTCACAGTGGCTAGAAATTTAGATTGCCCACATTTCCTACCCTCTTTTTCTAAAAGAAATTAAGAGCCCTAAAAATTTCTCTAAATTGATGTTGCAATGTAATGATTCCATGGTTGACCTATAAATGAACAAAGAATTGATGAACAGAGGTGGGAATAACTGTACTGCCATATTCCTCTTGAAAACCTTAACATTGATGACTGGTGGATGGTGGACAATGCAGAAACAAAGTTGAAGTGGGCGATGTTCATTGATGCTTTCTTGCTTCCATATTTCCATCATTTCCGTCACCTTTTTTTACCAATTGTGAATGTGTGTTTACACATTCATGAGTAAAACTACCATCTCTGCACAGTTAATCAGACGTTCTGCTATCTGTAACCTGTTCCACATGTGGAAACATGTATTCTCTTATATCAGAAGTGTGATTTGACAATTACATTTGACAAAACCTATTGAAAAGATGATTGTTCATAGCATTGGTGCATTAAAAAAAAAAGCATTTCAGATGGGTCAATTATTTTTGGAGTTGCTTTCCATTTTAGGCTTCTAAATTAAGAAAGGTTACAGATGGAAGAAAAGTGCAGATAGACAGTGGAAACTCATTTATAAAGAGCTCAGATATAATGGGATTCCTGATATAACGAGGCAATTTTGCTGGTCCCAGGTCTTTATGTTCTTTTGTTTTTTGACCCTAACATAAAGAGGTTCCTTATATAACAAGGTAATTTTCATGGTCCCAAGGCCCTCGTTATACCGAGTTTCCTCTGTAGTGGTTTTGACTTTTAATAATTTTGATGAGAATGGAAATTTTGAAATTCTTATGGATTCAGGACATCCCCGTAGACCGACGGCCTACTCTGAACCCTCAGAGATGCTGTCAGAAGGGCCATGAGACCAAAAATGTTGGTCTTTTCGGCTGTAGGCTGGAGCCCATCGATTCATTGATCATATACATGTACTTCTGTGCTGTGTAAGTTCATATTACACTGATATGAATGTGTTTGTCTTTTGAGGAGAGAGTATGGTTTGTGTTGTGGGGATTATGACGAGACAGTATTGGTCAAGTTGAGGGAGAGGGGAAGTTTAGAGTGATTAAATGTTGAGTGGAACAGAAGGATAAGAGAATACATGTGAGGGAGGGAGGAAGAAAGAGAGTTTGGGATGGTGAAATGGTGGATTGATAGTGAAGAGTGTCGAGGGCGAAAGATATTAAAAGGGGAGTTGGAGTTCTGTTTTGTTATTTTGTTTTCATAATACATGTATATACGGATTGCAGAGATAACACAAGGATATACATGTATCTTGAAATGTTCAAAAGTTGTCTTTTTGTCACGTAAGTTGAGAGAGATGGCTAAACACAGGTCTAGTGCGTCACAAAAGGGAGAGGGAAGCGACCGTTCTGCGACGCATGCTCCGTCCACATCACTATCCTACACTGACCAATGCCCCAACTGCAACCCTGGAACAAACGTAATACATACACTAGCCCTCGCCCTAACCTAAAATCCAATCGCAATCCTCGACATACCCTATATCTTTGATAACATAAAGAGCATTTGTTGCCGTAGAAAATGTCTGGTCACGTCATCACCCATGCAAAACGCCAGAATTCAAAATTTCCGTCGGCAATGCCGAATACACTATCCGGCATATTTAACCGAAGATTGAATTCTATTTCTTTTCTTCTTTTGCTTTCTCTCTCTCTCTCTCTCTCTCCTCACTCTCTCTCTTTCTCTCTTCCTCCTTCTTCCCCTCTGCATATTTGATTACGTTTTGAAAGCCTGTCGGCGAATGAAGTCCGACATCCTCCTCATTCCCGAACTAGCGATGCCCTTGCTTGGCAAGCTGAGCCTTGAACTTTGCTCACGTCCTCCAGCAGTGGCCTTCACGCTGACTCATAATATCTATACCCGGTAGTAAAATGTTTCCTCTGATCAAAGGTCGATATGTCCTTATCCGAAGTTCGGTTGGGTATAAACAGCATGGAAAACGTTGTGGAAGGGCTGTGCTTTGGATGTGCTTCAATCTTCGCTACGCGTTAGGGCTACCCTTCGAGTATATATGGTTAGGCGAAGACTCCATCTGATATTGACCTTTTGTTTTTATACATGTAGTTCAGCCCAGCTTACCACTACCAGACCATTGTGTTCGATAACACATCTCCCACACACACACATATGGTATCTGTATTAAATCCTCGGAGAACACGGACCTAGTATTATTCCTTGTTTACTACGGTAGGCCTATCTGAAGTAATTCGGAGGAAGGATGACCGAATCATCACGGGTAGAAGACTCGATCCCAACTCGAACCATCTTATGGTGCATGCCTCGTTCAGTCTCCACCGCTCTCACAAAGTGTCTCAGCTTCATTCCAGACACGCAGGTGTGGTTCGAACCTTACTGCTACTGCTACCTCGCCAAGCGGGAAGTAGAAAGCCGTCTGCGTGTCGACTTACCGACCAGTTACCATGGCAACGAGAACGTATTTCGTCAGGCTGCCGGTTTCATGAACGAAGCAACTGGCTGCAAGTCTTTCAAAGCCGAACGTCTGTCGTAAGTGATCTTTTAAGTTATATCTGATTCGTTAACGTTGTTAATATCTGAAAGGGTTGGAATATTGAAGACAGTTGCATCACCCTGTACCGGATCGATATGTCTTTTGTTTAACCTTGATTAATCATACTAAATGAGACTTTGTGAGAGCGAAAGATAAGTTTATGTTTGTTGATTTATTCGCTCGAAATGTTCATGATTTGGCTAATATAGGCCTACATGTTGTATTAAGAAAATTTATATCGATTCTTTTCCAATACTCACCTTTTCAACTTGGTATATATGTAAATGTGAAATGATGTCGTATATTCTCCAATAATTAATTTTCATTTTTAATGTCGAATGTATATATTGCATACTTTCATTAATATTTCACATGCACCAAACCTGTAACATGAATCTGAGTTTTGAGCTTGCGGTCTTATCTGAGCATGGACTCCTTTTGGTCGATAAAAGCAATCTACTTGTATTTTGATAAGTCTTGAATTCATATAATCCCGCCAGTATTTCTCCAAATTTACAGGTATGAAGAAGTGAAACGAGCTCTTGAAAGTTCCACGAGCAAGCACGTCTTCCTTAAAGACGAGGCATTCAGCATCAGTGAGAAAGAGCATAAATTGATACCGAATGGATTTAAGCACACGTTTCTTATCCGACATCCTTTGCGCTCCTTCTACTCTCAAAGAAAAATGATGTTCGAGCACCTTTCCAAGCTCGGGCTCTTATTGGGGGAAGCAGCCAATGAGTCGACGTACGATGTCGAGCGGCACAATCATTACATGACCCCCGGTCTTTTTATCAAGGATGTCTATGACCTCTGGAAGTATATTCGGGAGAATGTGGATAGCGACCCGATCGTGATGGACGGTGACGATCTGCTCGCGAATCCTTCCGAAATGTTACCGAATTACTGCCGAGCTGTCGGACTTCCTTACGAAGATTCCCGGTTGAAGTGGGATGCTTCGCTCGAGGTGGTAAAGACTTGGAAATTGCCCGCCGATGACCTGGTAGATAATATTGTAGCATGGTATGGAACTGCGACTAGAAGTAGTGAATTCAAACCAGCCAATAAGATGCCTTCTCGCGATGAAGTGACTCGTGACGTCATCAGATGTACGGATCAAGTTTTGCCATTTTATGAAGAGATGTATGAACACAGAATGAAAGTCTAAATCGGTCTTTCTGAAGTTCTTACATTGCTACGCACAAATGTATAATTATCTTCTCCTCAGGGGTTGAATAGACGATTTGAACTTTGACTCACTTGCCGCAATGCCGTAGTGACATCCGATAAATCATTTAAAGTTTTCGTCTCGGGTATAGGGAACGTGCCACAATTATCTTTATTTGGTGTCTGGTGCATCCCTGTTTTCTGGCAACAATATTTTGATGAGGTCACAAAAAAACATCATTGAAGGGTGCACCCGTTGCCCCTAATCGGTAAATGCAAATATGCAATTCGAAATAAGGAAAAAGTCCCGTTCTGTTTGCATTAGTATAGAGCCGGTGTAGCGGCACATACGGTTCTCCGGCAGATACCGTATCCGCCGGCAGATATCGTTCTACCTCGGAACCATATCTGCCGGATATAAGGTGTATTGTATATTGGCAGATTTGTACGAGACACTCTCGTGCCTAAGTAATAGACCTGTCTAAGTGATTCAAATTTATGGATGTTTCTTTCCTGGGGACCTAGTAACGAGGTATTCCATTAACCTGTTATTAATGAATGAACTACAATACTTGGAATCCAGTTTGCATA
Organism: Heliocidaris erythrogramma; assembly: GCA_025617745.1. NCBI lineage: Eukaryota > Metazoa > Echinodermata > Echinoidea > Camarodonta > Echinometridae > Heliocidaris > Heliocidaris erythrogramma. The sequence goes on from CM046869.1 coordinate 29,789,877, forward strand.
CATTATTTGTTGCTATGTCTAGGTACGGTATCTGCCGGGGTTGGAACATGATCCGCCGGCAGATAGTGTTCTGCCGATCCCCGTATCTGCCGCTACACCGGCCACTCTCAAAGTTGTGAAAGTCATCCGACATCATTTTCGTTTGCATATCAATATATCCACCCGTTGATTTAATAAATGAAATTATGAAACTGCATGTCTTGTATGTATTATTACTTTGTTGTTTCACTTGTGTACCTTGTGGCAGATTAGCCATGTGCTAAACAAGTTATCTTATAAAGTATACTACTACTACTACTACTAGTACTACTACTATACTATTCCTTGAATGACTAATGTGTTCATAATATGCTCCCGAGGGGCAATAGCGAACTCGCGTATATACACATCGCGGTTCCACTGAGGCAGAGGCAGATCCAGGATCTGTTATAAGGCTGATTTATTCCCCGGTGAACATGATTTTGGGACTCCAGCCGTCCATCTGCTCCCGGGGGTGGGGCTGGGAGGGGGATGGGGCTGGGAGAATGCCAAGTAACAGACATAATTCTTGACATGATTTTCTCCTCGTTTTCTCCTTATATTTCATACCTTAGTGGGTAAAAAATCCTCAACATAATTAGGGTAATTATATAGCTAACTTAAGAATAATTTTACCAGAGTTAGGAATGTCATTTCCCAACCAAAGTTGATCACAGGGGCCTGGGAACGATTTTGTTACTGGGGGTGCTGTGAGCAAAAAAAAAAGGTCCTCAGCATTTTAGTGTCTCTCTTTAAGTCCAAAATTTTCTGACAAGCAAAAAAAAAAACAAAGAAAAAACTTTTTAGCTACAGCACCCCAGCACCCCCGCACCCCGGCTCCCAGGCCCCATGGTTGATCACGACACATACGACATAATTGCCAGCCAGATGGTCTTATAGGGGGGGGGCAGTTTCACCATGGATTCGAATGGATTGCAAAAGGACAAAGCGGCTGGTCTTCTCCCTGCAGACAAATCGTTTTCATATTTTTTTCAATCATCATAATCATTGTCAGCAAAAATAAATAATGAGAAAATGAAATATTGCAGGACTTGAAGGTTTTGAAAGTATCCTTCGTTGACGATATATTGCTTTTGCTTTTGTGTCACATCGTTCTTAATGGAATTCACAACAAACTACGGAATGTCGAATCACAAAAGTCACTCTAAAATATATGTTTGGTGAAATTTACCAAATATTGAACAAGGGAACATGCCGCTGCATGTTACTTGTAAAATCTATCCCATTTTCGTGTAAAATATAATCATAAATTGGATAAGATTACTATTGGGTAAAATCTTACCCCCAAAACATCCATGTTCTTGAAGTTTACCCAATATTGGGTAAATTTTACCACATTTTTTAGTGTCAGTATATATAGGCTCAGGCCTAGAGGCCGCAGGGCGAAGCATATAAGTAATGATAATTGTCAAATTCCTTAATTCAAATGTACATGACTAGGTTAGAAACAAGTCTGTGATAACTCCTTGTTAGAACGAAGTGGAAAAGGAGAGGGAGAAAGGTGTGGAGGGAGGGGCGGACAGGGCCGAGAAAGAGGAAGGGATAGATAAAGAGAGAGAGAGAGACAGAGAGAGAGAAAGAGGGGACAATTCGTATAATGAAAGGGAGAGAAGAGAGAGAGAGAGAGAGAGAGAGAAAGAGAGAGAGAGTGTGTGATTGAGAGGGGAACCGACATTTGCTCCGGCGGCAATTGCTCCTGCGACAAATGCTCCTAAAAATACGACAATTGCTCCGCGACAATTGCTCCGCGATAATTGCTCCTGCGACAATTGCTCCGGCGACATTTGCTCCTGCGACAATTGCTCCGACGACATTTGCTCCTGCGACAATTGCTCCGTCGACATTTGCTCCTGCGACAATTGCTCCGTCGACATTTGCTCCTGCGACAATTGCTCCGTCGACATTTGCTCCGATCGAGCGACAAATGCTCCGCGACAACTGACTGCTCCGTCGATAGAAATGCGACAATTGCTCCTGCGACAATTGCTCCGCCGACATTTGCTCCAAAATATGATTATTGTTCAGTCGTTAAAAATGAATATGCGACAATTGCTCCGCGACAATAAACTCGGTAGACTAGATTTTATAAGCGGGCAAATATTGATTTTTTAAAAAAAATACTAAGAACAGGTTTAAGTGTATTGTTACAATCCCTTCTCGTGATTTTAGTAACGTACATTTATCGGCATCTTCCGTTCACACAGAGAGTATGATCAGGGTGTGATGATATGAATAGGCTAATGGTCACAGGCGGTCATGTCCTGAAAATTCATCTATTTTAGGTCAACTTGCTGCTCGAATCCTAGTCCACTGCCTGATCGGTCTGACGATAATAGCCGATGAAGCTACATTATATGACATCAGCCGATAGAGGGCCGATATTGTACACGATAATTGGAGTTGTCAGACCGTCCAGTCGATTTGCTAGATCTCCTCCGTATTTTGAGACCTCCGTAATTAGCATAAGTGAACAAACATGTCATAAATGATCCTGATTGGTGGTTTGAATTCATGACGCAATTTTGATTGAATTACCTAATGAATAATTACTAGCCTACTTCGAGTCCATCTCGTATTTTTTTCAGCAATTATTTTGTATTAAGATGATATTACAAAAAATACATGTGAATTTAAGCAAAGAAAAATACTCATATTGATTTAATATTTGCTTAAAATTTGTTGAAATATTTTTTGCTCCTTTGAGAAAATAAAATTATTCACAACATTTTAAAATGTTACGCAACACAAAGACTATCTTAAACAGATGTATGCGTCCGTTCATTTCACAGTACAGTACACACAAAAGGGATCCATCAACATGCAGCCACCACGGGATGAGCAAGTGAGAGGTGCATTGGACTATGCATGCACAGAGTAAAATTGGTTTTGATCTGCATTCACAACAACGCAACGTTCTTCACTGGATTCTTTTGTCAAATGTTAATGTCTCGTGGAGCCCAGAAAAAGTTAGCTGGAATCGAACTAATATTATACATGTATTGATCGGCATTTTCGCTATCTTCTCTATCTTCTCAACAAATTAAAATAAAAATTTTAGGAAGTCTCATTTCTTTCTGACTCTGATTTCGACAAATGCAAATTTCGGGACAGAATACTGGACGACAAGAAACATGTAATAAATACTGGTACACATGGATACAAGTCATGTTTTAAAGACTGAAATTTGTCCTACTTTTGACAATATTTCCAAGTTTTTTTCATGAATCTTTTACACACATGACACATGCATTATTCTATGGGTGATATTTTGTGCAACATGAAAGTCAGGTACCGGGGCAGCATTTCATGAACATGTCAGACGAAAAAAAGCTTACAGATCTGACAAATACGTCATCATAAACAACTTGTCATATCTGACATAAATACCGTTTCACAAAGCCGCCATTTGGTCATTTTTTGGTAGACGTGTCCTAATTTGTCAGTAGGCTTGTCCATTAGGATTCACTAGGTCAGACGGCTTTGTGAAACGGTATTATTGTCAGATCTGCCAAGTTGTCAGATCTAACAACTTTTTACGTCTGAAATGTTTATGAAATGGAGCCAGTTTAATAAGTTTGGTCATTTGTAGTGTTATTTTTTACCCTGTTCGATCAACCGACATCACTACTGTATGTAACCCTTGAATCTGCAATGTTTCTATAAATTCTTCAATCACTACATGAATTACATCTCATTAATAAAATGCATCTTCTTTTCCATGAAACATTTTAGAGGTCAGATTTTCATTTCAATTTTTATCGTTTTTTTTCTGTTTTGCATCATCGGATGTGCACTGAACTACTGAACGAGACATTATACAATATCCCATAATGTCACAAAAAGTTTGAGTAAAATATGAGTAGATAATATGGTGTAAACATGACCAAAAAAAAAGATAAACACTGATCGCAAAATACCCTCACTGAATATGCATGCATACATGTTATATTAACATTAATGTTAATATAAGATAGATGGTCACACATTTCTGACATATGTACATTTCTTGACGGGTAATGGCATCATGAAAGGGTCCACAAATGTCCACAATCTTTTTCTTCAGTTCAGTTCTCACTATCTTAGCAGAATTCAGTCTTATATAATGACAGGTAGTAACTAACTCAACATTGCAAATCATACACCATCTCAACTGAAATTTGCTTGCCATCCTTTATGCACATAATCCAATACACTTTTTGAAATGATCTATCCCAACGTTTCCATAATAAAATAAAAAGGAAACTTCACTATTCCAAACTGATTTAACTAATTCACAGATTAGGTACAAAAACATCCAATTACAGTTTGTTGAACTGTTCAAATGTTGTGCAATACTGTACGGTACAATTTGAAAACAATTTTCGGACGGCAAAAAAGTTCCAAAACTCTCGCTGACAAGATTATCAAATCCTATCAATAACACACAACGTTGACGAAGACATTCTACAATTTACAGTACACAGTTTATCTCATGTTGATAAACCATTTCACCCATGTGTGCGAATAGAACAGCTGATCAGATTGCCGAACTTTCGTCTTGAATATTAATTAGCTTGAAGGTTCAACGAAAGTTCAAAGTACGATGTTTACGTGAAAAGTTCACGCCCACTTTTCCACGCAAAACGTCTAGACCCTTTTTTCCTCGGGGTTGCGCGATTCACCGGGCGGTCGTGATCACTGGGGCCGCTACGCTAGTGGGGCGGGGGCGGCGGTCGGGGGGGGGGGGGGGTAATAAAAAAAGGTCTAGAATCTAGACTACTCGAATCCTTGCAGACATAACTATCACTTTATGAGTTAAAGATTTAAGCATAAATATTGGATAAAAGACAAGATGCAAACCTATTCCCTTTCTTGATAATATAAATATAACCGGCATAGGTTAAGATAGTGAAATCAAGCGAGCGAAGCGAGCAACGCTTTAAATTAAATTAAATTCAATTCTTTTCAATTCAGCTTTATTCAGATTCATATATAAAAGAGTATCATTAACATTAACATGCAAGAAATTATGATATAGTTTAGTGTGTTTAGACGGGCATAGTCATTAAAATTGCATGTAATTATTAAAACATAAAAAAGACTGACAATAAAAATAGGAACCTGGTTGCTGTATAAAAACCCTTGTGGGTTTGTCTTGACAGCCACGTTCAGGTTTTCCCTTCATTGTCTTTTTCCTTTCTCTTTTCCATTATTATTTCTTCTTTAAAAATTGGGGGTATATTTTTTACACGCCATTCACCCTTCTTCCACCTCTACAAGCGATTATTTTAAAAATGTATTTATGGCTAGACAGGGGCGAATGGGGGGCTCTGACAATCAGCCCTGGGCACCCCCCCCCCCCCGCACAAAAAAGTGAAGATGGTGAGTGTACAATATATTTTGATCTAGTCCTTTAACCTTTAGTGTGCACATTTTCTCTTTGCATTTAGATGTTTTTAAAGAATCCATGTTCGGGGGGGGGGGGGGGGGTGTGTTTTGCCCGAAAATGACATTTTCTGGTCCAATTATCACACTTTTTACCCAAATATCACATTCTATGGCCATAAATATCATTAATTTTCAAGTCTCCCACAGCCTCCTGGGTCGTAGCATATGTTTCTTTGTACTCTGTAATAATTTTCGCTTTACTCAAACTGTACGACAAGCATATTCAGACAGATGTCACAAAAAAGTTACGTTTTATTTTAATATAAAAATGAAAACAAACAAGGAGACACAACTAAACTTTCAAAACAAACTAAAAACAGTTGTTCATATTCTACAAAGTTGAATGCAAAAAGGATGAAATGAACTCTTAGATAAAAGAGTGATACAGTCCAGTTTATAAAATTTGTATTTTTTTTAGCAAACGGGCCGGAAGATGAAAAATATATGTTTTTTACGTATCTCAGTCATACAATTTTCTACTCGTTGTTTTCATAGTGCTGACACAAAATTGTGGTATTCAATAAAAATCATTTATGAAAGTCTGAAAAAAACAATTAATCATATCAAAAGTTTATAGATTGGATACGAAGCATTAATAAATAATTAATCAGACCCCTCCCCCCCCCCCCCCCACCACAGGATCTTCGACGCACCTGCTTCATTTCTTTATCTATCTTTCTTTTTTGATTTCTTCCTTGCCCTTTTCTTTCTTTCTTCCTTCATATTTTCTTCCACATGCACAGCCGAATGCATACCGACACGGGCATTGTAGTACTAGTACCAATGGCAAGTTTTGAGGGGGAGGACACATCCACAAGTCCCCCTCCCATACGCCATTGGATTCCACGTACATTGGCCTTTGCATGTTTTTATTTTGATTGTTCTTTTACTTTATCATGGTTTATATATTTCCTTTCACTGCCATACGTTTGACGTTTGCTCTGATTCTTGTTTCTGTGTGTGTGTTTTTTTTTTATATTTTTGTTCTTAATAAGCCGACACCAGCTCAGCGCGGCAGGAGCCGGGAGCTGGTTCCAGGCATAATTATGACCAGCTTAGAGAGAGAAAAAGAAAGCTGTACAGTTTAGTCAATATTATTTTGTTTGTTTTTGTTTGCAAGGCGTTTGTCAGCTCCACGCTGAGGGAGACCCGGGAGCGAACACTTAATACCCCGCTTGACCAGTTTAAAAAGTTGAACTTGGCAACCCAGAATGATTGTCGTACTTTCGTATTACTGGTATAAATTATTCTATCTTTCACGTTTGTATTATTTTTTTAAATATAATATATATATATTTAAACCATGCAGTTCTGCATCGGGGAGTCAGGGAGCTAGAGGCATTATTATGATATTTTCTGTTTGATAGAGTACTGCCATATTAATAAGTATAATACATGTATATGTCAATTTGTTTTGTTTGCGAGGCATTATGCAAGCTCCACGTGGCGGGAGGCCCGGGAGCTTAATTCCACCAATTCCCCATATTTTGGGCGTATATTCCCTTCCCCTCACTATTACAATATTAAATTGAACCTATGAACTTTTGCAATTCGCAACAACCCACATACAGGACTGGCTTGTTTTCCCCCACCAGCAAGTGTCATGACTAGTAGATAGAATGGCTATAATTTAGAAATAAATGTTCGCCATCATTTACTCAGTTGTGTTAAAAATGCCCAAGATAAAGAAAGAGAGAGAGAGAGAGAGAAGGGGGGGGGGGAACAAAATAATAAAACATATAGATGAATAATTAATAGGTATAGGCAAAATCACAAGGGAAAGTGGTAGAAAAAATCTTTAAAAAGGTTTATTTCCAAATCCCGAAACACCAACAACATCTATTGTTCTGAATTCGTTGTGTTCGCTTTTGATGAGGATTTTATATAAGGTTGTCGTTGGAGCAATTGTCACATACATAAGCATTAACGACGGCCGACGGAACAGATGTCGGCGGACAAGTTGTCGCATGAGCAATTGTTGCGGAGCAATGATATTTTCACATATTCATTTTATTTGACGGAGCTAATGTCGCGAAGGAATTGTCGCTCGAATGAAACAAATGTCGGCGGATCGAGTGCTTTCCGCCGGAGCTAATGTCGCCGGAGCAAATGTCAACGGAGCAATTGTCGAGGAGCAAATATTTATTTCTATTTACTGAGTTTATTGTCGCGGAGCAATTGTCGCATATTCATTTTTATCGGCGGAGCAATTGTCGCATATATTCATTATTATCGACGGAGCAGTTGTCGCGGAGTAGGTAATTGTCGCTCGATCGGAGCAAATGTCGACAAAACAATTGTTGCAGAAACAATTGTCGCAATTGTCTCATATATTCATTTTATCGACGGAGCAATTGTCGCTCGATCGGAGCAAATGTCGACGGAGCAATTGTCGCAGGGGCAATTGTCGCATATATGCATTTCTATCGACGGAGCAGTTGTCGCGGAGCAATTGTCGCTCGATCGGAGCAAATGTCGACGGAGCAATTGTCGCAGGAGCAAATGTCGACGGAGCAATTGTCGCAGGAGCAAATGTCGACGGAGCAATTGTCGCAGGAGCAAATGTCGCCGGAGCAATTATCGCAGGAGCAAATGTCGACGGAGCAATTGTCGCAGGAGCAATTATCGCGGAGCAATTGTCGCGGAGCAATTGTCGTATTTTTAGGAGCATTTGTCGCAGGAGCAATTGCCGCCGGAGCAAATGTCATACATTCGTGTGAGAGAGAAAGATGGCCAGGGTTGGTGGGGGGGGGGGGGGGGGGGGGGGGGGGGGGGGGGGGTGGTGGTGGATAAGCATATAAGCAATGAAAATTGTCAAATTCCTTAATTCAGATATACATGAGTCGACTAGGTTAGAACGAAGTGGAAAAGGAGGGGAGCCGGAGAGGGGCGGACAGGGCCGAGAAAGAGGAAGGGATAGAAAGAAAGAGAGAGATAGAGAGACAGAGAGAGAGAGAGTGTGTGTGAGAGAGAGAGAAAGATGGCCAGGGTTGGTGGGGGGGGGGGGGGAGGTGGTGGTGGATAAGCATATAAGCAATGAAAATTGTCAAATTCCTTAATTCAGATATACATGTACATGAGTCGACTAGGTTACAACGAAGTGGAAAAGGAGGGGGAGCCGGAGAGGGGCGGACAGGGCCGAGAAAGAGGAAGGGATAGAAAGAAAGAGAGAGATAGAGAGATGGCCAGGGGTGGTGGTGGATATACATGTAGACTGATAAGCGAATGGAGTAAAGAGATTTTTTTTGGTTTTTTATTGAGAGGGGGCGGGCTGCTTCATAACTTTTTTTTTAGCACCGATGCAGATAGCTGGCGCTATATCTCGACTGCTTACCAGTCAAAACGTCCCACGCCAAAACGTCCCCGCGCCAAAACGTCCTCGGGTGATACCAAAACGTCCCCGGGTCAAAACGTCCTCGGGTCAAAACGTCCCCGGGCTCTTTTGTGAAAATAATATGTTGAATTCTCACCGTTATTACATCATATTTTGAAGTAATTGAAATCTTTAAACAACAAGAATAGTTTTGTGTCATTTACCATCCACCACACGACTGAATTCCCGCTGCATTCACGGCATAAAAATCATCTTAGTTCTCGCTTCCAATCAACGCAATATCGCCGGCGGTGCATGTAGTGCTAGTGTGCGTGGGGTACTTTGCATATAAGCAGCCGCACGGCTAGTACAAACATTTAACAGTTTACCAGAGCAATTACATGTATAAACTATAATAAACGTATATGGGTGAGAATTTTGAAAAATGTACCAATCGGTCAAAGGAGGCTCAAAAAACAAAATTTGAGAAGAGTAAAAATGGCATGTTTATTGTTGAAGAATACAAATTTAAGCGTTACAAAAACCCGCTTATACCGGGATATTTGACATGGAACAGGTTTTTATTAACCATTCAAGTTAACCACCTCAGAAACGTGAACGTTCGTGATTAATATAAGCACCCTATAAAGGCTATATACTTGGTATCAACGAAAGTATAAGATTTTCTCATAAATGTTTATTAAATCATTACCACAAATAGTGTTTGAAATTGAAGTTTCAAATGCGGACAGTTCTTATCCAGTCTAATGACCAAATTTGGTTTGCTAGTGATATCAATATCAAGTACTTTCCAAAAATGAAATAGGATTCATAATTCCAAAGGTTCATATTTCCGAGAAAAAAAATGAGGTTCATAATTCCGAAGGTTCGTATTTCCGAAAATGGTCATCATTCCAAAGGTCCATATTTCTGACAATGAAAAAAAGTTCATATTTCCGAAAATGAAAAAGGGTTCGTTTTCCGAAAAATAAAAAGGTTCGTATTTCCGAATATGAAAATAAGTTCGTATTTCCGAAAAATAAATAGGGTCCATAATTTCGAAAATGATATGGGGTTCGTGTATATGAAAATGGAATAGAGTTCATAATTCGGAAAATGGAATAGGGTTCGTATTTTCGAAAATGAAATAGGGTTCGTATTTCCCAAAATGAAAAGGTTCATAATTCCAAGAAATCAATAGAGCCCTACTCAACTCTTTGGAATTACAGACCTTTGGAAGTATGAGGCTTTTTTTGAATTTTCAGAAATTACGAACCCTATTTCCTTTTCGGAATTATGAACTATATTTTTTTTCGGAAAGAACCTTCAGAATTATGAACTCTATTTCAATGCCTGTTTAGATAAGATTAATTATTATGAATGATAGTTAGAATAAAGTGAGCTCTACTTACTATAATTTTGTTAAAATATTATTTTAATTGGTCGAGTTTCAAGTTTTTTATTGCATTTGAATTTGATTTGACTATTTGACAATTTTCGTATAGACGCTCATAATCCATTCTTAAATAAATATTCATAATGTATTATTAACCTATATGATAACTATGATCTGCATCAATTCCTTTGATTTCTATATTTTCTATTTTCTATAATTCTATACCTGCCGTTTTTTTTTTTGGATTTGTCGAAGTTATTAATGTAGAAAATGTACTATGACCTGCATTGCCCCTTCTCTTTATCTCTGCACTCTGTACTATTGATCTATTTCCCGACAAAGCAAAAGCTTGTTATTAATTGAGCATATTGGCGACAGTGTCAATAATTTATTTAAATGTTTAAAAGCGCTCCTGCCGGCACCTCTTTAATATTTTATCAATATCGGAGTTATAGTTTCAAGTTCAATCATAATCTAATAATATGTGAAAAGATATATTACATTTATCGTCTAACGTTATTTCTCGCTTCTTCGACACCTATACATGATACCAAATCTGCGAACGCCAGGTAATACAGAGAGAAAAAGAAGGAAGATTACACGATTTTGTAAAACTTTATTTATTAGGTGGTCTGTCGGTATCGACAGATCACCTTTTAATTTTGTCAGAATTTTCTTCTTTATTAGGTGGTCTGTCGTAGTCGACAGACCACCTCTTAATTTCGTCAGAATTTTCTTTATTTATTTATTTATTTATTTATTTTTATTTTTCCACCACTTTCTTGTGAACACAATTTCTCAAAATCAACTCGATCAATTTTCTTCAAATTTTTGTCAATTATCAGACCATATCAGATCAAGTTCCCCTATCTTTTTCAAGGTCATCAGGTCATCGGGACGTCATCCAGGCGCCATTTTGTGATATCACATTATCAATCATATCTTCATAACGAGTCATCAAAAATGAACCATATTTGACATACATTAACTTCAGGTCAAGGGTCAACATAAAATGTCATCAAAATTTGCGCGCACATCATGACGCGCACGTACGCGCGCGTCAAAATTTAAAAATGCTCAAAATCACTTTTTAATCAAATTAGAGTATTGTTCAGGACATTTTACGCATTTTAAAATTTCCTGTCCGTGCGCGTCCGCGCGCGCGTTATGCGCGCGCACAGCGCGTAGAGAACGTAAAAACGCCATTTTTTCGCATGTTTCATCTTCCTGATACTATTCTTGACAATTTCCAACTATTTACAGCCATTTTCGACCTTCCATAATGTCGTACGCGCGCGTCAAACTTTCAATTTGTGCGCACGTCAAAGGGCATTTTAATGCAAAAAGTGGTAAAAACATGCCCATCTAGAATTCGCCATAGCTCCTCAGAAGGGGCGGAAACCCCCCAATTTCTTTACATATTCTGAAAGCCTGTGAGTTGTAGATATGAATTCATGTAGAATTTTTGCCGATCTCATGTTCTAACGTCATCATATTTGCATATGAACTCAAAAAAGTGATTTTGAAAAAATTATGTCATCATTTTTGTATTCTTTTGATAATATTTCAGTAATAGGTGGTCGATTTTCTTCCAAATTTTGATATGTTATAGCTGAGACAATTCTCTACAACATGAGTGCTCATTATTATTCATTTGGATGACGTCATCACACTGAAATTTTCAATTAAAGACGACATGTCAGAATTGTCCCTATTTGCGTGTTATGTCTATGGAAGATGATTTTTTTTCGAATCATGAATCTACATGACATCGTTCTCTGAGCTGTATCTCAGTTATTTTTGGTCTATTTCCTTCCAGATTTTAATATGTTGTAGCTGAGACTATAAGCTTTCATTAAGGTGGTCTCCAAATTTTGATCAGATGTCGGGATCATGCCCTATTTTGAACTACCAAATGGGATTCGAGAATCCCGTTTTTCGTTTACGTGTTATCTCTATGGAAATATTTTAGTCTATCGGTAAAGCACATGACTACCATGGTCAAGGTACCTGGTTCGATCCCCGGGGCCGATTTCTTTTTTTTTTTTTATTTGCTTCTTTTTGCCTGTCATTTTACCATCCTCCTCGACTATTGTAACATAAAAAATCACAAATCATGTAATAAACTGCCTTATTTTCCGTATTATGTCTATTAGAAAGTAGTGTGCAGTAGTTTATGTACAACCCTATGGCAAATTGTGATTTCCTGTCCTGTATTAGAGCTATGGTGTTAATCTCCCAAGTATCCTGTATCATCATCATTATTATCATCACCATCATGATCATCATCGCTACTATTATATCATCGCCATCATCATTATGTCATTATAATCATCATAATCACCGTTATCATCACCATAATCATTTTACAATGACCGATACACATTTTGCTACATTCCTGTCCTCAGGAAGCATCTCCATTCATGGCATTCTTGACATCCTGTCTTCTGTTTAGTATTTCCCCATTAATATGATCATCCTGATTACAATCATGATCGTGCCAATTTAAGGACAGACCACCTAATTCGTCTTCGTGACGAATTCAAGTCTAGTTAGGTGGTCTGTCGTAGTCGACAGACCACCTCTTAATTTCGTCAGAATTTTCTTTCTTTATTTATTTATTTATTAGGTGATCTGTCGTACATCGACAGATCACCTCTTAATTTCGTCAAGATTTTTCTTCTTTATTTATTATTATTATTTATTATTATTATTTATTTATTTTTATTTTTCGCCCATTTTCTTGTTACCATGATTTCTCAAAAAGTTCATTCTCAATTTTCTTCAAATTTTCGTCACTGATCAGACATGTTAATGTTAAGATGTGGCATCTCATTCAAGGTCATCAGTTTATCATGACGTCATCAAGACGCCATTTTGTAAATTTACAAGATCGATTATATCTTCATAATCGATCATCAAAAATCAACTATATTTACATCACATAAACTTCACATGACGGGTCATCAGGTCATGTCCTCACAGGTCATCTAGAGGTCAGGACGTACGCGTACGCGCGCGTCAAAATTTTAAAATGCTCAAAATCACGTAGGATCAAGTCTGCACACGTTTCAGGTCATTTTGAGCATTTCAAAAATGTCCGTGCGTAAGCGTCCGCGCGCGCGTTTTACGCGCGCACAAATCGTAAATAACGTTAGAACGCTGTTTTTTTTATTGATTTGCAATCCTGACACCTTTCTTCATCATTTCCATCAATTTGGAATCAATTTCAATCAATAATAAGATCGTACGGGCGCGTTAAAGTTCGAAATCCGTGCGCGCGTCTATGGCGAAAATAACGTAAAAACGTGCAAAAACATGCCTCTACAAAATTCATTGTAGCTCGTTAGATAGTCCGTTGACCCCCAAATTTTTTGTCATCATCAGGTAGGGTATGAATCATAGATTTCATTTCATGTATCATTTCATCCTTATATACATTATGACGTCATCAAAATGGCGCCTGAAGTCAAAATTTCCATTTTTCATGTTTTGACGTCATCACATGTATGCAAATTTGGCTCTAGATTCGTAATTATTGGTCGTTTTTCTCCCAAATTTTGATATGTTATAGCTGCAACAATTCTCTACGAGACATCCTGCCACCATTATTCATTTTGATGACGTCATCACACTGAAATCTTCAATTAAAGACGACATGTCAAATTTTTCCCTATTTGCGTGTTATGTCTATGGAAGATGATTTTTTTTCGAATCATGAATCTACATGACATCGTTCTCTGAGCAGTATCTCAGTTATTTTTGGTCTATTTCCTTCCAGATTTTAATATGTTGTAGCTGAGACTATAAGCTTTTATTAGTAAGCCCTCCAATTTTTGATCAGATGTCGGGATCATGCCCAATTTTTCAGTACCAAATGGGATTTGAGAATCACGTTTTTCGTTTACGTGTTATCTCTATGGGAAATATTTTGGTCTATCGGTAAAGCACATGACTACCATGGTCAAGGTACCTGGTTCGATCCCCGGGGCCGATTTTTTTTTTTTTTTTTTTGCTTCTTTTTACTTGTCATTTTACCATCCTCTACGACTATTATAACATAAACAATCACAAACCAAGTAATAAAATGCCTTATTTTGCATGTTATGTCTATTGCAAAGTGCTGTGCAGTGGTTTATGTATATCCCTATGGAAAATCTGTTTCACTGACGTGTATTAAAGCTATCCTACAATATCATTAGTCCTATTAGATATCACAATTTCTCAAAATTGGCTTAGTCAATTATCTTAATTATCTTATTGTGACGTCATCTAGACGCCATTTTCTACAAATCAACTTATGGTCGTATCTTCATAACGAAATGTGATTTCTCGTTCATATTTGGCATGGTTAACGTCACTGTCATTGCAGTCATGATCCTTACCATTATCCCCATCATTATCATCATTATCATTATCATCATTATATCATCAATCATCTTCAAAATCACCAACACCATAATCATCATGAATATCATTATCATCACCATCATTATATTATCATCTTCATCATCATCACCATTATCATCATCACCGTAATCTTTTTACAATGACCGTTTCACACATTTTGCTACATTCCTGTCCTCAAGAAGCATCTCCATTCATGGCATTCTTGACTTCCCATCTTCAGTTTAGCATTTCCCCATTATTATGATCATCCTGATTACAATCATGATCGTACAAAGTGAAAGACAGATCACCTAATTCGTCATGACGAATTAAACTCTAGTTTATTTTTATTTTTCCACCACTTTCTTGTGAACACAATTTCTCAAAATCAACTCGATCAATTTTCTTCAAATTTTTGTCAGTTATCAGACCATATCAGATCAAGTGCCCCTATCTTTTTCAAGGCCATCAGGTCATCGTGACGTCATCCAGGCGCCATTTTGTGAAATCACATTATCAATCATATCTTCATAACGAGTCATCAAAAATAAACCATATTTGACACACATGAACTTCAGGTCAAGTGTCAACATAAAATGTCATCAAAATCCGTGCGCGCATCATGACGCGCACGTACGCGCGCGTCAAATTTTAGAAATGCTCAAAATCATTTTTTGATCAAATTAGAGTACAGTTGAGGACATTTCAAGCATTTCAAAATTTTCTGTCCGTGCGCGTCCGTGCGCGCGTTATGCGCGTACACAGCGCGTAGAGAACGTAAAAACCCTGTTTTTTCGCATGTTACGTCTTCCTGACACTATTCTTGACAATTTCCAACTATTTACAGTCAATATCGACCTTCCATAATGCCACACGCGCGCGTCAAATTTCAAAATCCGTGCGCGCGTCTATGGCAAAAATAACGCAAAAACGTGAAAAAACATGCCTCTACAAAATTAACTCTAGCTCTTTAAATAGTCCAGAAACCTCCCAATTTTTTTTCATCATCAGGTAGGGTATAAATCATAGATTTCATTTCATGTATCATTTGACCCTTATATACATTATGACGTCATCAAAATGGCGCCAGAATTCAAAATTTCCATTTTTCATGTTTTGACGTCATCACATTCATGCAAATTTGGCTCTAGATTCTTAATTATTGGTAGTTTTTCGCCCAGATTTCGATATGTTATAGCTGAGACAATTCTCTACAACATGAGTGCTCATTATTATTCATTTGGATGACGTCATCACACTGAAATTTTCAATTAAATACGACATGTCAGAATTGTCCCTATTTGCGTGTTATGTCTATGGAAGATGATTTTTTTTCGAATCATGAATGTACATGACATCGTTCTCTGAGCTGTATCTCAGTTATTTTTGGTCTATTTCCTTCCAGATTTTAATATGTTGTAGCTGAGACTATAAGCTTTCATTAAGGTGGTCTCCAAATTTTGATCAGATGTCGGGATCATGCCCTATTTTGAACTACCAAATGGGATTCGAGAATCCCGTTTTTCGTTTACGTGTTATCTCTATGGGAAATATTTTAGTCTATCGGTAAAGCACATGACTACCATGGTCAAGGTACCTGGTTCGATCCCCGGGGCCGATTTTTTTTTTTTTTTTTTTTGCTTCTTTTTGCCTGTCATTTTACCATCCTCTTCGACTATTATAACATAAACAATCACAAATCATGTAATAAACTGCCTTATTTTCCATGTTATGTCTATTAGAAAGTAATGTGCAGTAGTTTGTGTACAACCCGATGGAAATTATGATTTCCTGTCCTGTATTAGAGCTATGGGGTTAATCTCCCAAGTATCCTGTATCATCATCACCGTCATGATCATCATCGCTATTATTATACCCATCGCCATCATCATTATATCATTATAATAATCATAATCACCATTATCATCTTCACCATAATCGTTTTACAATGACCGTTACACAATTTGCTACATTCCTGTCCTCAAGAAGCATCTCCATTCATGGCATTTCTTGACATCCTATCTTCAGTTTAGCATTTCCCCATTATTATGATCATCCTGATTACAATCATGATCGTACAAATTGAAAGACAGACCACCTAATTCGTCCTCATGACGAATTAAAATCTAGTTATTATTTGTCTTTTATTTTTCCACCACTTTCTTGTGAACACAATTTCTCAAAATCAACTCGATCAATTTTCTTCGAATTTTTGTCAATTATCAGACCATATCAGATCAAGTGCCCCTATCTTTTTCAAGGTCATCAGGTCATCGTGACGTCATCCAGGCGCCATTTTGTGAAATCACATTATCAATCATATCTTCATAACGAGTCATCAAAAATAAACCATATTTGACACACATGAACTTCAGGTCAAGGGTCAACATAAAATGTCATTAAAATCCGTGCGCGCATCATGACGCGCACGTACGCGCGCGTCAAAATTTAAAAATGCTCCAAATCACTTTTTAATCACATTAGGGTATGGTTCAGGACATTTTACGCATTTTAAAATTTCCTGTCCGTGCGCGTCCGCGCGCGCGTTATGCGCGCGCACAGCGCGTAGAGAACGTAAAAACGCCAGTTTTTCGCATGTTTCATCTTCCTGATACTATTCTTGACAATTTCCAACTATTTACAGTCATTTTCGACCTTCCATAATGTCGTACGCGCGCATCAAACTTTCAAATTCTTGCGCACGCAAATGGGCACTCTAATGTAAAAAGTGGTAAAAACATGCCCATCTAGAATTCGCCATAGCTCCTCAGAAGGGGCGGAAACCCCCCAATTTCTTTACATATTCTGAAAGCCTGTGAGTTGCAGATATGAATTCATGTAGAATTTTTGCCGATCTCATGTTCTAACGTCATCATATTTGCATATGAACTCAAAAAAGTGATTTTGAAAAAATTATGTCATCATTTTTGTATTCTTTTGATAATATTTCAGTAATAGGTTGTCGATTTTCTTCCAAATTTTGATATGTTATAGCTGAGACAATTCTCTACAAGATCAGTCACCACCATTTTTCATTTTGATGACGTCATCACACTGAAATCTTCAATTAAAGACGACATGTCAGATTTTCTCTATTTGCGTGTTATGTCTATGGAAGATGATTTTTTTTCGAATCATGAATCTACATGACATCGTTCTCTGAGCAGTATCTCAGTTATTTTTTGTCTATTTTCTTCCAGATTTTAATATGTTGTAGCTGAGACTATAAGCTTTTATTAGTAAGCCCTCCAATTTTTGATCAGATGTCGGGATCATGCCCAATTTTGAACTACCAAATGGGATTTGAGAATCCCGTTTTCGTTTACGTGTTATCTCTATGGGAAATATTCTGGTCTATCGGTAAAGCACATGACTACCATGGTCAAGGTACCTGGTTCGATCCCCGGGCCGATTTTTTTTTTTTTTTTTTTTGCTTCTTTTTGCCTGTCATTTTACCATCCTCTTCGACTATTGTAACATAAAAAATCACAAATCATGTAATAAACTGCCTTATTTTCCGTATTATGTCTATTAGAAAGTAGTGTGCAGTAGTTTGTGTACAACCCTATGGAAATTGTGATTTCCTGTCCTGTATTAGAGCTATGGGGTTAATCTCCCAAGTATCCTGTATCATCATCACCGTCATGATCATCATCGCTATTATTATATCATCGCCATCATCATTATATCATTATAATCATCATAATCACCATTATCATCATCCCCATAATCGTTTTACAATGACCGTTACACATTTTGCTACATTCCTGCTCTCAAGAAGCATCTCCATTCATGGCATTTCTTGACATCCTATCTTCAGTTTAGCATTTCCCCATTATTATGATCATCCTGATTACAATCATGATCGTACAAATTGAAAGACAGACCACCTAATTCGTCTTCATGACGAATTCAAATCTAGTTATTTCTTCTTTTTCCTACATATTTTTGTACCCTCCAAATCTCAAAATCGGCCAAGTCAATATCATCGAGTTTCATGTCATGTATGAGGTCGATCATGGACATGGTCCATGAAGCTTTTGGAGGTCATCAGGTCATCGTGACGTCATCAAGACGCCATTTTGTAAATTTACAAGATCGATTATATCTTCATAAGCGATCATCAAAAATCAACTATATTCACATCACATAAACTTCACATGACGGGTCATCAAGTCATGTCCTCACAGGTCATCTAGAGGTCAGGACGTGCGCGTACGCGCGCGTCAAAATTTCAAAATGCTCAAAATCACGTAGGATCAAGTCTGCACACGTTTCAGGTCATTTTGAGCATTTCAAAAATGTCCGTGCGTAAGTGTCCGCGCGCGCGTTTTACGCGCGCGCAAGTCGTAAATAACGTTAAAACGCTGTTTTTTCGATTGATTTGCAATTCTGACACTTTTCTTCATCATTTCCATCAACTTGGAATCAATTTCAATCAATAATAAGGTCGTACGGGCGCGTCAAACTTCAAAATCCATGCGCGCATCTATGGCGGAAATAACGTAAAAACGTGCAAAAACATGCCTCTACAAAATTAACTCTAGCTATTTAAATAGTCCATAAACCCCCCAATTTTCTTTCATCATCAGGTAGGGTATGAATCATAGATATGATTTCATGTATCATTTGACCCTTATAAACATTATGACGTCATCAAAATGGCGCCAGAATTCAAAATTTCCATTTTTCATGTTTTAACATCATCACATTTAAGCAAATTTGGCTCTAGATTCGTACTTATTGGTCGTTTTTCGCCCAGATTTTAATATGTTGTAGCTGAGGCAATTTCCTAAGAAATAAGTCATCACCATTCTTCATTTTGATGACGTCATCACAGTGATATATTCAATTAAAGATGCCATGTCAGAATTTTCCCTATTTGCGTGTTATGTCTATGGAAGATGATTTTTTTTTCGAATCATGAATCTACATGACATCGTTCCCTGAGCTGTATCTCAGTTGTTTTTGATCTATTTTCTTCCAGATTTTAATATGTTGTAGCTGAGACTATAAGCTTTTATTAGTAAGCCCTCCAATTTTTGATCAGATGTCGGGATCATGCCCAATTTTGAACTACCAAATGGGATTTGAGAATCCCGTTTTTCGTTTACGTGTTATCTCTATGGGAAATATTTTGGTCTATTGTTCAAAGCACTTGCCTCCCATGCAGGTGACCCAGGTTCGATCCCCGGTGGGTCCATAACAATTTTTTTTTTGTTGCTTTTTTTTGCCTGTCATTTTACCATCCTTTTCGACTATTGTAACATAAAAAATCACAAATCATGTAATAAACTGCCATATTTTCCGTATTATGTCTATTAGAAAGTAGTCTACAGTAGTTTGTGTACAACCCTACGGAAATTGTGATTTCCTGTCCTGTATTAGAGCTATATGGTTAATCTCCCAAGTATCCTGTATCATCATCATTATTATCATCACCATCATGATCATCATCGCTATTATTATATCATCATCATCATCATTCTATCATTATAATCATCATAATCACCATTATCATCATCACCATAAACATTTTACAATGACCGTTACACATTTTGCTACATTCCTGTCCTCACGAAACATCTCCATGCATGGTATTCTTGACATCCTATCTTCAGTTTACCATTTCCCCATTATTATGATCATCCTGATTACGATCATGATCGTACAAATTGAAAGACAGATCACCTAATTCGTCCTCATGACGAATTAAATTCTAGTTAGGTGGTCTGTCATTTATGACAGACCTCCTTTTAATTTTGTCAAGATTTTCTTTATTTTTATTTTTATTAGGTGGTCTGTCATTTATGACAGACCTCCTTTTAATTTTGTCAAGATTTTCTTTATTTTTATTTTTAGGTGGTCTGTCATTTATGACAGACCTCCTTTTAATTTTGTCAAGATTTTCTTTATTTTTATTTTTAATATTTCTTCTTTTTATAGCAAATTTTTGTTCCCACCAAATCTCAAAATCGGCCAGGTCAATATCATCGAGTTTCATGTCATGTATGAGGTCAATCATGGACATGGTCATCTAAGCTTTTGGAGGTCATCAGGTCATCGTGACGTCATCAAGACGCCATTTTGTAAATTTACAAGATCGATTATATCTTCATAATCGATCATCAAAAATAAACTATATTCACATCACATAAACTTCAAATGACGAGTCATCAAGCAATGTCCTCACAGGTCATCTAGAGGTCAGGACGTGCGCGTACGCGCGCGTCAAAATTTAAAAATGCTCAAAATCACGTAGGATCAAGTCTGCACACGTTTCAGGTCATTTTGAGCAGTTCAAAAATGTCCGTGCGTAAGTGTCCGCGCGCGCGTTTTACGCGCGCGCAAGTCGTAACTAACGTTAAAACACTGTTTTTTCGATTGATTTGCAATCTTGACACTTTTCTTCATCATTTCCATCAACTTGGAATCAATTTCAATCAATAATAAGGTCGTACGGGCGCGTCAAACTTCAAAATCCGTGCGCGCATCTATGGCGAAAATAACGTAAAAACGTGCAAAAACATGCCTCTACAAAATTAACTCTAGCTCTTTAAATAGTCCATAAATCCCCCAATTTTTTGTCATCATCAGGTAGGGTATGAATCATAGATATGATTTCATGTATCATTTGACCCTTATAAACATTATGACGTCATCAAAATGGCACCAGAAATCCAAATTTCCATTTTTCATGTTTTGACGTCATCACATTTATGCAAATTTGGCTCTAGATTCGTAATTATTGGTCTTTTTTCGCCCAGATTTTGATATGTCATAGCTGAGGCAATTTCCTACAAAATTAGTTGCCACCATTTTTCATTTTGATGACGTCATCACAGTGAAATTTTCAATTAAAGACGCCATGTCAGAATTTTCCCTATTTGCGTGTTATGTCTATGGAAGATGACTTTTTTTCGAATCATGAATCTACATGACATCGTTCTCTGAGCAGTATCTCAGTTATTTTTGGTCTATTTTCTTCCAGATTTTAATATGTTGTAGCTGAGACTATAAGCTTTTACAAGTGTGGTCTCCAATTTTTGATCAGATGTCGGGATCATGCCCAATTTTTCAGTACAAAATGTGATTTGAGAATCCCGTTTTCGTTTACGTGTTATCTCTATGGGAAATATTCTGGTCTATCGGTAAAGCACATGACTACCATGGTCAAGGTACCTGGTTCGATCCCCGGGGCCGATTTTTTTTGGTTTTTTTTTTTGCTTCTTTTTGCCTGTCATTTTACAATCCTCTTCGACTAGTATAACGTAAAAAATCACAAATCATGTAATAAACTGCCTTATTTTCCCGTATTATGTCTATTAGAAAGTAGTGTGCAGTAGTTTTGTGTACAACCCTATGGAAATTGTGATTTCCTGTCCTGTATTAGAGCTAAGGGGTTAATCTGCCAAGTATCCTGTATCATCATCATTATTATCATCACCGTCCTGATCATCATCGCTATTATATCATCGCCATCATATATCATTATAATCATCATAATCTCCATTATCATCATCACCATAATCATTTTACAATGACCGTTACACATTTTGCTACATTCCCGTCCTCAAGAAGGACCTCCATTCATGGCATTCTTGACATCCTATCTTCAGTTTAGTATTTCCCCATTATTATGATCATCCTGATTACAATCATGATCGTACAAATTGAAGGACAGACCACCTAATTCGTCCTCATGACGAATTAAATTCTAGTTAATATTTCTTCTTTTTATAGCAAATTTTTGTTCCCACCAAATCTCAAAATCGGCCAGGTCAATATCATCGAGTTTCATGTCATGTATGAGGTCAATCATGGACATGGTCATCTAAGCTTTTGGAGGTCATCAGGTCATCGTGACGTCATCAAGACGCCATTTTGTAAATTTACAAGATCGATTATATCTTCATAATCGATCATCAAAAATAAACTATATTCACATCACATAAACTTCAAATGACGAGTCATCAAGCAATGTCCTCACAGGTCATCTAGAGGTCAGGACGTGCGCGTACGCGCGCGTCAAAATTTAAAAATGCTCAAAATCACGTAGGATCAAGTCTGCACACGTTTCAGGTCATTTTGAGCATTTCAAAAATGTCCGTGCGTAAGTGTCCGCGCGCGCGTTTTACGCGCGCGCAAGTCGTAACTAACGTTAAAACACTGTTTTTTCGATTGATTTGCAATTTTGACACTTTTCTTCATCATTTCCATCAACTTGGAATCAATTTCAATCAATAATAAGGTCGTACGGGCGCGTCAAACTTCAAAATCCGTGCGCGCATCTATGGCGAAAATAACGTAAAAACGTGCAAAAACATGCCTCTACAAAATTAACTCTAGCTCTTTAAATAGTCCATAAATCCCCCAATTTTTTGTCATCATCAGGTAGGGTATGAATCATAGATATGATTTCATGTATCATTTGACCCTTATAAACATTATGACGTCATCAAAATGGCACCAGAAATCCAAATTTCCATTTTTCATGTTTTGACGTCATCACATTTATGCAAATTTGGCTCTAGATTCGTAATTATTGGTCTTTTTTCGCCCAGATTTTGATATGTCATAGCTGAGGCAATTTCCTACAAAATTAGTTGCCACCATTTTTCATTTTGATGACGTCATCACAGTGAAATTTTCAATTAAAGACGCCATGTCAGAATTTTCCCTATTTGCGTGTTATGTCTATGGAAGATGACTTTTTTTCGAATCATGAATCTACATGACATCGTTCTCTGAGCAGTATCTCAGTTATTTTTGGTCTATTTTCTTCCAGATTTTAATATGTTGTAGCTGAGACTATAAGCTTTTACAAGTGTGGTCTCCAATTTTTGATCAAATGTCGGGATCATGCCCAATTTTTCAGTACAAAATGTGATTTGAGAATCCCGTTTTCGTTTACGTGTTATCTCTATGGGAAATATTCTGGTCTATCGGTAAAGCACATGACTACCATGGTCAAGGTACCTGGTTCGATCCCCGGGGCCGATTTTTTTTGGTTTTTTTTTTGCTTCTTTTTGCCTGTCATTTTACAATCCTCTTCGACTAGTATAACATAAAAAATCACAAATCATGTAATAAACTGCCTTATTTTCCCGTATTATGTCTATTAGAAAGTAGTGTGCAGTAGTTTTGTGTACAACCCTATGGAAATTGTGATTTCCTGTCCTGTATTAGAGCTAAGGGGTTAATCTGCCAAGTATCCTGTATCATCATCATTATTATCATCACCGTCCTGATCATCATCGCTATTATATCATCGCCATCATATATCATTATAATCATCATAATCTCCATTATCATCATCACCATAATCATTTTACAATGACCGTTACACATTTTGCTACATTCCCGTCCTCAAGAAGGACCTCCATTCATGGCATTCTTGACATCCTATCTTCAGTTTAGTATTTCCCCATTATTATGATCATCCTGATTACAATCATGATCGTACAAATTGAAGGACAGACCACCTAATTCGTCCTCATGACGAATTAAATTCTAGTTATTTCTTCTTTTTATTACAAAATGTTGTTCCCACCAAATCTCAAAATTGGCCATGCCAATATCATCGAGTTTCATGTCATATATGAGGTCAATCATGGACATGGTCAAGTAAGCTTTTGAAGGTCATCAGGTCATCGTGACGTCATCAAGACGCCATTTTGTAAATTTACAAGATCGATTATATCTTCATAATCGATCATCAAAAATCAACTATATTCACATCACATGAACTTCAGATGACGGGTCATCAAGTCATGTCCTCACAGGTCATCTAGAGGTCAGGACGTGCGCGTACGCGCGCATCAAAATTTAAAAATGCTCAAAATCATGTAGGATCAAGTCTGCACACGTTTCAAGTCATTTCGAGCATTTAAAAAATGTCCGTGCGTAAGCGTCCGCGCGCGCGTTTTACGCGCGCGCAAGTCGTAATTAACGTTAAAACGCTGTTTTTTCGATTGATTTGCAATCCTGACACTTTTTTTCATCATTTCCATCAACTTGGAATCAATTTCAATCGATAATAAGGTCGTACGGGCGCGTCAAAGTTCAAAATTCGTGCGCGCATCTATGGCGAAAATAACGTAAAAACGTGCAAAAAAATGCCTCTACAAAATTAACTCTAGTTCTTTAAATAGTCCATAAACCCCCCAATTTTTTTTCATCATCAGGTAGGGTATGAATCATAGATATGATTTCATGTATCATTTGACCCTTATAAACATTAAGACGTCATCAAAATGGCGCCAAAATTCAAAATTTCCATTTTTCATGTTTTGACGTCATCACATTTATGCAAATTTGGCTCTAGATTCGTAATTATTGGTCGTTTTTCGTCCAGATTTTAATATGTTGCACCTGAGGCAATTTCCTACAAAATCAGTCACCACCATTTTTCATTTTGATGACGTCATCACAGTGAAATTTTCAATTAAAGATGCCATGTCAGAATTTTCCCTATTTGCGTGTTATGTCTATGGAAGATGATTATTTTTCGAATTATAAATCTACATGACATCGTTCTCTGAGCAGTATCTCAGTTATTTTTGGTCCATTTTCTTCCAGATTTTAATATGTTGTAGCTGAGACTATAAGCTTTTACAAGTGTGGTCTCCAATTTTTGATCAGATGTCGGGATCATCCCCAATTTTTCAGTACAAAATGTGATTTGAGAATCCCGTTTTCGTTTACGTGTTATCTCTATGGGAAATGTTCTGGTCTATCGGTAAAGCACATGACTACCATGGTCAAGGTACCTGGTTCGATCCCCGGGGCCGATTTTTTTTTTTTTTTTTTGCTTCTTTTTGCCTGTCATTTTACCATCCTCTTCGACTAGTATAACATAAAAAATCACAAATCATGTAATAAACTGCCTTATTTTCCCGTATTATGTCTATTAGAAAGTAGTGTGCAGTAGTTTTGTGTACAACCCTATGGAAATTGTGATTTCCTGTCCTGTATTAGAGCTAAGGGGTTAATCTGCCAAGTATCCTGTATCATCATCATTATTATCATCACCGTCATGATCATCATCACTATTATATCATCGCCATCATATATCATTATAATCATCATAATCACCATTATCATCACCATAATCATTTTACAATGACCGTTACACATTTTGCTACATTCCCGTCCTCAAGAAGGACCTCCATTCATGGCATTCTTGACATCCTATCTTCAGTTTAGTATTTCCCCGTTATTATGATCATCCTGATTACAATCATGATCGTACCAATTGAAGGACAGACCACCTAATTCGTCCTCATGACGAATTAAATTCTAGTTTTTATTATTTCTTCTTTTTATTACAAATTGTTGTTCCCACCAAATCTCAAAATCGGCCATGTCAATGTCATCGCGTTTCATGTCATGTATGAGGTCAATCATGTACATGGTCCATTAAGCTTTTGGAGGTCATCAGGTCATCGTGACGTCATCAAGACGCCATTTTGTAAATTTACAAGATCGATTATATCTTCATAATCGATCATCAAATATCAACTATATTCACATCACATAAACTTCACATGACGGGTCATCAAGTCATGTCCTCACAGGTCATCTAGAGGTCAGGACGTGCGCGTACGCGCGCGTCAAAATTTAAAAATGCTCAAAATCACGTAGGATCAAGTCTGCATACGTTTCAGGTCATTTTGAGCATTTCAAAATTGTCCGTGCGTAAGCGTTCGCGCGCGCGTTTTACGCGCGTGCAAGTCGTAAATAACGTTAAAGCGCTGTTTTTTTTATTGATTTGCAATCCTGACACTTTTTTTCATCATTTCCATCAACTTGGAATCAATTTCAATCAATAATATCGTCGTACGGGCGCGTCAAAGTTCAAAATCCGTGCGCGCGTCTATGGCGAAAATAA
This sequence comes from Heliocidaris erythrogramma, assembly GCA_025617745.1. Lineage (NCBI taxonomy): Eukaryota > Metazoa > Echinodermata > Echinoidea > Camarodonta > Echinometridae > Heliocidaris > Heliocidaris erythrogramma. The sequence continues at coordinate 29,816,334 of CM046869.1, forward strand.
CGTAAAAACGTGCAAAAACATGCCTCTACAAAATTAACTCTAGCTCTTTAAATAGTCCATTAACCCCCAATTTTTTTTCCTCATCAGGTAGGGTATGAATCATAGATATGATTTCATGTATCATTTGACCCTTATAAACATTATGACGTCATCAAAATGGCGCCAGAATTCAAAATTTCCATTTTTCATGTTTTGACGTCATCACATTTATGCAAATTTGGCTCTCGATTCGTAATTATTTGTCGTTTTTCGTCCAGATTTTAATATGTTGTAGCTGAGGCAATTTCCTACAAAATCAGTCTCCACCATTTTTCATTTTGATAACGTCATCACAGTGAAACTTTCAATTAAAGATGCCATGTCGGAATTTTCCCTATTTGCGTGTTATGTCTATGGAAGATGATTTTTTTTTAAATCATGAATCTACATAACATTGTTCTCTGAGCTGTATCTCAGTTGTTTTTGGTCCATTTTCTTCCAGATTTTAGTATGTTATAGCTGAGACTATAAGCTTTTATAAGTGTGGTCTCCAATTTTTGATCAGATGTCGGGATCATCCCCAATTTTTCACTACAAAATGTGATTTGAGAATCCCGATTTCGTTTACGTGTTATCTCTATGGGAAATGTTTTGGTATATTGGTCAAAGCACTTGCCTCTCACTCCGGTGACCCAGGTTCGATTCCCGGAGGGTCCATTAAAATTTTTTTTTTTTTTTGCTTCTATTTGCCTTTCATTTTAACATCTTATTATAACATAAGCAATCACAAACCACGTAATAAACTGCCTTATTTTGAGTGTTATGTCGATTAGAAAGTAGTGTGCAGTGGTTTATGTATAACCCTATGGAAAATCTGATTCCCTGACGTGTATTAAAGCTATCCTGCAATATCATTAGTCCTATTTGATATCACAATTTCTCAAAATGATAATGATGTTGATGATAATCATGATGATGATCATGATTATCATCAACATCATTATCATCATCACTGTCACGATATTCATGATGATGATTATCCTCAACATCATTATCATCATCACTGTTATGATATTCATGATGATGCTGATGATTATCATCAACTTCATTATCATCACTGTCATGATGATATTCATGATGATGATGATGATGATGATTATCAACATCATTATCATCAGCACTGTCATGATATAATGATCATCATCATGATTATCTTCAACATCATTATCATCATCACTGTCATGATGATATTCATGATGATGATGATGATATAATATCATCACCGTCATGATCATCATTGCTATTATTATTGTCATCACCATCATTATATCACCTTCATCATGATAATCATCACCATTATCATGATTGTTATCTTGCACAAATATTATCACATCTTCCAATGACCGTTCCACACATTTTCTGCATTCCTGTCCTCAAGAAGCATCTCCATGCGTGGCATTCTTGACTTCCTATCTTCAGTTTAGTATTTCCCCGTTATTATGATCATCCTGATTACAATGATGATCATACCAATTGAAAGACAGACCACCTAATTCGTCCTCATGACGAATTAAATTCTAGTTGTAAATAAATGTGCACCAAAGTCGTGTCAGACTGTATTTTATATCCTTGTATTTTATATATGGGAAATGGAGAATTCCGAGACAAGATTGGTATAAAAACTCTGTATGTGTGTTTGAATGTGTGTGCGTGTGTGAGAGAGAGAGAGAGAGAGAGAGCGAGAGAGAGGGGAGAGTGGGGCAGACTTTTCATGACCTCGTATTATAACCAAAACGGATCATGACTTCATTCTTGTGTATATACTATTTTAATGTTACCAAAAAGAGATGGTGCTCAATTTGATTTAACGGTCCAATTTAATTCACATTTTCACAAATTCTTGATTCATGAAAAATAATGGTAGGCTAACGAAACTTCTTACGCATCTCATGTAACTAACATTGTTTAATCTTTACCAAAACTATATTTAGGGTTTTCTATAACTCCATAATAATAATCAAAAACATGTGGGATTAAGTTATTTGGGGATGAATTTATGCAGGGGCGGATCCAGGGTTGGACAAGGGTGGGGGCGGAGGGAGCCTATTAAATACATATTAGGATAAACGTTTCTCAGTGTTTGTGAACTGCTCTTAACCTATAAGCACGCAATGCTGGTGTGATACAGAATTAAGAGTTTAAAAACGAATAAAATAAAAACACATTACGAAGTTGCGTGATTTGGTTAATGTATATTTAAGTTGTCACTCCGTTGTAAGCCGACATGAGACCCAAAAATATCCAAGTGAAAGTTCAAGAATAAGGATCGTGGTACGTACCAACGCCGGATGATGGAAGATGGTGCTGATGCTATACTGGCTATTTGAGTCGTCGCACTGTTAAAACATGTATTAAAAAACTACGGATTAAAAAAATGTTGATTAAAAATCGCTCAACATTGGTTATAAAATGAATGTTGGTTAAAAATGACTTTTAATCTTGCGTGGGTTAAAAATATTGTTGATTAAAATTATTGTTTTTATTCTTGTTGGTTACTTTGTAACCAACATTGATTAAAAACAGCGTTCTCTGCTTTCCCGCCAAACTGATAGTGCTAACTGTCAAGACACTTTATCTTTTTGTTGGTTAAAAGTTTGATCAAAGTTGATTAAAATACCAATCACGTGACCGAACAGCGCATGCGCATATGGATTTGGAACAAATTCGCTGCGCACAAATCTATCACAGAAATTGTTTGCGATAAAAATGGAAGGCATTGTCATTCAAGTCGCTGAATGAGTGGGGACTTTCAAAGAGTTTGTCGGCGTGTTTGAAGGTGAGAAACTATTATTCATATATGTGGTTGTTGTCCAGCTTAATCTTGGGAAGACATAGATCTACAGTGTGCTCTTTCTTTCTAATTTAAACGGCTTGGGAGCAAGTTCGACCTGCTCGATCTGGACTAGACCTGGCTAAGCCAGGCCCACCGGTAGATTTACTGACTGCGCCTATGGCAGCGAGGAGGCGACGCCGGCGGTATGGCGGTGTGTTCAACTTCGCGCATGTCCATATTTCGCGGACAGGGCAATATGACAAACACTGAAACTAGAACAGTTTTTTGAGAAAAAGATATAAGCAGCAATGTAGGCGTAGGCGTAGTCTACCGGTGGACCTGCCTTAGTCAAGTCTAGTCCAGGTCTGAGAAGGTCGAACTTACCAAACCGCTGAAAGTAGATCACCGAGTAGATCTATTTCGTTATAAGGCTAGCTAGACAAGAATTACAGATATGAAAAGAGTTTCTCGGGGAGTTTCTCATCAAATAAATCTAACCAACAATTTGTTTAAGTTTAATCAACACCATTTTAACCAATGTTGAGCAAAATATGATTAACCAACAAATGGTTAAACATTTAACCAACAAAATAAAACTAACCAACAAATGGTTAAACATTTAACCAACAATATGTTTTAGTTTAATCAACACCAATTTAACCAACGTTGAGCAAAATACGATTAACCAACAAATGATTAAAACTTTTAATCGACCACAGGTTAAACTTTAATCAACAGGCCGTTGATTAAAGTTTTAACCTACAAATGTGTGGTTCACCTGGTAACCCTCGGTTGATTAAAATTTTAACCAACAAGATTAAAAATTTTAATCAACGTTCTAACAGTGTATTTGAGTCGTCGCACTGTGACCCATGTAGGTTATGAGATGACGGCAGTAAGGTATGTAAATGCACTTACCTGTCCCATTCAATTTTTAATTAGGCACAGCAAATTTATCAACATACACACATGGACAATATCAAATCATACAGCGCATACATGCAAATTTTTCCTATTTAGATTTAATTTTGAATATTCTTCTCCTGTTTTAATAAATAAATTAATTGATTAATAATATTTAAATTCAATTCAATACGGTTTTATTTGATATTAAAAATACATGACAATAAATTGTCCGAAGAAAACTAAATATGTCACATTAACAATTATTCAGTAGCGGATCGAGACTAGAGGGGGTTAGGATGTTTAAACCCCCTCTTGGATTGATAAACGGCTATAAAACTCCAATAACAACAACAAAAGGTGAAAAAATCTACAGTGACAGTTACCAGGGATTTATTGATACAGATAAATTGATATATTACAGATTATGGCGAAATTAGTGAATAGAAATATAGTATAGATACATTAATACAGTATAATTACAATAACAACAATTGTACTACTACTAATAATAAAATTTTTGGAATAGTAATAAATAATAATAACAAGCAAAATTGGACTCGGACTCCCAAAGCAGAAATATAGTACAGATAAAAGTATGAATACATTATAATTACAATAACAACAACAATTATAAAATGAATAACAAGCAAAATTCGACTCGGACTCCCAAAGCAAAAATATAATACAGATCCATGAAAACAGTATAATTACAATAACAACAACAACAATTATAAAATGAATAACAAGCAAAATTGGACTCGATCGGACTCGAAAACTAAAGTAACCCCACGATGCAAGGTTATTAGGCCTACCCAATGCAATGTGCGCATGTGTGGCCGAGTTTTCCAGTTTTGTGGAGGCATGCACTCGGTTTTAGGGTTTTTGAAGCAAGTTCACTCGTGAGTCAAACTTTGTCTTTTAATTAGTTATACTTTGCAGAAGAAAACTAGAATTTAATTCGTCATGAGGACGAATTAGGTGGTCTGTCTTTCAACTTGCATGATCATGATTGTAATCAGGGTGATCATAATGCTAAACTGAAGATAGGAAGTCAAGAATGCCACGCATGGAGATGCTTCTTGAGGACAGGAATGTAGAAAAATGTGTGAAACGGTCATTGGAAGAAGTGATGATGTTGATGATAATCATCATTATGAATGATGATGATGATGTTGATGATAATCATGATGATAATCATTATAATTATCCTGACAGTGATGATAATACTGATTTTGATGTTAATCATCATCATCATCATCATGAATATCATGACAGTAATGATGATAATGATGTTGATGATAATCATCATCATGAATATCATCATGACAGTGATGATGATAATGATGTTGATGACAATCATGATGATGATCATTATATCATGACAGTAATGATGATAATGATGTTGATGATAATCATGATGATGATATAATGATGATAATGGTGATGGTGATGACCATGACTACAATAACAGTGACCATGCGAAATATGAAACAGAAATGACATTTCGTTATGAAGATATGATTTGTAGAAAATGGCGCCTAGATGACGTCACAATAATCTGATGACCTTGAAAAAGATGCGGGAACTTGACCTTATTAGGACTGATGACTAACGAAAATTTTAAGATAATTGACTAGGCCAATTTTGAGAAATTGTGATAGGACTAATGATATTACAGGATAGCTTTAATACACGTCAGGGAATCAGATTTTCCATAGGGTTATACATAAACCACTGCACAGTACTTTCCAATAGACAAAACACGCAAAATAAGGCAGTATATTACTTGGTTTGTGATTGTTTATGTTATAATAGTCGAGCAAGATGGTAAAATGAAAGGCAAAAAGAAGCCAAAAAAAATTTTTTTTTAATGGACCCACCGGGGATCGAACCTGGGTCACCGGAGTGAGAGGCAAGTGCTTTGACCAATATACCAAAACATTTCCCATAGAGATAACACGTAAACGAAAAACGGGATTCTCAAATGCCATTTTGTATATGTAGTGAAAAATTGGGCATGATCCCGACATCTGATCAAAATTTGGAGACCACACTTGCAAAAGCTTATAGTCTCAGCTATAACATACTAAAATCTGGAAGAAAATAGACCAAAAACAACTGAGATACAGCTCAGAGAACAATGTCATGTAGATTCATGATTCCAAAACAAATCATCTTCCATAGACATAACACGCAAATAGGGAAAATTCTGACATGGCATCTTTAATTGAAAATTTCACTGTGATGACGTCATCAAAATGGAACTTGGTGATGATTGATATTGTAGGAAATCGCCTCAGCTACAACATATTAAAATCTGGGCGAAAAACGACCAATAATTACGAATCTAGAGCCAAACTTTCATAAATGTGATGACGTCAAAACACGAAAAATGGAAATTTTGAATTCTGGCGCCATTTTTATGACGTCATAATGTTTATAAGGGTCAAATGATACATGAAATGAAATCTATGATTCATACCCTACCTGATGATGAAAAAATTGGGGGGTTTATGGTCTATTTAAAGAGCTAGAGTTAATTTTGTAGAGGCATGTTTTTGCACGTTTTTACGTTATTTTGGCCATAGACGCGCGCACGAATTTTGAACTTTGACGCGCCCGTACGACCTTATTATTGATTGAAATTGATTCCAAATTGATGGAAATGATGAAGAAAAGTGTCAGGATTGCAAATCGATCGAAAAAACAGCGTTTTAACGTTATTTACGACTTGCACGCGCGTAAAACGCGCGCGCGGACGCTTACGCACGGACATTTTTGAAATGCTCAAAATGACCTGAAACGTGTGCAGACCTGATCCTACGTGATTTTGAGCATTTTTAAATTTTGACGCGCGCGTACGCGCACGTCCTGAGCTCTAGATGACCTGTGAGGACATGACTTGATGACCCGTCATGTGACGTTTATGTGGTGTGAATATAGTTGATTTTTGATGATCAATTATGAAGATATAATCGATCTTGTAAATTTACAAAATGGCGTCTTGATGACGTCACGATGACCTGATGACCTCCAAAAGCTTAATGGATCATGTCCATGATTGGCCTCATACATGACATGAAATTCGATGATATTGACCTGGCCGATTTTGAGATTTGGTGGCCACAACAATTTGTTATAAAAATAAATAAATAAAAATAAAGAAGAAAATTCGTACAAAATTAATAGGTGATCTGTCGATATCGACAGACCACCTAAAAATAAGAGTAAGCAGCCATAGAAAGAGCGAATGACGCAAAAATTGAGCCAGAGGCAGGGCGGGGACGTTTTGGTATATACATGTACGCTACACGGGGACGTTTTGGTACGCTACCCGGGGACGTTTTGGTCGTGGCCGGCAAGGCGGGGACGTTTTGACGCGGGGACGTTTTGACCGGATCGATACCTCTCGACTCTATATATCGATATCGTCAAAGGACCGCTCTGCTGACGTGTGGAAAGCCGGATGTTCTGGGTAAGGTTTCTCTATTATTTCTCGTTCATTTTGATTTTTTAATGAATTAAGATGATGAATGTCAACATTCATAAGTGTTTAAATGCTTTTCGGAAGATTTTTATTGAATGGAAATATTATATGCTAGATTAAATCCCGTGTGAATAAAGCGACTTTATTTGTTTATGTCCCATGTATTGAATCCTGTGTAGGGGCGAGTAGATGGTATTGCTCGGCGCTAATCATAATGTGCATTCGAGTTTCGTACGCCAAATTAATCACTCTTACGGAGGACTTTAAACAAGTCTATAATGAATAGGGTTAGGCTAGGGTTAGGGTTAGGGTTAGGGTTAGGGTTTTCCAGAACACCAAAAAACAATCCACACTGACATACTGGTCGGTAACACTCATAGGTACATTCCTATACTTCGTGTGTATAATGTAGGCAGTCATACACCTCATCTTTTTAAAACACCACTGCACAAAAGTCACCAATATTCACTCAAAATCGGCATTTAATTTTCAAAAACCGACCCCAAAATATCCAAGAAATACAATAAATTCAACTCACCAATGTTGGAAAAGATATTTACAAAAATGAAATCCGCAATTTACTGTTGATTCTCGCGAAACGAGCTATCGGAGTCATTGTGTACATTTCCTGGTCGCCGCGGGCGCTGACATCTCCCCAAAAGAGTTTTGTCCTCAAAAATTCGGTCCCTATGGCGTACACGGAAAAGTTCCGATTTTCTGTGTGCGCGATCGTAAAGATCGATGTGCCCTTGCGATCCCGAGTTTCTTCGTGGACAAAAATTATATTGGCCGATTTTAGTCTAAGACATCGGCAGTTTGTAAACAACACGCGATCGCGAAACAAATCGGCGGGGATTTCTCCGGTTTTGGACAAGATTTTGACTTTGGATTTTGCTGAAAATATCAAAAGTTCTTTCTAACGGCCATTTGAGGTAGGAGTGAGATTTTTAAGGGCTGAATTTGAAAGCAAGTATTTAAAATATTTATCTTATTTTCCCCCCATACCTTTGCTACACGCGACAGAAAATACCAACTATTTTTGCATTTTGTATTCGTAGTGGTCAATATGACCACTATTCGTGGTGTGAGTGATGTGACTGAACGACTGAAGTGATCACTCATTATCCATGGCATTGTCATTGATAACAATTACAAGAGCAGAATGCAGAGAGTTAAAGTATAAATATTATAAGGTCAAAGACAGAAAATGAAAGGACAAAGTGAGATTGAGAGAGACAGAAAGTAAGAGGGGAGGAATGGCCACAATCATGACAATCACTCATAGGCCCTTGCCTATGTGGGACTGTGTCCAACATTCACTGTTGCATCAGTCAAAAGCAGACATACAAAATTGCTCTAAACAAGATTAAATTTTCTTAAATTTGCTAGATTACCTGATTCCGGGACTCTTCAACTCTTACTTTGCCACAAATGTAGGGATTCAGACTTGAAAGTGAAATTTTAAATAATTATTTTCCTCTCCTGTATGAATGATCTAGCCTGGAAAAAGGCCTGATGATACACACAAAAGCTATTGAAGCATATTCACCCGTGAAAACCAGTCTGGAGTACAAGCTTAACTTCAGATAAGCTTGTACATGTATAAGTGGCCACAATTGAGATGTACAAACTACAACCAATATATGTCTAACTCTAAGTTTACAATACATGTAAAAATACAAAATGCAGAACATTTATTTAAAAAAAAGTATATAATTATTTGATTTGGGCCACCAAAAATGGGTCCCGGTCACCAAAGGAAAAAAAAAAGAGTTCTATGTGGTTGCCTGAAATCATTCAGTTTCGAGCCCTGTATAAAAGCAAAGTGTGATATAATAACCTTTTACTCAATCTTTTCTTACAGACTTTATTGGAACAGAAATCTTGGATCTGTTCCTGAGAGAGCGTCTGTAGGAGGGACCTCTCGCCACCATCATGGTGGACCTGTGGGTTCTCCTTGCACTCTTTCTGGTCCTTATACAGGTCAGCAACTTAAAAATAAACTTGTATTGCTACTCATCTAGCATTTTGTTGTGACAAGGTCAGAGAACAGACTAATGGGGTTTAGCAAGAAAGTTGCAATCGATTGCAAATTGTAAAGCAAATTAAAACAACCATTCTGAATGGTTCAGGGTCTGCCCATTCAAGGAGATGCGCTTGCAACAATGATTTTGATTGGTCAGTACCGATCAGTTGCGACTTGCAATCAATCGCAACTTTCTTGCAACACCCCACTAGTCTGACACCTGCATGTTAGACACCAGCATTTCTAATGTCAGATGTTGCTAATCTGAATAGTATGTGCAATAGATAAAATAAACAGTTTCCCAACACGATGGTGCCTACAACAGTTGCCACAGCTAAAGTTAAGGCGGTAATGTTTTAAGTGGATAGGTAATTTGTTTTATGTTTGATTTGAGTGAACTATACAAAAGGTCAAGATTGTGATTTTTACCATTATCAATATTAATAATTATAATTCATATAAACTATGCATATTCCACTGCACTTCAAGAGCTTCAGATATGTTTAAAACTATGATGAGCAGTTAACACTTTCAGGACAGGAATAATTTAAGGGCTAACTTGAGTGTGAAGGAAAAGAGTGTGAAGGAAAAGAGAATTTAGAGTGATTTGTGAGAGGGATAGAAAAGGGATAGGGAAAATGAGAAAGTTAGGCAGCATTAATCTGTGCAGATGACTACATGAAAATATCAGGGGTATGTGTTTAACTGTTAATTTAAAGATTGAAGAGAAGAAACACAATATGAAAAAAATTGGATACATATTTAAAGAAAACATGTATGTGTTTTGAAAGAATGAAATTGGAAAATGATTAAAGCAACTGGAAGAGAGTTGACAATGAAATGTCTGAAAATATGAATGAAGCTTATTGACTAATATCCAAGATTTTGAAGATTTAGAATCAGAATATGAACAAAGTGTAAAATGAAGTGCTAAGGAGTCTGATTACGGAAGCCAAATGCCTGAAAATATCACCACCTCACTCGGTTGTCATTTCCGACCCTAATAATTAATTTCTCACGTGATTATGTCAGAACCAGTAGAAGAGATGGTTTTAGAAGGGAATGACATTTAGGATGGGCGTGCGATTGTGATAAAAAGTTAAGAAATGCAAGACAGAATATTCATGTGTAAACTTTTACTCTCCATTTCCAGGTAACCAGGAGTGCAGGGAGCTTAGAGAAGCTTTCATCAGAGTTATGCCTCTCCAAAGGATTCTCTTCCAACCTTCTGTGTAGTGCGTGTGGTAATTTGGGTGAATTTAAACTGAATAAGCTGGAAGGAACATGTCAGCAATGTTGCCAAGAAGATACCGAAGAAGAAAGCTTTGCTGTAAGTTGTACAAATTCAATTTACCTTTTTATAAAAAATGTTTACTTTACATATCTGCTAACATTTGCTTTAATGTAGAATTATAGAATCATTTTTTTAATCAAACTTGTCATAGAATATTTTTTAAAGTTCATAGCCTAAGTATTCCAGAAGTTTTTTTTGTTACAAGCACCATTATTGATTGGGCATCACAATCAACCATACTGATTAATGACCTAGTGTGATAAGAAAAGAGTTAGTTGGTTCTACTCTTATTGTTGATCATCCATTCTGTTATGAAAATAAAATGGTCATCAAACAGTTGATGTTGAGTTCAGAAAATAATTTTATAAATGACAACATAAAGGACATGTACCTTTGTCATGCATGTATGTATAGAAAATAAAGTGGAAAGAAAAAAAAATGAGATTTGGGAGGGTTCTATGACAAATCTATAACAGTACTTTTAGGTGTCACCACTTAGCCAGTACAAGTCTGGTAATCATTACCAGACTAGGGAGATCCATAAAAAGAATAAGAAATCCTTTGCATCATTTTAGATCCAGTAAAAGATTTTGTTCAGTATAGCACATATCAGAAATGATGACACATGATTCTTATTGGAATGTTTTGTAACTTACCCATACATTTGCATTCTTTACATTCAAGTTCAATTTGACTAAAGTCAAGATCAAGCATTTCTTGTGGGGGCTGTTCCTTTGGGTTAAACATGTATTACATACCAGGTATCTGTTTTATTTTCTTCTTCCTTCCCGTGACCTCTCCACAGTCATTCCACCATGCACATCTAGAAGTGTGTGGATGAAAATTGGGTCGGTTTCCACAGATTCAAGGTGAGTATATTCGTTCATCTACACCTAGCCACTCTTTTATTCTTAGAAGCTTGCTGGTATAAATATGTATAGGATGAAACAGTGATATCGGCAATTAAAAAGGAATGATAATAATTAGTCATCGACAGTTTAAGGATAACATTTTGCTAAATAAGGTTGAATTTATGTACTTTATAAAAAATGCAAACAGTAAAAGGCTTAATTGATAAAAGAAATTCACATTTTATGATGATCTGGACCAAGTTGTGATGAAGATATTTCCTTTCATTTTTCAGTTGATTTAGTAAATGCCTACTTTTATGACTATCAGCTTTTTCTGCAAGGCATACCAAATTGAAAGGAAAGCAATTATGCAGAAAATAATTGGTTTTTAATGTGAGGTATGAAGACTGAAAAGCTAAATGACACATTTTTTCCTTTTGCCTTGTTTTCCCATTTTGATGTGGGTTATTTGGTTATTTTGTTATGTATATGAATAGTATTTAGAAAGTTTACCAGTCATGCTTTAAGAAGTTTACATTAGCAGCTTGCCAACCTTTCTTGTTTTGTGTTTGTCTTTTCAGCTTTTGTAAAGAGTGACAGAGTTAAAAAGTATCCAAACTTGAAAGTCAAGGTAAGATATAAAATTGTTTTTCATATTGACATTTTTCAAATTAATACTTTATCAGCAGCCCAATTTTCTCTGATTAATGACCCTCTATTTAACTGCCTGGATATGTCAATATTTGTTACGTAATTTTGTTAAAATGATAATTCATTCACTTTTTCTTTTATTTTTGAAAGACAAGTGGTTTTATGGCCAGTATACATCTGATTGAAGAAAAAAAGGAATCATGTTTTCTTTTTTTCAGCCTACCCACACTGTAATTTTCTTTCAAAGTGTATTTTTGTACCATTGATTGTCAACATATTTTGTGACAAATCTTAAACCCATTATCAGTAGATATAAGATTTCTCATTTAATAACATTAACAGATTGTATAATTGGCGGTCACAAATGTAACTTACGTAGCTTAGGGAAACGCAATGGTGCATAAAGACGCAGGAAAGATGCGTAGAGGAAAATTGCTAGTTTTGTCTGTGCTTTTAAAATTAGAATCAGACAAATCTGAATAAAGTTTTCATATTATTTTGCTCAACAGTGTTCAAAGGGGTAAATAATAATAAATCATTCATCCTAATATTTTTTTTTCTGCTTCTATAGAATAAAATTTTGATTTTGAATAATTTTGTCATATGCGTCTTTCCTGCGTCTTAACGTGGCATACCTTAAGTCAGCAGTTTTTCATTTAATTTCCCCTATAAATATATGTAAAAACACTGACTTGTCTATCATCAATATGTTGTCTTTCTCATTATGGCTCAAAAGTTGAATCATATTTTTCAGTCAGCAAAGTAGAGTATGACATTGTTATTGATAATTTATAAAAAGGAGAGTGCTTTCTTGGATTAAAAAAATTAATGAATTAAAAACAAAATTGTTTTTCTTGTCATTTCCTCCAGTATCTGCGAGGTGCAGATCCTGTTTTGAAGTTCTTGGATGAGAAGAACAAGGTCATCGAGACTCTAAGCATTGAGAAGTGGAACACCGACTCAGTTGATGAATTCCTCATGGAGAGGCTGAAACCAGCTCATTAGGTTTGGAACGAGTCCTTGAATCGAGAATGGTTTGAGGCTATAGAGAGATAAGTCAATCACATTAACACATTGCTAGACATTGCTATCCAAACTGTAGCTGCATATATCATTAATAAATCCCACATGTACCAAAGGGACAACCCACAGCATCGAAGGATGATATAAACGAGTATGTTGCATTAAGAGCAGCAATGTGTTAATGTCTTTCTGATTTCTGTGAAGATTTTGTGCCCGAGATATAGTTATGCTTCATTCAATACAGTCCACGACAGCCCTCTCAGTCTTATTTTAGCCAATATTAGTCATCTCATACGTGCATTTAAATTACCAAGCCAGAAGTATTTATTTTGCAAAGTGCAGGCTTCCAGTAAAAAATAATTGTACAGAATGGTTGTAACATGTGGGTAGTTGATCTTGGAGTGACTTTATGTATAAATCTAATTTCCTCTTATTATAGTGTCCCCTTTTGATTTGTTCCGTATTTATTGTTTTATGATGTCTATGGCTCTTGGATGAAGGATAACTATAGCAGAGTGCATTGAGATCAAGCATAGCCTATGAAAGCAGATCAATAAACCGAATGGTGTGTTCTGTTGGATTCCCATGTATGTTTGATCTCGTCTTCACACTCTCTACTACTGTAAAATGTTGCGTAATATAATGCAGGGCTCCACACTTTTTTTAATGTTTCACTGTTGCACTCACTCATGCAAGTATGGGCCTACAAGGTCATCTAGTAAGCTAGGGATCATCTAAATTTCTAAAGGGATGATGCAAGGGATAATCTCAACAATGTTGTCAAACTCAATGAGTCCTGCTTAATCTCTCAAGTAAACCAATGTGGCGAGTCTTTCTGAATTTTAGGATGTCAATTGCCATTTAATCACTTAGTTCAGAGCCCTGCATACTGGGCTTTTGTTACAACAAACTCCATCATAAGGAGTTAAAAACTGGTATGCTTTCACAAGAGATTTATATGGATTGGAATAGAGGTCTATATTTATACATTTACATTTTACCAGTTTTTATGTTTGTTGTTTGATGTAACCAAAGCCCTTATTTTCATGTTTTTAAGATTATCAATTGAATTTGTTACTCACAGCAGTTTATATTCAAATTATTGCAATTGATATTTTGTAATTGTCCGACTCATAAATTCAAATTCTCTCAAGTAAAAAATGTGTTATGAGAATGTTTATGCAAATGATCTGATATATTACATGTACTACTCATAATATCCTTGATTAAATTAAAAAATGATTACCAGAGTGCAAAACGATAAATCTGAAAATTATGTCCATGTAGTAAATTCCACATACTATAAGAATAATCTAAACTTCATTTGTCATAGCAAGTTAAAATGCTCACTGCCTGTATGGCGGATAATTATCTGTTTTTTCCTTGGTACAGTTTCATGTCATTTTCAAAAAGAATAATAAATATCTGCCTCTGTACCTCAAAAGTAGTGTGAAAATTGTTGTAATGTCAAATTAATTCAACATTTCTGCATTCATTCGTCCTTTCCATTAAGCCTAATTTCCATTCTTTCCCTCTGCAAACAATCCTTATTTTCTCCACATATTTTACTTTTGTTTCCATTCCTATCGTATCTCGACCTCTTCCACCACTCTCCATTCTCTTTGCAAATACTTCTCTCTCCCAATCTTCCTCTGTCTGACCATAACTTTTGCTTTCTTTCTTCTTATCGCCTTGTTTTACTTTTATATAATACAGTTGACTTTGCATAAGTCGAACTTGTTGGGACCACAAAGAATAGTTCGACTTATGCAAATTTGGACTTAGGAAATTTTAAACGATAATGTTTTGCATAGTTTGGTAAAAAAAAATTGATTTGACTTGGAGAGAGTTCGACTTATGCAAGGTTTAACTGTATATGTACATATATTGACTAGCACTTTGAAATACAAGATGGGGAACAACAAAAGCACATGTACAACAAAAGACACATTTGATAAACTAAAATCAGTTTAAGTTTTATTACATCAAGAAAATATAATTTCACTTTTCTTCAAACAATTCCTAACATTCATAAATGAATTTCAAGTAGATTGCACAGTACATGTATATTTTTTTTTCGTCATTATCAAATCAAAATTAATAGAAAAAACATGACAAAAAGGTATGTTTTCTGTATACTATTTGACACTTGAATATGAACAAAGAAACAGAAGTCCATAAGATTACATGGTTTGTGACGATAATAATCCTTGTCAAAACTAAAATTCAAATCAACACTAAAATAGATAGTTATAAAAATATATAAAATTTCTGTAAATTATTCACATGTTTTCTTTATGATGGAGTTGTAGAAATTGCTATAATTCTAGGTGGTGTGAAATATACAAAACTTTGTCATAAAAAGATGACTTTTCATCCATCATACTTCAAGAATCAAGAAATATTGCTTGACTGACATAACATTGACATAACACTGACAAGTATCTCTGGTGCTCAACCATTTTGTGGAATTTCAGGATTGGCAAAGATCACAGGTATGCTACAATATATTTAATCATTTTCAACCCAATATGATCTGAGACACTTGGATTAAAAGAATAATAACATAAGTACTGATGTTGGGTTTGTCATTCAAGGAGAGGGCTCCTGCTACATCATATAATTTACACATGAACCTCACCTTCACATCATCATGCATGTATGTCTGGCAGAAGGACTTGAATAATTCTTTGGTCAAATTTGTAAACTGTCAAGTTCTGACTGCTGAAAATATAATGTAACTGTTTAACAATTTGGATGATGAGGACGAAAGTGTGTTGCATAGCGTAGATGTAAAAGAAGGTCAACACTTTAGAATGTATCCATTCATGCCCTTCTGCTGGGCAAACGACGAGGCATTGAACTGTTCACATTTGGTTTCTTTGTTCACCTTACTTAATCCATTCACACTGGGCTATCCACATCTCCAGCCTCCACATAAACTGTTTTGAGTTGCGTGTAGTAGTCTACGGTTGCTGCCCCATTCTCTCTGCCTAGACCAGACTGCTTGTAGCCTCCGAAGGGTACCCCGGGTGGAAGGAGGTTATAGTTGTTGATCCAGCAGTTGCCTGCTTCGAGTCTAGCAGCCACCCTGTGAGCTCTTTGCAAATCACTATATGCCACAGAGAGAGAGAGAGAGAGAGAGAGAGAGAGAGAGAGAGAGGGGGGGAGAGGGATTGAGAGAATGAGAGTGAAAAAGAGAGAAAGAGAGAGAGAGAGAGAGTGAAATATAGAAATATAAAAAGAGAAACAGAGAGAGAGAGAGAGCAAGAAACAGAAATAAAAGAGAAAAAAAAACGGCTTGAGTAGATACTGGGTGTTTGGTCAAACAAAGCTCTTGCAATCGATCATTTTGGCCTTCAATTTCTATCAACATGACATGTTCCGTACCTACATTTTTTTCCCACAGGCCTTTTTATCTTTTGCGTGATTTAATCATCAGTGCACCTGAAAAAAAAATCATGCAAAAATGATTGGCCAAGAACTTTCTTTAATCAGGAATTATGAAATGACTATACTGTGTAGGCATAAAATTCACTTTATCATACCAAGCTTTTGAGAAACTTATTAGGCTTAAACATCTGAAATATAACGGCTCAAAAATGTTGTTAAAAAAGGCATTTTCTCTATCGATCTTGCCTTTTCACATCATCTAATATTCACTTACTTTGTGAACATGCCACATGCCAGTCCCAGCTGAGTATTGTTGGCTCTCTCCACTGCCTCTTCCTCGGTGTCAAAGGTCATGATCGTCGCCACTGGTCCGAAGACCTCCTCTCGCGCAATGACCATGTCATCTGTGACATTGTCCATGATCGTAGGTGAGATGTAGAAGCCATTGGCTAGGGCAGGGTCATCTGGTATCACACGCTCACCCCCATAAACAATGTTGGCACCCTAGGGGAAAGAAAGAAAGTCTTCTCTGTAATAACCTGTGCATGTCACGGTACTTTAAAAGTTATAAAGCCGCCTGTCATTTTCCTGAGGGTGCAACTGGAGAACACTCAATTTTCTCAGTTATTTCTTATATCAATTTCTGCTAAACAACTCAGAAAGCCAATGTAATACTGAAGCGGCTTAAGTGCTACTGTAAGGTGGATGTAAGAGCTATAAAAAGCACATTTAATCAATATTGTCATTAAAGGATGGGTTCAAGTCTTTGTGCAAGGAGGGCTCAGAACTTTACCCGATAATCTAATACAAATACAAGGAAATCCTGTTTACCAAAAATGGCACTCTTCTATAAGACACTCTGTTATACCAAGATTTCATCGGAGCATGTGTTGCACATTCTTCCCATGAACCATCAATCGTACCTCTTTCTTAGCCCCTTCAATATATCCCATGACTTTGTCCTGGTGCTCCTTAGAGATCACGGCCCCAACGGTGGTCTCCTCCAGATGAGGATTCCCAATCTTCATCTTTTTGGTCCTCTCTAGGAATCTTCCAACAAACTCCTCTTTGATGCTTCTCTCTACAAACACTCTAGCAGCATTACTGCACACCTGAAGGGAAAAAGGGTGAAAGATTTTAATCCTGTGACAAAAGATAGAAAAAGATAGAGCAAATATGCCCCCAAAAGGTAAAAAAGGAAAAGAAAGAGAATGAAGAAAATGTATCCTGACTTGACTGAATTCCCTCTTCTACCCTCTGTACAAGGTGGAATTCACCCAAGAAAGTTATAAAAGAAGCCCCTTATATTGAACAAACATTGATTTTTTATATAAAATGTGATGTAATGCACAAAATCAGAAAACACATAGGCCATGTCTCGTTGGCATAAAAATAGTCCTTGAAGCTTGATAAATATTCAATTATCCACTGTCCTAATGTTATTCTGTCAAGAAGTATTTGACTTCCCCTTCCAAATCCTAACCCCTATAAAACTCTTCTTCTGTCTGGCAACCTGGCTATATTAACCCATTTCCAACTAAAACTGAGTGGTATCTGTACAAAGTCTATGGGAATAAGAAAATTCAGTAGCCAACAGGTTATTTATACCTCTCCTTGTGTGAGGAAGTTAGCCATGACTGCTCCTTTGGCTGCATTGTCTAGGTCTGCATCACTGAAGATCAGCAGAGGGGATTTCCCTCCAAGTTCAAGGGTCAAAGATTTGATATCATCAGCACAGCTCTTCATGATCTAAAGACATAAGAAGAGAAGGTGAATGTTCCAGATTTTCTTGTAATCACCCCACATCAGAAAACGGCATGGTCATGACACAGATTTATCCAGACACATAAAAATGTCCTCACTAAATAGCCCAAAACTCAGCCTCAGGTATTTCTCTTTAGTGATAAGACTCTGCAGAGTGATACATCTCATGAAACAGCCAAAGTGTTGGTTAAATACTGATGTGTAAAAGCAATCTATAAAGAGCTGGATACTACATATAACAAATTTTAAATAATGTCTAATGACGTATGTCTCAGCCTTCCATGAGGAAACTGGTTTCATATCCTTAGAGCAATGTTGTCATTCACAGAAGAGTACAATTTGAAGAAACATCACAAAAGTATGCTGTCACAATTTTATTACTCAGAAATGCTGTACCACTGTACAAATTTCAGATAAAAGGCACATACAATGTATTTATACCATTTATTATGAAAAAGGCCTACAGAGAATCATTTCGGCTTATGCATTTTCAGCAAATTTTGTCTGAAGCAAAAGATGATGTACCATGCTACAATATACGGAGTCTCGTCTCTGATCAGGGCCCTGTTTCATAAATCCTATTATCAATAACAACTTCCATAAGTCTATGACAATTTTGCTCTCAGCCAATCAGATGCAAGTATTTCAGTAGCATATAACTGTTATTGTACCTTGTTATTGATAACAAGTTTTATGAAACAGGGTCCAGGTGCATCACTCGAAGGATGGGTTGAATGAGGTGTGGGGAACTCTGCAATTTTTGGAAAGTTTGTTTGCAAATTTGAACAATTGAGGACCAGTTTTTACCATTGATGGCAAATATAAAACTCTTGTTGGAAAAGGAATATGAAGTAACTGTCAGCAAATTTTAAACAGACACCCATGCCCCCATGACCATTCAAAAAAGATCCAGCAACATATTATTATATAATACACTAAGGATTTCGGGCTGTTTTTTTGGTTCAAATAGGCTCCTCCCCTGGCCCTTTCGGTCCCCGCCTTTTGGTACCCACGGGTGGGGAAGGGTTCTTAGGGTGGTGGGAGGCACTTCTTGAGGGCTGACGTCCCGTCCATATTTCATAAATTCATTTTTAAACATTGAATTTCCGCAGGGAGTAGGCCTAATAATTCCGCCCACCCATAAAGCGGGTCTGTAGCTTCATGCCCAGCCAACCCATATACCTTTCCCTGTGAAGGGGAGCTATTCCGCAGAACGACATGGCCATATATCCACATGGCTTCAGTGTACAGTACAGTATTATACACACGTGTTAGATCACAGGTATAGAGTTACATCATTTGAAGCTTCATGGTCACACACACAGTTTAGTGTGTATGTTTCACGACGTTCGCTCCCGGTAATTTGACACTTTCTCAGAAAATCTGATAAGAAGAAAATTCCTTCGAAAATATTTCCATAATGATTATGAATACGTATAATGATATTAATCCCTTATCCCCTCGCCCTGAGGGTGATGGGATGACAATGGAATGGGGGGAACTGGAGGGGGGGGGTAGTAGGGGGAGTCAATCCGTCGGTCCTCCCAAGACCCATATACGGGGGCCATAATCCCCCTGAAAATAAAATGACAAATTCATTTTTTCTCATTATTGCATCCTCTACAGGGGACGTACCGCTAATTATGGATGTTACTCTGAGTATTAATAAACCACAGAAACATGGCAATTAGATCAAATCGCTCCCTCTAGGTCTATGCATGGATATTCTACTCGAACATTATTATATCCATATCATCAATTTTCATCAAGATTAAAAGGAATTTTCTTCAAAACTCAGGCAAGCTTTGGATAAATAAGACATAATTATTCACATGATCAGGGGCGGATCCAGAATTTTAGCATAAGGCGGGGAAAACAAGTGCAGGTTTGTCAAATTTTGGAAAAGGCAGACCTGATGTGGGGGGGGGGGGGGGTGGACCTCAGACCTAGAAAATTCGCTCAGGAGGGGGTGGTTATGCGGGGTCCCTCCATAATTCTCTGACAAGCCAAAAAAAGGTTTCATTCTAAAAGGGGGCGGGGGCACGATCAACAAAAGGGCGGATCGTCTATGGTCAAAATGCATACTTTCCTGCCTTTGAACGGGGGGAGGGGGGTGGCACGGGCCAGAAGCACCTCCCCCCCCCCCCCCCCCCCCCCGGGTTCGCCAATGGACATGTTGTAAATACTTCTTGGTAAAAATAACTCTACCCAACTTTTTTATTTATTCACTTGATTATTGTAACAAATATACGGTACGGTGGTTAATCATAAACACAGCTAGCGCCCGTGGATGTCCACGGGCTGCTTCTGCTAGTATATGTATATTATGTTAAAGGGCAATCCAACCTTGGTGATAAGTTGATTTGTGTGAAAGCAGAAAAATAAGAAAAATGGGATCGTGAAAGTTTGAGAGAAATATGAATGTTTAAAAATTGAGATCACTACATCTATGCAAATCTCAAATTGGCAATTTGGTGAGTCGATTGTGACATACTCGTGGACAACTCTCCGAAGCGCCTTTACCCTTGGGGCAGTACTCAAAATATATTGGAAATAGCATATTGTTATAGGTCCTCATGAAAGAAAAAAATCCTACTAAGTAATACATTTTGAAAACAAGATGAATGCGACTGCGTCTCCTATATGCCTCCGCCTAAATTCAGTTGATGGCTCAAACTGTTTTGATAACGAGGCTAAAAACCAGTAATTTCATGTAATTTCATGTAAATTGACCTCTGTGACCTCTGACCTTTGACCTACTTACCCCAAAATCTAATCAGTTCATCTTTCTTTGGGGATACATACTGGTACCAAGTTTGAAGTTCTCACCTAAGATAGTTCTTGAGATATCGCGGTAACGGTGCTAAAAACCAGTAATTCCATGTAATTTCATGTAAATTGACCTCTGAACTTTGACCTACCTACCCCAAAATCTAATCAGTTCCTCTTTCTATGGGGATACATACTGGTACCAAGTTTGAAGTTCTCACCTCAAACAGTTCTTGAGATATCGCGGTAACGGTGCTAAAAACCAAGAATTTCATGTAATTTCATGTAAACAAATCTTTCGGCATATTACTCCCAGTGTTAAAGATCGTATGCTCGATCTATAATGAAAAACACAAGTCAGAAAAAATTGGAACCAGCGGGATTCGAACCTGTCATCTACTGCTTGCCGGGCAGCGACTTAACCACCAGGCTATTCTGGTTCACGGCCAAGTCACGACGAACTAGAATCAAATACCCAAGATCCTCTTCTTTCTGACTCATTAATATTCAAACGGTCCGCCGTGGAACAATGGTTAGTAAACGAAGAAGCTTGACTGGGGAGGAATTTTTAATTTGTAAACAAATCTTTCGGCATATTACTCCCAGTGTTAAAGATCGTATGCTCGATCTATAATGAAAAACACAAGTCAGAAAAAATTGGAACCAGCGGGATTCGAACCTGTCATCTACTGCTTGCCGGGCAGCGACTTAACCACCAGGCTATTCTGGTTCACGGCCAAGTCACGACGAACTAGAATCAAATACCCAAGATCCTCTTCTTTCTGACTCATTAATATTCAAACGGTCCGCCGTGGAACAATGGTTAGTAAACGAAGAAGCTTGACTGGGGAGGAATTTTTAATTTGTAAACAAATCTTTCGGCATATTACTCCCAGTGTTAAAGATCGTATGCTCGATCTATAATGAAAAACACAAGTCAGAAAAAATTGGAACCAGCGGGATTCGAACCTGTCATCTACTGCTTGCCGGGCAGCGACTTAACCACCAGGCTATTCTGGTTCACGGCCAAGTCACAACGAACTAGAATCAAATACCCAAGATCCTCTTCTTTCTGACTCATTAATATTCAAACGGTCCGCCGTGGAACAATGGTTAGTAAACGAAGAAGCTTGACTGGGGAGGAATTTTTAATTTGTAAACAAATCTTTCGGCATATTACTCCCAGTGTTAAAGATCGTATGCTCGATCTATAATGAAAAACACAAGTCAGAAAAAATTGGAACCAGCGGGATTCGAACCTGTCATCTACTGCTTGCCGGGCAGCGACTTAACCACCAGGCTATTCTGGTTCACGGCCAAGTCACGACGAACTAGAATCAAATACCCAAGATCCTCTTCTTTCTGACTCATTAATATTCAAACGGTCCGCCGTGGAACAATGGTTAGTAAACGAAGAAGCTTGACTGGGGAGGAATTTTTAATTTGTAAACAAATCTTTCGGCATATTACTCCCAGTGTTAAAGATCGTATGCTCGATCTATAATGAAAAACACAAGTCAGAAAAAATTGGAACCAGCGGGATTCGAACCTGTCATCTACTGCTTGCCGGGCAGCGACTTAACCACCAGGCTATTCTGGTTCACGGCCAAGTCACGACGAACTAGAATCAAATACCCAAGATCCTCTTCTTTCTGACTCATTAATATTCAAACGGTCCGCCGTGGAACAATGGTTAGTAAACAAAGAAGCTTGACTGGGGAGGAATTTTTAATTTGTAAACAAATCTTTCGGCATATTACTCCCAGTGTTAAAGATCGTATGCTCGATCTATAATGAAAAACACAAGTCAGAAAAAATTGGAACCAGCGGGATTCGAACCTGTCATCTACTGCTTGCCGGGCAGCGACTTAACCACCAGGCTATTCTGGTTCACGGCCAAGTCACGACGAACTAGAATCAAATACCCAAGATCCTCTTCTTTCTGACTCATTAATATTCAAACGGTCCGCCGTGGAACAATGGTTAGTAAACGAAGAAGCTTGACTGGGAGTAATATGCCGAAAGATTTGTTTACAAATTAAAAATTCCTCCCCAGTCAAGCTTCTTCGTTTACTAACCATTGTTCCACGGCGGACCGTTTGAATATTAATGAGTCAGAAAGAAGAGGATCTTGGGTATTTGATTCTAGTTCGTCGTGACTTGGCCGTGAACCAGAATAGCCTGGTGGTTAAGTCGCTGCCCGGCAAGCAGTAGATGACAGGTTCGAATCCCGCTGGTTCCAATTTTTTCTGACTTGTGTTTTTCATTATAGATCGAGCATACGATCTTTAACACTGGGAGTAATATGCCGAAAGATTTGTTTACAAATTAAAAATTCCTCCCCAGTCAAGCTTCTTCGTTTACTAACCATTGTTCCACGGCGGACCGTTTGAATATTAATGAGTCAGAAAGAAGAGGATCTTGGGTATTTGATTCTAGTTCGTCGTGACTTGGCCGTGAACCAGAATAGCCTGGTGGTTAAGTCGCTGCCCGGCAAGCAGTAGATGACAGGTTCGAATCCCGCTGGTTCCAATTTTTTTCTGACTTGTGTTTTTCATTATAGATCGAGCATACGATCTTTAACACTGGGAGTAATATGCCGAAAGATTTGTTTACAAATTAAAAATTCCTCCCCAGTCAAGCTTCTTCGTTTACTAACCATTGTTCCACGGCGGACCGTTTGAATATTAATGAGTCAGAAAGAAGAGGATCTTGGGTATTTGATTCTAGTTCGTCGTGACTTGGCCGTGAACCAGAATAGCCTGGTGGTTAAGTCGCTGCCCGGCAAGCAGTAGATGACAGGTTCGAATCCTGCTGGTTCCAATTTTTTCTGACTTGTGTTTTTCATTATAGATCGAGCATACGATCTTTAACACTGGGAGTAATATGCCGAAAGATTTGTTTACAAATTAAAAATTCCTCCCCAGTCAAGCTTCTTCGTTTACTAATTTCATGTAATTTCATGTAGGTTGACCTCTGTGACCTATGACCTTTGACCTCCTTACCCCAAAATCTAATCAGTTTCACCTTCGTATAGGGATACATACTAGTACCAAGTTTGAAGTTCTTACCTCAAACAGTTCTTGAGATATTGCAGTAACGGTGCTATAAACCAAGAATTTCATGTAAATTGACCTCTGACCTTTGACCTACTTACCCCAAAATCTAATCAGTTCACCTTCGTATAGGGATACATACTAGTACCAAGTTTGAAGTTCTTACCTCAAACAGTTCTTGAGATATTGCGGTAACGGTGCTAAAAACCAAGAATTTCATGTAATTTCATGTAAATTGACCTCTGTGACCTCTGACCTTTGACCTACTTACCCCAAAATCTAATCAGTTCACCTTCGTATAGGGATACATACTAGTCCCAAGTTTGAAGTTATTACCTCAAACAGTTCTTGAGATAACACAGTAACGGGGCTAAAAACCAAGAATTTCATGTAAATCGACCTCTGTGACCTCTGACCTTTGACCTACTTAACCCAAAATCTAATCAGTTCATCTTCGTATGGGGATACATACAAGTACCAAGTATGAGGTTCCTACCTCAAATGATTCTTCAGATATCGCGGTAACGAGAAGTGGGATCGACAGACGGACGCACGGACGCACGGACAACCCGAAAACATAATGCCTCTGGCACCCACCTTCGGTGGGCGGAGGCATAAAAATGACATTTTAGTCATTTTGTGTGTTGGAGCGAATGGGGGAGTTGTCCGCAACTACATCACAGTGATGTTACCTATTCGGCCAATATGAAATTCCCATATGTATAGTGATTACAACTTTCAAAAATTCATAACTTTCTTATTGTTTGTCTTATTTCGTTCAAACTTTTACCAATCTGATTCTCTGATTTTTCCTCTTTCATTCAGAGCAACTTGCCATTAGGGTTGGATTTCTCTGTAAGTGTTGAGAGCACTACCATAACTTACCAATTTCCCAGTAGCTACACTCCCTGTGAATGAGACCTTCTTGACATCAGGATGACTGGTCAAGAGGTGACCTGTTTCTCCTTGACCTTGCACTACATTGAATGCACCCTGGGGCAAACCACAATCTAAAATACAGGAGAAGTATAGACCAGAATAAATATCAACAAATGAAGGAATTCCCCTTTGAATACATCATCTCTAAATTCCTGTTCAAGTGAATTTTCAAGACAAATTTGAAGTAAAGTTTAATTTTCTTTTATGTACTGCACAAACTAACCAGTGATTATCTTCATACCCTCTTAGAGTGTGGGTGAAAAATTTCACTTATTTACTCATTTGCTACCACATACCATGGGATATAAAACTGTAGGGATAATGTCTGATAGTATGTCTCTACAATTTTGTTTCCTTGTTGTCACCATTTACTGATGAAGGCTCTCATTCTCCTTGGCTTTATAACCAGCTCCCCCCCCCCGCCTCTTTGCTTCACATAGGCAATTGGATAAGAACACTATTGCCATTTAAGTATTCACATTATTCATAATAAATTCAATTAATTTTAAATTTGGACGTCATCATATGTGATTATTCAGTGGATTAAAAATAGTGACAAAAAGGACATAACTGGCCAAGCAAGTTTAAATCACAAGACGATTCATCATTTTGTAAGGCCTTACAATATTGGAGATAATAATCAATACCGGTAGAGACAAGCAGTTTATTATGTAATATACAACCTAAACTATTTACACTTACCTGCATACAGTTCTGCTAGCAATAACGCAGTGGCTGGAGTGAATTGGGATGGTTTGAAGACCATGGTGTTCCCGCAGGCTAGGGCTGGGGCTGACTTCCAGCCTGCCATCTGTATAGGATAGTTCCAGGCACCGATACCAACGCACACCCCCAGGGGTTCACGACGGGTGTAAGCAAAGGAACCACCAGGGCATGGAATGTGTTGTCCTGCAAATAAAGGGGAATAAATATTACCTTTCTCAGGATAATAATGAATCACATTTCATTTAATCCTTTCAAGACAATTGACCGCATTTTGTGGTTTGGCTCAATAACTTTTGATTCAGAGCTCTAAAAAATATCTACCAGATGCATGAGTACAAAGAGCAAAAATTTCTGCACACATACTATGTCCATTTTTGTTGCATGACCATATTGCGTTTGATGCCAAGAATTTAAAAAATGTGAGAATTAGCTTTAAAATCCTTAAATTTGCAAAACATTGAGAGGTTTAAAACCTTTATTTTTTACCAAACTTGGTACGTTTTTCAACATTTCTGACAAAATTCCTAACCATATATTGTTTTCAAAGATATTACACCTTATGAGAAACATGTAGCACTAAAAGAAAAATATTATTGTTACCAATTAGAAGAACAAATGTGTTCAAGTTAGCCCTTAAATTATTCCTGTCCTGAAAGTGTTAACTGCTCATCATAGTTTTAAATACATCAGAGGCTCTTGAAGTGCAGTGGAATATGCATAGTTTATATGAATTATAATTATTAATATTGATAATGGTAAAAATCACAGTCTTGACCTTTTGTATAGTTCACTCAAATCAAACATAAAACAAATTACCTATCCACTTTAAACATTACCGCCTTAGCTTTAGCTGTGGCAACTGTTGTAGGCACCATTGTGTTGGGAAACTGTTTCTTTTATCTATTTCACATACTATTCATATTAGCAATATCTACATTAGAATTGCTGGTGTCTAAGATGCAGGTGTCAGACTAGGTTTGAGCTCTCAGTGTGATCGATAGGATATCCAGTTATTCAGGTCTATTATCAGCATTTTGTGTTTCATTTCCAAATCAGCCATTCTAAATTATGCACTAAATTATAAATAGCTCTGCAGACCGTGAAAGGAAAAAAATGGGAATGATCATTTTTACCTGTTAGAGATGGGGCCAGTCCTGCATAAAAATCAATGGCATCTATGGCAGATTGAATATCACATCTCGCTTCCCAGATAGGTTTTCCATTATCGGTCGTCTCTAGTCTGGCAAAATCCTCCAGATTATCCTTGACAGAAACAGAAAGAGAAAAGGATGAAATGCATCAAATAATACTGTCATATTAGTATTCTTGAATAGTATGAGGTAACAATAATCTTGTAAAATAATCAAGATATACAAAATGATATATAATTTTCCATTGAAAGCAATTCCATGTAATTGTAATTTCCCAATTGCTGTTTATACTGAGTAAAATTACACAGATGGGCAGCAAAAATGGCATGGAACCACTATTGAAAATTTCTTCATGCAATACTACAAACAAGCAATCTGTTTTGAACACTCATACACTCCATACAGCCTACCGTCAAGAACCGGACTCACTCTAATCTGCCATGGAACAAAACGAGACCACATTCAACGCGTTTAATGCTAATTTTATTGTTGTTACCTAAACTGAAAGTTAATTTTCAACTACAAGTCTAAAATGTTGAAGAAAAAAACAAAACTGCACAATCGAAAAACCTTCTTCATTGGTTTTGCATACGATGTTGAGATAATACAAGAGAAGAAAAAAACACAAAAACATTGCACTTACTGCAAGTTTTCGAGCTGCTCTTTGTAGGATTCTAGCTCGCTCAATGGCTGGTACTTGTGACCATGTCTGGAATGCATCTTGGGCAGCTTTCACAGCTCTGTCGACATCTGCTTTGCCGGAACTGGGGCTTTCACACAGTATTTGACCTGCACACCAGAAATCAAATAATCATAGTGATACATGTATTAAATAGTTCTAGATGCATTTGTTTTCACCTTTATCAAATTGTATTATTCGTTGTGAAGCAATAGTCCAGCCACTGAGGGGGCAATGGCATCATTGGGGGGGGGGGGGGGGGGGGGGGGGGGAGGAAGGCCAAGGCACCAGTAAATATGAGAGAACAAGACCATTAAGTGGGAATAGGGTTTTGGGAGTGGGGGAGGGGGTGTACATCATCTATTCAATTTGCCTTCCTCTCTCTCTTTTTTACATTCCCCCCCCCCCCCCCAATAGCTTTCCCAGTGTATTCTATTCATATACAATGTATATCTTGGCTCTTGACCTGCCAAAATCTTACTTTTTATCTTTCGCAAAACCAAGCTGTGGTTTATAATCTGAAAAATTGTGCCGAAATAAGCCAATACACATATATTTATTTCTTGGTAAGAAAGCTTATTAAATCTGTAAATAACTTTCCTTAATATTACGAGTTACAAAAGTTTTACAAAATGAAGAAGTTTATTGATTTTCAGTCTATTGCACATAGTGATTGTGTATGTTAATTTTAAATTTCTTGCTCAAAGGACACCATTTTTACAAAGTACACGTTTACTTCAGCTGAAGTCGAGCTCATGACTTTCCATGCAAGTCATCAAAATCCTCTTTTTGTTTAGCTTTAAATTTCTACCCCCCCCCCCCCCCCAATCTGCAATTGTTTTTTTTTTTCATAGAAACTTCAGTTCCGCTAATTTGTCTGAAAGAAATAAAGTACCGAGTCCATCTCAGCAAGATTCTCACTTGATCCTATCATATGCTGCATGTCAGAAGGGTGTTAACTTATACTTTTCCAGAGTTAACTCCCTTCTGGCTCTCAGCTGACAATATGAATGTGCCCTGTTGACAGACACTGTTTTAAGTTTTATACACAAAAGCTGGCCCAAGTTTTGGGGTTTCTCTATCAAACACAGGTCAAATAAATGAATTATTAATACCGGTATGTGTTTGAAGAGGATATCCACAAACTCTGTCTTACTATTGTTATACACTGTACCAAGATACAAACTAATAACAAAGCCAGTTGGCTCCCGCATAGTACATGTACGTACATAATTTAAGTCAAAAAAATCTTTTTAAAACATGTCCTTGACGTGATAAATTACTGGTGTATAAAGGCTAGAATCTGATTAACTGTTGGTGTATTTTGCAGACTAATGGGGTGTTGCAAGAAAGTTGCGATTGACTGCAAGTTGCAACTGATCGGTACTGACCAATCAAAATCATTGTTGCAAGCGCATCTTCTTGAATGGGCAGACCCTGAACCATTCAGAATGGTTGTTCTAATTTGCTTTACAATTTGCAATTGATTGCAACTTTCTTGCAACACCCCACAAGACTGTACTAAGTTAGCTAAGAAAATAAAGCAAATACTATAACTTTAATCTAGATACAGACCCCTAAACAATTTTAAAAGAATGGGCATATTCCTTAGGCATGTTAGGTTTCATTGTTAATGAGCACGATCAATAATTAAAAAAAAATCAACCAGTCTAACATCATTAGCAATTTTTTTCTAACTCAATCAATGCCCAATGGAAATTACTTTATTTTTTACTTAATTCAACTTTTACATTTTTTTTCTCCAGTAGTCTAGACCTAACGTTAGGGCCTAGTTCAGAATTGTAACGAATATAGACTATGATGTTTGATGATCACAAACGTAACTGAATAGTTTGTGATGTTTATTTGATATAAATAATAAGAGCAGAAGCATGCTCAATGGAAACTTCCTGCTGAATAAGCTCAATAATTATTAGCAGCATGCAGTAGGAAACATCATGTAGGAAGCAGCACCTGTTGCAGGCTCAACTACGGAGAAGTCTTGGCTTGGGTTCTCGCTGGTGGGCCGTACCCTATCACCGGCGATAAAGTTCAGCGGTTTTGTCCAGAAAACATTTGAGCTATAACATCTGATATTCCTATGGAAGTACGGATGAAAAGTACTGCAATTTTTGGCAAGGTATGACGACATGTCGTAAATGATTTTGCAAGGATAAATGACGGTAATATTATAGTTGTTGACTTCGACCTCACGTTAAAGTTAACCCGTCCCTTGCTGTTAAAAATGACTGCGATATATATCGATAAAGGATGGCGATATTAATTGATGGTGTGTGGTAACGGGTCAATTTTTTTTTTTAGCTCGATTGAGATTTTTTTCACAGATTTTAATGCATTCATTATTCCATTGGTATTTTATTTTAATTTAACAAAAAAATTTAATCAACCTTGAAAATCTTAACTTTCAAAATTTGAAAAATGTTACCGAAATATTAAAATAAAGAAATATTTTAAGACTAACGTATAATCGGTTACTGGAAGGATTTTTATATCGATTATGGTAAAACTTTTCGTCCAATCAAATCGCTGCGTTGGTTGCGCTGCGCGCGCGCTATAGTGCTTTTATTTTCTTAACGAAGTTAGCAAAAATGGATGAATCTGACATGGAAATTCTTGGTATTCCGCTCGACAGTGGGAGAAAAGAAAGTAAAAAAACTTCGGAGACAGTTCCACAATCGAGGTAGGTGTTCTCATGAAACTTGAAACATGAATGAAAGTTTGAAACTTGTTTGTTTCAACACTTCTTGAGTTGCCAGGCCGGTTACTGCGGCAGCCCGAACGCGTAGCGTTCTTGGCACCGTCCCGGGGCTACCAGGCCGGTGTAGCGGCACATACGGTTCTCCGGCAGATACCGTTCTAAAACGACCAAGAACACTATCTGCCGGTGTAGCGGCACATACGGTTCTCCGGCAGATACCGTTCTAAAACGACCAAGAACACTATCTGCCGGCAGGTATCGTTCCTAACGGCAGATATCGTTCTACCTCGGAACCATATCTGCCGGGTTTGACGTTGCAGATATGGTTCCCCGGCGGATTTGGTTCCACGTACGTCGCGGCAGATAAGGTGTATTGTATATTGGCAGATTTGTACGAGACACTCTCGTGTCTAATTGGTGGCACTGGCGAAAATGAATGAATGAATAGTTAGGTTTTAAGGCGATCCTGGGTTTTAGCGGTCTAAACTTATTTTAGGTTGCTAACTTCAGCTCGTCTATGCCCTAACCCTAACCCTAACCCTAACCCTAGTTAGCAACCTAAAATAATTTAGACCGCTAAAACCTAGGATTGCCGGTTTTAATACGTGTATCAATCAGATATGATTATTCAGTGGCGTATCCAGGATTTCCCAATAGGGGGGGGGGGGGGCGCCAGGAATTATTGATCGCCGTCATGGGGGAGGGGTCTTTGGAAAATTTTTGCTTCTGAAGAAGGGCTGAGTTGCAAAATAGTGCTATATGTGACCAATTTTGAAGCCTATTTAATGAACAATATTTTCAATTGGTATGAGGATTTTTTTTTTTTGGGCTAGTTTTTTTTTTTTTTACGACGGCCAATGGGGGGGGGGGGGGGCGCCTGTTGCGCCCCCCCCCTGGATACGCCCCTGTTATTTACGTCTGTGTGGACCGACCTTTAACGTCACCATGGGCGTCAATCCTCACAGGAATTCTATTCAAGTGGGGGGACACACCTGGATGCAACAATAGGGTACTCCCGAGTACATCATGACTTTATCATCTCACTCAACAGGCAATTCGAGCGGAAAGTGCGTATGTATCATATGGATCATAAATAATGTCAAATTTCAGATTGTTAAAATCAATTAAGTAGCATGTAGAGGAAGTTCCTCAAAGTGCCCCTAGGGCAATATTTTTTGTTCTCCATGAAATGCAACTGGGCTGTGAGCAAACTTGGTGGGATTCGTCCGAATAACATCCAAATTAGAGTTGATTAGAGTTGATAAAGCTAACCTGATTTTGCTTATATAAGGATATAAAAATAAAAATAAAAAGGGTAATTTCGAAGGAAAGGGATACCTAATTTGGAATTGCGTCCCTAAGCCCCCCATTCCTGAGGTATGTACATCTGTCAGATATCAGCAACTTTAATGAAAATAATAAATTATTAGGAATTTTTTAAAATTCAGATTAAATCAAAATGTGCATTATTGAAAATCCATAAAAATACCCAGAATTAATTGAAACCTGTCATTTTTATTATTTTTAGGAGGGGTTAATTAAGGCAATGTTCCTTTGAACATACAATATCTTTTAAATTAATTCCGTTATTTTTGTCACTGGTACACCCTTACTTTGGCGCCCCTCCCCAAGTTACATCTCGATTTGTCGCCCCTAAATTTAAGATCAGTGGGCGCCCCTTAGTTTCAGGTCAGTTTGGTGCCCCCAAAGATCGATTTGGCGCCCCTAATTTTAATATCAATTTTGGCGCCCCTCCCTAAGTGTAAGATGCATTTGGTACCCCTAATTTTAAGATAAATATGACACCTCTCAGGCACCTAATTTTAAGATCAATATGGTGCCGATGAGTTCTTTTGTATACATGTATATTTGATTGTGAATTGTAAGCGCTATGATACTCTTTTGTGAATAGCGCGTTATAAATGACCGTTATTATTATTATTATTATAAGTTTAAGGTAAATTTGGCACCCCTCTCACTAATTTTTCTTTCCTTTTTTGTTTTTGTCTTTTCTTATTATATCCCTTCTTCTGTTTAATCCTTCTCTTTTTCTTTTCCTTTTCCCCCTTCTCCTTTCTCATCTATTTCTGTTGCCTTAAATTTCCCTTTATCTTTCTCTTTTCTCACTCTTCTTTCCCTCCTCTTTTTCTCAATTTTCTACCCTTTTTGGCGCCCCTTCGCGCTTACTCAGTGGCCATTTTATATATAGATCTGTGTGAGTGGTAACCGGATAGGGGTGAATGGGGCTCCAAAAAGGAGGAGAAAAAAAAGAGAAAGGGGAGATAGTGAGAGAAAATAGAAAAAAGCGAGGAAAAGAAAGAAAGGGGAGAGAAAAAAGGAAAAGAGAGGGGAAAGAAAAATAATGGGAGGGGCACCAAATTGTTCTTAAAGTAAGGGGCACCATATTGATCTTACCATTAGGAGGCACCAAATTTATTTTCAAGCTTAGGGGCGCCAAATTGACCATAAAGTTAGGGGATGTCAAATAGATCTTTAACTTAGGGGCGCCAAAAATCAGGGCGCCCCTCCGGGGTGTGAATTACTTATACCGCACAATACCTTGGAAGCGTGCAAACCAATTCATTTCCTTTGCTCTAATCATAATTTATGAAACAAATATTCTCCCTGACAGATTGATGAAACCATATTACAAATCATTATTTGTTAAATTCAATTTCTTAATCCTACTGTTAGCAGTCTTTGAATACGGTATCTAAAGCAGAGTTTTGTTTCTCTTTTGTGTAGTACTCTTGTTTCAGTCATGATTGATGTAAATTGTACTTAATTCAGCCCTAAAGCTGCCATGTGCAATGTTTTACATACCGAAATAAATTTGGCGAATGTGGACTATTAAAGTGAAAGTAGGCCTAATTAAAATTAATCAGATAGAAATTGGCAGAATGGCAACTTGCGATTATGTATCATACGAGTTCCTTTCCCATAAGATATTTATTTAAAACGATACCAAAATATTTCTCTTAAGAAAATAATTAGACACAATACACTGCATTATGAAACATATTCTAGACAACCCCTGTATGTGATTGACCTATTCCTTCATTAACAGGGATGCCAACCTCATAAAACGAATTCAAGTATTTTTAGGGGTGAAAAAAGGTATTTTGGGTAGAAAAATAGAATTTTCATTTTTCTGCAATAGACAATGTGTACAATACAATTATGGGAAATATATTTTTACGAAACCTGCAGTATTTTTAAAATTAAAAACAATATAAATTACTGCAAAAAAGGAACAGTTGGCATCTCTGCATCCGATGATACTAAACAAATGGGATAAAAGATCGCTTGTGACGTTATCGCAATTTGCGTGTAATCGATTACAAACGTAAGAAACAAGTTTAAAAAACCCATATGTAATTCTGACATATCATTTTATTGCTTTCAAAGAGAAAGAAGATGAAAATGTTATGTATTTTAGGAGTTGTAAATGTATCCACTATTTTGTAAAAAGATATTGAATTTGCTGTATTTCATTTCGCTTACTAGTATGTCAAAGATTTTAAGTTATTGACAAATAAAAAGCAGTAAATAAAAAAAAAATCTGAAACTTTTTTTTTTTGTTCTACTTTTATTCCGACCAACTAGTTTTCGGACTAGACTATCCCTTTAATACTGGAATTATTTTGTCACCCAAGTTTTGCTCGTAATGGTAGCCCTACCTAATTACTCCTAAGTGAATGACGCACGAGTTTGCTGTTAAATGGCCATTATTTAGTGTCTTTAAAATAAACCAATCCTAGATCCTAATAATTTCACAATTTGATAATATCAATTTTAGGCCATTTCTTAATGTGATAGGTTAACTGTAATCACAGAAGATTCTGGAATGGAATGGAATATCCCCCAAGAAAAAGTCAGGTCAGATTTGCCTCTGCCGAAATCTGTTGGAATCATGTTCTGCAACTATAATAAATTGAAAAAAAAAGAAGAAAAACAAAAATTGGTTTAGTTTCCGCTACCATCATAGTGAGATTACCGATCTAGATGTAACTGTCACCAAAAAAGGTTTTATTCAGATTTATTTTAAACATAAGACATTCGTATTATCTACATCAATGGACATCATTTGATGGTTCACATTGGTATTGAATAAAACTATCATTATTTTACAGTTAATATTACTCGATCAATGTCCAAGAGGCCAACACAGCAATTTTAAATAATGATAAAATAAGATGTGGTATTAGGCATTTTGACACATCCTCACTCCATCTACAAAACACAGAAAACACTATTATTTCTGTGAAAAACTCTTTTATTTTGTGTCTATACAATCTTGATTCTTTGATTTCCCCTTCAAACCATATCCATGAATATGATGTAAAACTTACCTTCACACAAATGGGCATGGTTACATAAAACATTCTCTTACTACAAGTATTAGCTAAGTAATGCCTGTCTAAATTAAGCTTTGGTAAAGGGTCAGTAATGTGAATTATACTTGAGTATCATCTAACATTCCTATATTACAAAGGTGTAGTGGTCATTGGATGATTTTTCAGCCGCTAGAATTCAAAGTTGGAAGTTTTTCAAC
Organism: Heliocidaris erythrogramma; assembly: GCA_025617745.1. Classification (NCBI taxonomy): domain Eukaryota; kingdom Metazoa; phylum Echinodermata; class Echinoidea; order Camarodonta; family Echinometridae; genus Heliocidaris; species Heliocidaris erythrogramma. The sequence goes on from CM046869.1 coordinate 29,851,135, forward strand.
CGCTAGAATTTAAATTGGCATCTAGGGCCCTCTCTCTGTAATATTTTTCTTTAAAAATAGCCCTTTGAACACTTACTTTAAAATTTAGTAATAGGCTATTAGAAAGGCACAGACAAAGACTATAAATTTTCAGCCCATTCCATGGTTGAGAAGGGGTTTTATATTAACAACAAAAATATGCAGATATTTCATTTTGATTGGGCACCCGCTAAAAATAAATTTTGATGGAAAATTGTTAAATTTATCCAATAAAACACACTTTTATTTCTTATCCTTCACATCATAACCGTTTTAGGGCACACACATTCATATAATCTAATAATGAATTGGAATAGTGACATGCACTTCTGGAGATTTACCAAAACTAAAGATAGGCTTAAGTTTTAGTTACCTCAATGCATACATATTGGAGTACCTTAAAACCTTAGAAACTGAATTTTATTTACTACTAGCGCAACTAATGTGTTGGTTACTAATGTTACAAAATTTGGACATGCATAAATTTCAAGAAGGGCTCAAAACCCAAAGATACCCAAGATGTCCTGAAGGCCTAAATGAATCTTTTTTTTTTATTCTCAAATTTGCAAAAAGTGTATTTCGTTTCATTCCAAATTCAAGAAAGTTTAAGGTACTGCAGCATAAATAAATTTCCATTAATCAATATTTGTTTGCTCTTTCTTTTGATGAATATTTTTGTAATTCATATATTGGTTTGCCTAAGGTTTGCCTAATATATTGCCTAAGCATCACTAAAAGGAGACATCATTTCTGGGGTATGAAGTGTCCTAAAATTAGACTTTCTTGAAAAAGTAGTTTACCATTTTCAAAGAAATATGCTATAAAGACTTTCACTGGCAGGCTTAGAATATCACTGGACCTATAATTTTTTTTTCAGAATTGACAGATATCATGGTTACTCACATTATGGTTACTCATGTTACATTTGTCTGTGAGATATCAGCAGGTTGGGTTTTGTTCTAACATGCATCATTTGGGTTACGCTTGTATCATTTGCAATAACAACATATCAATAGACGTCCCAAAACCTAAATTTCATATTCATCATGAAAAAATTAATGGTAGGAATCATAATACAACTGTAGTACTAAACTTGTAGCTTAGTCTTGGCATACAAATCACACAGAACGTAGCAAAATCACGTTTAAACAAGATGAATGCGACTGCGTCTCCTATATGCCTCCGCCTAAATTCAGTTGATGGCTCAAACTCTTCTAGAAATATTTGATAACGAGGCTAAAAACCAGTAATTCCATGTAATTTCACGTAAATTGACCTCTGTGACCTCTGAACTTTGACCTACCTACCCCAAAATCTAATCAGTTCCTCTTTCTATGGGGATACATACTGGTACCAAGTTTCAAGTTCTCACCTCAGATAGTTCTTGAGATATCGCGGTAACGGTGCTAAAAACCAAGAATTTCATGTAATTTCATGTAAATTGACCTCTGACCTACTTACCCCAAAATCTAATCAGTTCATCTACGTATGGGGATACATACTAGTACCAAGTTTGAGGTTCCTACCTCAAATGATTCTTCAGATATCGCGGTAACGAGAAGTGGGACGGACGGACGGACGGACGGACAACCCGAAAACATAATGCCTCCGGCACCCACCTTCGGTGGGCGGAGGCATAAAAATGCCCGCTTGGTCTCATCCCACTTTGTCTACAACCAGTTGTCTAATAACCTATTTGTCTAATTGCCACTTCGCCTATAATTCACCATTTTGTCTTATTCCCATTTCGTCTAATGTCTATTTCATCAAATGTCCACTTGGTCTAAATTCCTGTAACAGTCAGAAATAGGCCAAACATTCATTTGAAAATTAGACGAAAATGCAATTAGACAATTTGGCTATCATATAGACTAATTGGCAAATAGACCAAGCGGTCATATTCGGCTACTGTGGAACAATGTGTCTTGTTTAAAAGTTTAACATCTGTCGCCAACTCTGATGCATGCTGACTCCTATATATCCCCTTGAACTTTGTTTGCGAGTGTATAAAAAGCATAACTACTTTTATACCATTCATGGAAGTCATGTACAACATAGAAAATATTCATGAAGCTGCTATAGAGCTGTATAGAACCCTTCATACAGATTGCTCTAGGTTGTTTTATCCATCGACTTCACTTATTCCAGCTCATCTGCATTGAAAAGGAAACAAATGAAAAACAAAGACTAAACAAGATAAGCAGAAATAAAAACCTATAACTAAATTAAAAATTTTATGCCTATATATTCTTCTTTTAAAGTTGGGTTACAAAATAGTCTTGGTAAGATGGAATAATATCAGTTATATTGGTCATTTTTCAAATACTATAAAAACAAGCAGAGTGGTCGCTACACTAATTTTTTGTTTGAATCTTTGTAAAAATCTGTATTTTGCCGTTAAGGCTGCTCTGGTACCTGCTATTGACACTGATATAATTTCCCCTAAAATAGGCCTTGTACATGTAGATGTTCATTCCATAGATTTAGCTAGACAAGGACAAATAACTATAAAGATATTATCCTGAAATTTTCCTCCCAGCCATGTCTATAAAGTAGTTTTATAATGAAAAATACATTTTGAGAATCACCAATAATATACCCCAACTTTAATCATTAGTAATGATTAAGATAATAATGGTCAGGTCACTCCTTTTTAAGCACCTAGGTCCATCACATATGATGCTGATGGCACTTCCAAAAATATATAATTAAAAATACATTAGAAAGTTTACTACTAAATTGCAATATGAATTGTAATAGAATCAATCCAATAACACCAGGAATAGATCACATTACTTGTTCCCTATGCTTATGGTACTAAACAGAAGTTATATGGCCTGTTATTATATTACAGTCCACTCTATGAGGTAATTGCCTTAATCCCAAGCTCCCTAATATAATGAGAGTATCTGTCTGTATGTTATACAGAGTATCTGTCAGAAAAGAATACCTTGTCTGAGAACTTGTTTAACACATAATTTCTATACCTTAAATTGTGGTTCACAGTTTATGAAAACCTTTTAGTCATTAGTTAGTGCCTATGTATTCTTACTAAATCCCTATAACCATTAAACTCTTCAAATTTGTTTTTAAAGAGCACAAAAGATGAACTATCGTTTGAAAATGAGTTATACTGTACACCATTCTTGTTTTGTTCACTTGTATTTGTGCATCTACATTTCTTGTGTCTTCTCAGAGCAAAAGTTGCCAAACAATAATGTTTGAATTTGTTGAAACACCTGAACAAAACATATAGCACATATTTAGCAGCATGGGAAGAAAGTACGTAATTTAACTTGCTCTACGGGTATCCCTGGTTACACATACCAATGAGACGAGGGACTGAACTGCTTCTGGAACAAGAACCTCACTTATGTATCTCGAACTGCATGGATTGATATACAGGTAAAAGTTGGGAGATGATGTTTTAGCATGATCATAGAGGAATGCTTAGAAATGTGCCTCTGCCTCTGGCTGTATATATTTTATTCTTTTAATAAGTGTGCTTGTTCACTACGTTGAGATCTTATGAGTACTTGAATTCTGAAGACATATCAGTTACCTTCACTGCATGTTATGGTACATTTTATTTTTGAACAAGATTGCACAAGAGATAAATGCCGAAAAATTCTTTTAAGCCGGTGTAGCGGCAGATACGGGGATCGGCAGATACCGTTCTAAAAACGGCCAAGAACACTATCTGCCGGCGGATCATGTTCCAACCCCGGCAGATACCGTACCAAGACATAGCAACAAATAATGTATGCAAACTGGATTCCAAGTATTGTAGTTCATTCATTAATAACAGGTTAATGGAATACCTCGTTACTAGGTCCCCAGGAAAGAAACATCCATAAATTTGAATCACTTAAACAGGTCTATTATTTAGGCACGAGAGTGTCTCGTACAAATCTGCCAATATACAATACACCTTATCCGGTGTAGCGGCACATACGGTTCTCCGGCAGATACCATACCCGCCGGCAGATATCGTTCTACTTCGGAACCATATCTGCCGGATAAGTGGCAGATTTGTACGAGACACTCTCGTTCCTAAGTAATAGACCTGTCTAAGTGATTCAAATTTATGGATGTTTCTTTCCTGGGAACCTAGTAACGAGGTATTCCATTAATGATTGAACTACAATACTTGGAATCCAGTTTGCATACATTATTTGTTGCTATGTCTAGGTACGGTATCTGCCAGGGTTGGAACATGATCCGCCGGAAGATAGTGTTCTTGGTCGTTTTTAGAACGGTATCTGCCGATCCCCGTATCTGCCGCTACACCGGCAGATATGGTTCCGAGCTAGAACGATATCTGCCGGTGTAGCGGCAGATACCGTTCTAAAATCGGCCAAGAACACTATCTGCCGGCGGATCATGTTCCAACCCCGGCAGATACCGTACCTAGACATAGCAACAAATAATGTATGCAAACTGGATTCCAAGTATTGTAGTTCATTCATTAAAAACAGGTTAATGGAATACCTCGTTACTAGCAGGGGCGTATCCAGGATTTCCCAATGGGGGGGGGGGGGGGCGCCAGGCATTATTGATCGCCGTCTAAGGGGAGGGGCCTCCCCTTTGGAAATTTTGCTTCTGAAGAAGGTCTGAGATGCAAAATAATCCTATATGTGACCAATTTTGAAGCCTATTTAATGAACAACATTTTTTTTTTGCTAGTTTTTTGCGCCACCCACTGGATACGCCACTGACTAGGTCCCCAGGAAAGAAACATCCATAAATTTGAATTACTTAGTAAACAGGTCTATTAGGCGCGAGAATGTCTCGTACAAATCTGCCAATATACAATACACCTTATCTGCAGCGCCGTGGAACCAAATCTGCAAACGTAAAACCCGGCAGATATGGTTCCGAGGTAGAACGATATCTGCCGGAGAACCGTATGTGCCGCTACACCGGCGGATACGGTATCTGCCGGAGAACCGTATGTGCCGCTACACCGGCAGATACCAGCATTCCGTACTAAGCCTAAAAAATATGATCATAAGAGAGAAATACTTGCATATTAGAAAGAGGATAGCATTTATTTCTTTGGAGATGTGTACAAAATAATTCACACCTCTACGAAAACAAATAAGAAGAAAACCACTAAATGATATTCCTGACCTTGTAATACCAAGGGGCATAAATATCCTCCTAAAAACATGGATTGTGGATTCTAATACTTACTGTGGTATTTGCCATGCAGACAGTTGTTGCAGTAACTTCTTTGGAACATTGAGTCTTTTGGGGGGGGAGCCTGAACAAGTTCCTACAATGGATATGAGAGATGTGATAATTCGTACAAAGAAATGAATACTGTTTACATAATGACAAGTGTTAGATAATGAGTACGATAATAAGAGAATTAGAATATGCACATGTATGTACACTGAAATGGAATTGATTTGGTCTTTCAGCAAAGCTTTATAAGTCTAATTTAAAAAGGTACACTTGGTGTAGTTCAAAAGGGAAATATTTACCTCTGCCATACAATTATAGGGTTAGAAAGAAAGCGAGATATGGAAATTTTCTTTTTAATTATGAGCCTCAAATTACATCAATTTAATACCAGTTTTTTAACCCAGGCCATGGAATACATATAACTTGCACAAAAATTTTGTACAATGAGATAAGAGAAAGGACAGAAAAAATGGTTTCATACAGGTGAACACGGTTAATTATTTATTAAAATTATTATATAACACATTTGTAAAGGTTCCAATTTTATTGAATGTTTACAAAATCAGAAATTTGAATATTCTTAGCTTTGTTGGTCTTTGATACATTTCTCAAACCTTCACTGATATTTTTATTTTATTGTTTTTTGCTTTTTCTAAAATCAATTAAATTCCAGGGTGATTTTCCCTTTAACTTCTATAGGACTTTATTTTAGAGTATCCTCTAAATCACATTTAACCCCTGACAAGTTGCAAAGTACAGCTTACTCCAACTTGTGTTCTTCATGAAGAAGATACTTCTGTTGTATTCTTTTCACTAGTTCATGCTCGACCTTTTGATATGAAAGTGAACAATAAGGTTGTTGATATCAAATTCTGAAGTGGTGAAACTCCTTGATTTAACCTTTTAACAAATTCACCAGCGTATTTTGTACAAATGTGCTGGAGACACAAGATAAATAGCATGAAAGATAAGATAAAAAAACAAGTGGAATACCTCTGGCAGTCTCGCCTGCATTACATGATTTAATTTAGCAGCAGTGCTGACTTTGAAAACAACTGAGATGAATAATTTTTCCAATAAAAAATTCATTTGATGATAAAATACAAGTTCATTGACCTCAAATGACCTTTGACCTTTGCCTAGTGACATGAAATTTCATTCACCTATTTGCCAATTCTTGATAACGATATAATGAAGTTTTATGCGATAGGGATTTATACTTTCAATATTACCTTGAAAACTCAAGATCATAACTTGGTTAAGTTTTTGATGTTGATACCACAATGTGGTCAAAGTTCGTTGACCCAAAATGACCTTTGAATTGATTACCCATATGTCCAAGTTTCATGAAGTAGATCCATACTAACTTTCAAATTTATGATCACATTTCAAAAAGTTAACCTTGGTTAAGATTTCAATGTTGATACCACAACATGGTCAAAGTTCTTTGAACGTCGATCATGTGAAAAAGAAATCAAAGGTCTTAAATACACAAATGGAAGTATTAGGGAGCAATTTAGAAAAACAATATTTTTTATTCCAATGTATGCAAAACGTCCATTTCTGTAAAAAATTTTGTGTGACACCATGCGACTACATGTTTCGTAAATTAGTAATGAACACGATTTGCAGCAGCAACAGATTTTCTTCAGAACAGTCAGAATAGGTTCAACTGATACATGTACATGTTTGTAGGAATATAAAAGTAAATATATGAACTGGAATGTACATGCAAATCTTGATTTTGTACAAGATCAGGTGTGTGACGTTTCGTGATGCGTCTTACCTCGTCCGGCACATTGCTATGCCCCATGATTGAACGCCATTTCACACCATGTAGCAGATCATGCAGCCAGACAGACCTGTAATATGAAATATGAAATAATATTTGTTAGAAAGGCTATCATATTAAATAATGCTATCCATATTTCCCAGTTATCAATAATGTTTTTGTTGTAGTCGCAATGTTCTAAATATAAAAATGGAAAGTTACAGTCTAAGTTTGGTAATACCTTGTGCCACCACTGCATAAGAGGGGTATGACTATTCCAAACTAAATGAAGTCTCGACTACGTGCAGTCAAAAGTTATGCCTCTGCCATTATCACTTAAGAAATATATTACACACCTAACATGTAAACTTTTAAAATAATGACCTCTGTGACCGTTGACCTTTGACTCCCACATCATATCAGATCATTGTCACTCCCATATGCATATACACAGCCAAGTTTAAAGCTGGTCCCTTGAATGGTCTTTAGTTGACAAGAACATTATACTATCAGACCAGTTAAGAACCACTTAATGCACATCGCGTGCGATCACCTTTCGAAGGTGTGAGAAGATAGCAGGAAGCTGTATCAAATGGAAACATTTCAAGAAATTTGATTAAGTTAGATGAAAAAAAAACATTCCAATTGATTTACGTTAAAAATAATATTAATATTTCCTCTCTAAGACTCTAACACAATTTCATACTGTATGGTACAACAATAATTCATGTTGTGTAAACAATAAAAGAAAAAAGATCCACAGATCAGGTAATGAAAATATCTACACCTATGGTGGGTAATTATGGTATTCTTTATTCAGAATAATTGCAAAATGTAATATAATTTTTTTGAAGGCAAACAAATTTCCCATTTTCAATTTGTAATGCCCATTAACATGGAGATGAATGTACAGGTCAGGCCCCAGTTAAAAACTCTGGCTTATTTCATTTATATTTTTCTTCATTTTATCATACATTCTGATCTGACATTTTAGTTGTTTCTAGTAGGCTAACTTTTGATCTGATTTTGATTTGTGCTATTGACTTACACTTTTACTACATGAACCTGTCAGCTCTATTACTTTGTATCTGCCTTATTCTAAATTTGTGGAATTTAATGTCATAAAAAGTAGTCCGTGTTGGATTAGACATGGATTAAACTCCAATGCCTTAAGTACTAGACCAAAGAGGCGGGTTAGCAGCAAGGCGTAGTAGAGGGTCATTGAGTCAATTAAATCATTATTATTCTCTCATCCAATGTCTTTCACTGCATATTATTTTAAAAAGAGAGTTGCAAAGGTTGTTTGTATTTGTCCAAAATAAAAAAAAGCAATAGATTAAGAGTGGCCAATGAATTTATTGTTGTTTACGCAAATGTTTGACGGCAATCCTCTGTCTATGTCAGAAGTTTACAATGTGGTATCAAATTTGAAGATGCAGAGAGCGCATTCTCAGACAGATGTGGTTGCTATACATGTATGATAACTGCCTGAGCATGCGCACCTTTCACAAAAACAACGAAAGGCCTGGTAACATGTGCTTAGTGATAACCAAATGAGCAGTGCTAAGTCATTTATAACTTGGGAATTTTTGTTTTTCAGAAAAGTTATTCATGTGAGAACATTATTATAAGGCAAATTGAAATTTTTAACCTACGTATATCTAGTCGTAGCAATGTTGAAATTTAGTAACTAGCAAGATTTGGCATCAAGGGTATATCTGCTGATAACTAATATGTTATGGAATAGTTATAGCGAATAACTCCAAAGATTAACACATGTTAATGAAAAAAAATCCCTTGCATAATGAAGATGTCAAATTCTTCTTAAAAGGAGACGACTAATATTATATTTAACTGCTCTTTCCAACTTTCGTCGAGCTTTGGAGATGTTACATGTTCTATGGGAAAGGAATCTCCTACAAATTGAAAAGGACAAAACCAATAGGGAATAGGTAAGGAAATTCAAGATAAACTCGAAGCAACTTGCATCCACAAGTTCACTCTGGAATTTAATTAGTTCTTAAAAATGCAGAAAAATATATGAAAAATATGAGTGAAGGTTTTAAGAAAATCTACCAAAGAATAACAAAGTTTGGAATTCTTAACATTTTGATTTTGTGACATTACTTGTGAGCTGCTCTCCCACGAGTTGTTTATAAATTCCATCAATTTATCCTTTTTCATGGTTCTTAATAGAGGAATAGATATACATGTACATGTATTTCATAGAGGCATAAATATGATAGTTTTGATGATATATCAACAGCATCAGGAAAATAATTAATATTATTCTGAAATATGGACAATTTAGGAAATTTAATCTACACAACATGTGAGAAAAGTTCGCATAAAGCATTCAAAGTATCAAAACTTTCATAACTTCATTTTTTTTCAGATGATTTTCATCAAACCTTCACTCATATCAAATTTAATTCCAGGGTGAACTTCCGCTCTAAATGTTGAATAAGATTACACACCCCATTTCAGTTAAGAAAATTATAACAAATAAAATGTACATGTTTCTTACCTTTGGTGTACCCAACCAAATATATGGCTGGGTCTGACAGGACTGGGTCTGTCACACGGACCTTGCCGTCATCGATGTGGTACCAACCTTCTTGGTTCATAACTAGGCAAGTATAATAGCCACTCCATATCTATGCAGCTGTTAAGCGTGAAATATGATTAAGGGCAAAAAAGTATCATTAAACAGATGTGTACATCATTTCTGACCCCAGAAACCAAGTTCTACACCATATCCTACTAGACATAATAAAGATAACAGTACCAAAACCAGATGAAATACATGAAAAATGCAAAATTTGTCCAAATTCAAAGTTCATTGACCGGTAATGTTTCATCTTAACATGGACACCTTCAAATAACATCATACTACGTGTGGGTAACTATCTTATCAAACACTGTTGTAATTACATCAGCCTCCTGATAGACTGTATCTTGGTTGGAGTTATGGTTTGACTTCAATAATTTGCGTTTTCCCAATAGAATTATGTACATGTAGTCTTCAAAGTTATGCATCAGTGAATGAAGAATTTGCTCAACATCTTTCAGTTGAGTTTGAGTCTTCACCGAAAAAAAAGCTAATTAATCTAACATTAACAGCATTACAACCAAGGTAACATGAACAACTTTGTTTTCAATAATGTAAGAAAGATATATCTTGTCTAAAATAATGTGTAGCATGTCCCGTCTTCAAAGTAATCTTCAGAACTATAAACAGATGCCCCACCTGATCTCTTACATTGAGTTTAAGACAGCCAACAACCGAAGGACTGTGCATATTTTGTTGTTATGATCAATTGGTTTCAAATTTCTGTACAATTGGGTACATTGTAACTTACAACCAAACTGTTTAATCTATATTCAACCAGAACGCCATTCGATGCCAGGACATCAAGAATGTGGTGCACCTCAAGGTGGTTGGCATTCTTTGGTAGGTCTTCATCATGCCACATCTTCCCAACAACCTGCTCCTCCTGCCATCGATTAATTGCAATCCAGAGCATATCTGGTGCATTTAGAATATGTGGTGATGCCAATTTCTGTGACTGGAAATGTCCACTGTATTTAAAAGAAAGAGATAAAAGTCTTATCTTTTTTCAATGCTTTATCTTTTCAATTCAAAATGTAATAGGAACAAAGGATCCTTTTATTTACAATAAATGTATAAGATTCTTCTAAATTAAAAAAAACAACATATTTAGAAATCTTCAAAAAGTTACATAAACAGACTGGTGATGTACTCACACTCGCCTAACTCTAGACCAGATTAAAAGGCGCCAACAGTGGCAAAATATGAGTGAATCTGTTTTGAGCCAACAATGGTGAGAATGCAGTCTGCATACATTATGTTATTTTAGACAGGGCCAGAAATATGAATTTCTACTCAAATTAATTGCCGTATTCTAAAAGAAATTGAGACATTTTTGTTGACATATATTTATATTCATCCTAATACATAAGTTTCATCACAAATAATAATTATAATAATAATTCTTATTTACCCAGGGTAGCCACTTCAGCTCTTATGAACTGTTCTCACAGCGGGCCCTGCATAACATAAAGTTATTATTACCCTTCTTCATTCTAAAAAGTTTAGCACCTGACTAGTAGAAGGCAGAAGGTCCCATTTAAAAAAAACAACCTTTGGTATGACTCGGTCGGGGATCGAACCCACAAACTCCCGTTCATGAGGCGGGTGCTCTACCACTGAGCCACCATGGAAATTTGTGTTATTGAACAGGACCACTCAATGATTAAAATATCTTCCTTACATTTCCTATTGGAATATGTACAATTCCTTATGATATGTCAAAATGGCAGCCCCCCAGGTACTACTGGGAGATGATAAACTTTGCCAACATTATCTGCATACTTCTTTCTGGAATAGTTCTCTTACTTCTCATTGAAATATTGTACTCAAGGTTGGACTTCCATTTAATTCACTCACCACTTGTCACATGTATACACAACTGAAGTCGGTAGTGCCGACAAACATCTCCCAGGAATCCTGCATAGTTTTGCCCTTGCCCTGCACAGGCACAACCGAATATTGCATTGCACCTCCTTCGTGCGTCTGGCCACATTCAGTACAAGTTAAGTTTTTGCCGACAACATGACACCATCTGAAAGATAAAATAAGCAATGTTATTTTATAGTCAACAGTCACCTATAATTCATATCTTGACATCAGTATGATGTCAGGTAACCTTTTTAATACAGCCTGTACTCATAATTATGGTTGTATCGCGCCCCGTCGCACGCAGCCGCCATTTTATATCTGCATGACAAGAGGAGGCATGGATACTCAAACACTGGTTAGTTCTCGGAAATTTCTTATGCTCTTTTTAAAAAAATTTTTGTAAAAATATGTACGATCAAAAAGACATAGCCTACTAATTCCAAAAGTTTCCCTAGGAGGAAACGCTGTGTTGAAGGACCTGTCGGTCCGTGGGAGTCGTGGAAAGTGTCATTTCAGAGCATTTCCATGCCCTGCTAACCCTAGACCGAAAATTCTGTCTCTCGTTCGTTAGCCTCTTATTTGGATAGGGTCGGCTCTTCACTAAGCATGCTAAGTGAAGAGCTAACGAACGAGAGACAGAATTTTCGGTCTATGCTAACCCGTGCTCAACTGCCTGCTGGGGATGAACGCCTGGCTTCGTGATGTAAAAGGCGTGGCCTAGTATAGACAATTATTTTTTTTCTTTTTACACTCACAAAGCCAATCCTGTCTAACTTAACAGTTAGCCAGTCCCCCGCAAAAATATTGTAAGGTCAAGTCCATCTTCAATTGCCAAAATAATCAACATTAATTTGATTGTGGGCATTAACAGAAAGACAAGACAAGAAGGCTCGAAAAGATTTTTATTCAGTAATACCGTGGTAGATGATATAAATTATAATTACCGTTCTCGTCGTGCCATCGTTTCAGCAGCCGCTGCTGCTCCGCAGGGTTGGCCACCACCTTCCGGGGAGCTAGGAGTAGTGGCCGAGCGCGAGCTGGCGTCTCCACCAGCTCCGCATGCCCCAACCATGCCAACATAGTGAAGACATAGGGCCTCATCATCATCATATTTGAGTCTTGAGAATAAACTTCTTGGCCTTTCTGCGAAGAGCCTTCGTCATGTTATTGTTCGTTGAGGTTGTCGTTGAATTTTTGAGGTAGCTCTCAATTAAAGCTACACCTCTTTTTCGAACTAACAGATCTAGTAGCACCACACTCCATAATTCGCGGCAAGTGTGCACGTACGTACAATAGTACAGAGAAACGATAGCAAGAACGATATCTGCCGACAAGAGAAATAGGTACGGTATCTGCCGGGGTTGGAACACGATCCGCCGGCAGATAGTGTTCTTGGCCGTTTTAGAACGGTATCTGCCGGAGAACCGTATGTGCCGATACACCGGCTGTGTCGAGTGCACTGCTGCTAAATTTCAGGCAGGCCTTTGTAGTGCTGTAACTCCAGGGCCGGGCAAGGGAGCTCCACCGCCACCGCTGCGGCGGTGGCGGTGGGGCTCCCTGGAGTTACTAGTGCTGTATACATTTCCATGCACAACTTAGGCTTAGCCGCTCCCCTCCCGTAGTCTCTGCCTCTGCCTGGCTCTGGTCTGTGCCTGAGTCTGATTTATTAGACTGAAAATTCTGTCTCGCGTTCGATAGCCTCTTGTTCTGGATAGGGTCAGCTCTAACAAGTTCTAGGCCCTAACTAAAAGTGAATAGCCGGCCCTATCCAAAACAAGTGGCTAACGAGAGACAGAATTTTTGGTCTAATTCAGGTTAAGCTGCAGTAATCTCAGACAGAAAAATCTGTCTGTAGACTGTAGTGTTAGTGTTAGGAGGAGTTTTATAAAATTTGCTGACTTACTAGGAGAGGGATTCCCTGAATCCTGACGTAGTCTCAGCAGAGCATTTTCCCGATTGAAATAGACATTTTTTTTTTCGGTCGCGACTAAAGGATTGTATAACCTTATTGAAATTGCTGGTCAAATTTAAAAGTCTTTAGTGTCTAACGATAGATGTTGTTAGTTTACACTTTACAGTCCACATTGTTGGTAACTCCAGGGTCAGGGAGCTCCACCTCCACCACTGTGTCTGTGGCGGTGCCGATGGAGCTCACTGGAGTTACATTTTTTGGGAAATGCATCCAAATTTGAGATCTATTAACAATCGTCTACTTCGAAAGCCTGTAGCTCTAACATTGCATGTCTATGCAGTTTCAAAGAAAATCATTTCACTATTCTATCTGATGTCGCTCTTGGTGGTGTACGGTGGGATTTTTAGAAATTTTGTCAAAATCTAAAGATTTGATCTAGATCTAGAGTAGACTCTATAATTTATATGTAAACAATTTCTCAGGCTTATGAATTGTTTTTGTCCTAGCAAATCTCTGAAGAAATCTGTGAAAGACAAACTGAAAGAAACCGAGACATTCCATCATCATACTGCAGCCTCAAACAGCTCACATTCCAGGAAAAAGAGGAGGAAGTCACATGCTGAAAGAAACAATAAGAAGCACAGGCATGAAAAGGTTTGGAAGAGGAAGTTTAATTTATCTTGACGTTGTTTTTTATTCCAATTTGAAATTTGACACCGGGCATCTAAATATACCTACCAGATATCTAGATCTAGTCTACTTGCCTACTGATATAACATTGAGAAGTATCAACAAGATGAAGAAGAACCATAAGTCTGCTGGCTATGTGGGTAATGATGAGTGTACTTTAATCTTAAGTTTGCAAAATTCAATAAAATTTAAACTTAGTGTTGAAGACTACAAATAATTTGTTACTTGTTCCATGAAATTTCATATACAAGTCGTAAACACTCCACATTTACTAACAAATCATATAAAAAAGAAATAGAACAACTAATTTTGTACTTTTCTTTTAATGTAGGCAAATACAGGTTCAAGATCACAATGTCAAAGACACCTCAAGCATGTTCAGGATATGGCATCAGTAAGTAGGAAAAGATCTGGCAAAATATGAGATATGACAAAAAAGGGAAAAATTACTACATTCAGAGGCAATAATGAGAGAGAGAGAGAAAATATGCCTGTTTTTTCTGTATGTTATAGAGCATTGTATGCTCTGCAATGTATTCTTTTGTTCATCTAATGCAAGCGGGGATTATAAGAAATTTGCTTTGGCGACACATATTTGAATTCTTAACTTCAACCTTTGACCAGATACTATGCTAATCCAAAACCTTCAGTTTAAACCTATCTCAAAACAAATAGCAAACCAACCCCCTACCCAATATTGTTGACGAAATAAATCCCAGGAGCAACTTTACTTATCGTAATTAGAAAGTGGTAAATTATAACTTTATCTATGCTGTATTATGATAGTACATGTAAAGTTTATTGTTATCTTTCATTTCTTTAGTGTAACAAGATGGAATACCCAATGATGTCAGATCCTCACAAACCTGTGCCCCTTATTACACAAAGTAGAATCATTGTAAGTGTTATGTCAATTTTGAATTTGACTAATTACTCAATATTTCATACTCATTTGTGATGTGTGTTTGAATTGATCCATCAAACAATGTAATTGCATGCAAAACATTTCTGTTTGTCATTTTTTAAAATTGCTTTTGCTGTTACTATGGAAAGTAAACAAAAATATGGTGTAAACACTTTTTTAAGTGAAAGTATTACATTTTTATATTGTTTCAGCTTGTCATTTTTTTCTCCGTTTCTTCATGAGTTAGACCTCCCTTGGAATGTACAACAAGGCAAAACAATCAGACAAGATCTTGCGAGGTATGTTTTATTGTATGTTTATTGGACATTCAAGATCATGTTATGTTACTGTATGTATATTGAGCACACAAACAAAAAATGATAAGGTATGTCACACTCACATTTTATATTTACTAATTTAATTTTTACAATTTTCATTGGTCTTGAATTTCTTAAAACTCATGGATTTATTATTGCTTGTACAAATTTTCTTCACATTTGTCTCGATACATTCAAAGTAATTACCAGTAGTTATTAAGGTTAGATCTTATATTAACATTTCTCCTGTTTGAATATCATTTCAACAGAGTTTAAAGTATCTGATGCAGTCAAGGTGAAAACCCAGGAAAGCTTACATAAGATACTGGATATGTCAGAAGCTAACCTTCCTCCAGTCCCAAACCTAGATTCACCTCTTATGCTTGATGATATGGGTGTAGGTCTGGTACAGGTGGTCCAGCCATCCTCTCCAGAAGCACGTATTCCCGCACCAAAACCAGTCTCTATCATTCCAGCACCAAAATCAGTCGCTGTCATTCCGTGAGTGCTATTGTAACCATTTATTAATGTTGGCTTGAAGTTTTTTGTAAGAATGTATAAAATTCAAATCCCACTGCACACATACAATCATCTCACAGTGATCAGATTTTAAAAGAAATTATGAAAATTAAACGTAAAATATTCTTGATTTAGGTTCGTAATACTCATATGACTGGTAAAATTGAAATTGCAGGATATATATTTGGTCTTACAGGAACGGACAAGTCGGCTTTGAATCAGGCACAGTCAGGTGACTGGTCTGACATATTTTTTTGCTGGTTATTTGAAATCACTGGCATATCAGTTCTGTATCTTTTCTAAAAACAAGCCAATTTATGAAATGTACATTTACAGGATCTTTAAAAATCTTTCTTTCATTATAACTATTGTAATATTTCTCTTCAAGGTATTAACATTCTTCAAATATAGATTGAATGAAATCTTCTGTTACCTTCAGTTCTCACATGGACCAAAACAAAGGCTTGTCATCTCATGGAGAAAGGGCACTGGATCCTGATAGTACTCATTCTAGAAATCACATTCCTCTTTCAGTTAATTCAAGTCCGGAGGTTAGTTCCTATTTCACCAGCTATTAGTATTTAAAGATTGATTGTGCTGTACTTCTTATCAAAACAATTCACTGTTGTTCCATTTAGAATGTGATATTGAAAGTCTATCTGATCTTATTTCATCTGTCGTATATAATTCAATTAAAGCATAACAAAATTTAACTAGAAAGGCCGTCAAAGGCGGCAGACCCACGCCTTAACCCAATAGGTTTTGTTTTGTTGCGATTATTTTTGTAAGCAGTAGCCATTCAAAGGGGATAACAAGAGGCACATCTCCCCCCCCCCCCCCAATAAATTTTGCCATATCCAGGTCATAGCTTTGTGTGTCCCCACCCTTGAAAAAATTCTTCTGAAAAAGATATTTTATTATTGAAACATCCCTCCCCTAAAAGTAATTGATTAGACATGTCAGAGAGCGTGGCGTGGTGAGAAAAAAAATGTTAGCAATTTGTATTCAGTGTTCAGTCATGTAAGTGTTAGTAAATGTATTCATGTTCTATCTTTAAATTACATTGCAATTGGGGTTGTTGTTTTTTCTTCATCGGGCTTGGATAAAATAAATATGACGACAAAATAAGTTGGATCTCGACTTCAAAATGCATGCGAGGCACAGAGCTTACTCACTCAGCTCAGTCACCACCCATCAACAAAGTCAAAGTGGATACTGGCGTGCATGTATTCGGCGAACCTCGATCAGCCACCAAATTTTGCAAATCCACACAAATTAAAAAGAAATACAGTGTTTGTATATATTTTACAACTACGAAATCCACTCAAACAGACATAAATGAGTTATAAACTAACTCAAATCTCAAATGACAGGACCGTTATGGTTATAACCCAAAGAAAAAAGTTCAATCCTACTACAGTCAGTAAGGCACAGGCACTGTACTCCCTGGGGTTATGTACTCCCTAGCCCGACCAGATCGCCGTCACTTCGCGACAGCGCTGTGTATAGTTATGTACGTACAGCTAGCTACACAGCCCACTCACTCAGATCAACACACGCGAACGCTCGCGAGTGCGATAGACTCACTCACGTCGAACAAACTCACCAGATTTTCACCGAAAACAATTAAAATCACGTACTACACGTCCACCAGGATAAAATAAATCACAAAAACTTCCACAACAAAGTGGAAAGAACCGGGGAAAATAAACAGAAATGCACAGAAGATAAGAAATAGAGGAGAAGCCGTAGGGGTAGGGTAGCCTGAATCTAAATGAATTTGTAGTTAAAAAAGGTATCGCGCGCAATCCCTTGTTGCTGGGATACGTTGGCTTTGAATATTCATTGTAGGCTCGTACGGATTTGAAGTGAAATGGCAAATAATGGGTCTAAAAGTCTTCTAAAATTCATAAACCTGAAATAGACTTTTGGTGAGACGAAGTAATGAGTGTTTTGATTGGCCAAAATATTTCTGCATCTGCAGGCGAAGTTTGGGGTCATCAATCTTTCTAGTTTCTTTCCTGTCACTATCTGAACTGAAGTTCCTATACTTTACTACAGGGTCAAAACTTCAAGGTCACACAGAATGTGCAGGGGTCAACCAATCATCACCAAAATCTAATCGATTCTTTCCTGTCACTTTCTGAACATTCCCTGAAAATTTGGTGCAAATCCGTTCACCCGTTCTCTTGTTATCTTGTACACAAACAAACAAACAAACAAACAAACAAACAAACAAACAAACAAACAAAAAAAAAAACAAACATACGGAGCCCTTTACATAACCCTGCCGATTTCATCGGCGTGGGTAATAAATGGTGATAAGGATACCCCGTGAAAGCTTACAAGCTTATTTCCAATTGTAACCTAAATTTGTATATATGTGTGTCTGTTATAACTAACCTTGATTACAAGATGACCACTGAACTGTGTGATTATGATCTAATGTAGATGTAGAAGTATTATACAAATTGACAGGATTACCCGTAAAAAAACTTACTCAAGTATATTTTTTAAATTGTTGCTTTTCTCAGCTTTTTTGCTAATTAAATAGATAATTTTGAATTTACATGATAATATTTGATAACTTTTATCATGATACATCATCAGCAGCTTTTGTTTACATTTTCATTTAAAAACAAGTCACTTAAAAGGATGTTTTTACACTTGACTGAAAGTAGAGCATATCAAAGGATTTTTTGGTCGAAAAATAATTGAAGTATTGACACATGATAAAAATGATGTGATGGTGAGGTATTTGTTAAATATTGTCTTTGTTTTCTTTAATAGATATCACCAGTATCAGAAGCTGCAGCGATGATGCAGTCATCATTTAGCCTTAACAGCGTATTCCCTGGCAGAGGTATGTAGAAAATAAGTGATGAAAATGACTTATGGTGATTTTTACATGGTTCCTCTACCCATAATTCTTCAATAGAAAAAGTTCAATTAGAAAAGTTATTGTGAAATATTGAAAAAAGGAAAGGATTTGATAGGGGAAAAAAGGAAAGGATTTGATAGGGGAAAAAATTGGTGAAGAACATTAAACAAATTTTGATTTCAAAATCAATTGCGTTACTTTGGAGATGTAATCTTCTATCTTGTGTTCAATAAATGTTCTTGTATCTATCAAATGTTATTCCTGTTATTGCTTTCCTTCAAAATATGATTATAGAGTTAGAAATGTATGTTGTAATATATGGAGATTCAAAAGAAAGCAGTGAGTAAAATGGGCAGTTTTGATGTAGCCGTAACAATTAATAGGAGGACAGAGTACAAATACATACTGTATATGTCAAAGTTTTTTTTATGATTTAAATTTCATTTTGTTTGACAGTTATTTATTTTCATTTTCAGATAATCCTATACACTGTACTTTTAAACAAAATGAAATATCTCTTTTGATTTTGATGAATTAAAGACTTTTTATTAAATCTAATTAGTATGACTTTTTGTGCTCTCTGTACATTTTATTGGTTCAAACCATTACATGCCATTTTAGAAATACTTTAAGAATTTGAAACCTTTACTTTTTTCTTTAGACTACTTTTCAGAGATAAAAGATAGTCTTCTAAAACAGCTGCATAGACAGAGACAAAGGTGACTATACAATTTACATTTATTGATTTACAAACTGACTGCTATATATGCCACATTCATATAACACCTGTCATCTGGGTAGCATAACACAAAGATTTGCATTGGCAAATCAAGATCGTTGTTACGTGCACATCTTGTTCAAAAAGCTCACCCTTGACCAATCAGAATGGTTGTTTCAAATTTGCACTTGATTGCAAACCTTGTGTTAGGTAGGTGGCCCTGATCTGATAGACGGTTAGAAGGTCATTTGCTCTTTATGATTGATTATAATTGATTATACAATTTACATTTATTGATTTACAACTGACTGCTATATATGCCACATTCATATAACCCTTGACCAATCAGAATGGTTGTTTCAAATTTGCACTTGATTGCAAACCTTGTGTTAGGTAGGTGGCCCTGATCTGATAGACGGTTAGAAGGTCATTTGCTCTTTATGATTGATTATAATTGATTATACAATTTACATTTATTGATTTACAACTGACTGCTATATATGCCACATTCATATAACACCTATCATCTGGGTAGCATAACACGAAGATTTGCATTGGCAAATCAAGATCGTTGTTACGTGCACATCTTGTTCAAATACCTCACCCTGGACCAATCAGAATGGTTGTTCCAAATTTGCACTTGATTGCAAACCTTGTGTTAGGTAGGTGGCCCTGATCTGATAGAGGGTTAGAATGTCATTTGCTCTTTTTGAACAATATTATTTACATCCTACCTTGTAAGTTCTTTTATTGACAAAGTTTATAAAAGCACAACTTCTGTGAAATTTATTCCACAGCTTAAAAATACATGATGTTACCCCCAAAAGTTAATTTGGTTCGTTCGGATTATTTTGGAGAGAATTTGTAAATACAGGACATTTTTTTGGGGGGGTTGCCCTGCATATATACATCACATGATTACAGATTGATGAGAATAGACCTGTTTACTAATATATTCAAATTTTATGCATACAATGGTTGTTCTTGACAACCTGGAAGCTTGTTGGAGGCTTGTCAGGCATAGCAACAAATAATGTATGCAAAAATGGATTCCAAGTATTGTAGTTCATCCATTAATAACAGGTTAATGGAATACTAGGTCCCCAGGAAAGAAACGTCCATAAATTTGAATAAGTTTGTAAACGGGTCTATTGAAAATGATTTTGATTTTTTTTTAAAACTTTGCTTTGTTTTTAGTTCTGCCCTGAAGACACCTAGGAAGTCCCACATACCAACCAGACGTCACTCCTCGGTCAGGAAAAACCTCAACATGGAGTTTGAAAGAAAATCAGGTCAGAAAATAGAATAGTTGAAAAAAAAGTAGAAACATTCAGAAAAAATTCATGGAAAATATAGTGATCAGAGAGATTGATGAACAAAAGAATGAGATGTGGAAAATGAGGGAGCAAAGAAAGAAAGGCAGGGAAAAAGAGGGATAGAGGTTTGGAGATTTCCAGTAAGCCTGTTTTCATGGTATTCAGAAGTTTATTTCTGGTGTATTCACATACATCTTGTTAATTTTATGTAAGTATCAATAATAATAGTGTGTTTTAGTATAGCGCAGTGTTTTTTCCACTTTAATAAAGACTTTTTTTCCTTCAATTGTCTATATATTTTTTTCAGTGCATACATGTGCATTAATCAGTTATAACCACTTGTGATATGCTTAAAAAGTTTCAAAAGAAAATATTCATAGGTGTGTACAAAGAAAATTAGATCATTTTCTTTCTTTTGGGGGGTACATTTCTGAGCTTCACTTAGAAAATGATGCTACCAAAAAGTTAACGATGTTATCTTTTCACCCATAAAAAATTTGGATAGACATTTTTTTGTCAGTGCCCCTCCATCCCCCTCCCTTGTTAAACAGTAGGTTTACCATTATTTTCAGGAAGTGTTCAGTCATCAAGAATGTCAGTTGACGGGAGTCTACAGCACAGTGATGTCGTTCGAAGATCTGACTTGATCCCAAAGGTATGATACTCATCAGTCATATTATTCTTTCACTCGTTTCATTTTAATATGATTTCAGCCTGCTTTCCAAAATCATAGCAAATGCAAGAGTATAAACTTTGAGAGGCAGTTAATTGTTCATCATTTAAATGCAGTGGAGCAGAAAAAAGTATGGCCGTGGAAAGCTTGCAAAGACACCTGGTGATAAAAGAAATACTTTTAACTTTACGAAAGGAAATCTGTTTGTAAAGTTACGAATGACTTTACGAACGACTAGAACATGTTCTTGGGTGCTATACTAATCAGATTCTCAATCATTTAGCACAAGAACTGATCCCCAGTCATGCGTAAAGTCGTGCGTAACTTACGAACAGCTTTATGAAACACCCCCCTGGTTTGCATAATGAGTTAACTGTAGGAATTAAAATGATAGAGCTTGACTTAATTGAGCATGCTTGTTTATAAATCAGTTGGATGAAAACTTCAATAATTCCAAAAGTGACATTAAAAACAACACCCCTTAATATTCATTGTATAAAAATCTATACATATTTTTCCTGATTACTTTCAGATTAGAATGATATATTCTGAAATCAACTTTATGTATTTAGATGCAGGGTTTTTGTTTTCTTTTAAAGTTATACTGGAGCCACAATGCATTGGGAAAAAAAGAATTCCTCTGGTTGCATTCCATATGTGGAAAAATGGTCCGGAGAAAAAAGTTTTTTTCTTCTTTTGTTATAAATTAATGTTTAACAATGATAGCATCACAGCATTTCCATAAATTAAAGGGGTAAAAAGGTAGAATAATAATTATCTCACTTTTATATGTTGTTTTTCTTTTTCTTTCTATTTTTGTAGTGTGTAGGGACATGTTTGTGATATGCAATATATAAATATGGCATATTATCATTATTACAAATTCTGCGTACTGGTATGCAAGAATAGCATATTTTATCATTATTATCAATTAATACTATTTATTGATATGAACCTTTTTTCATGATCAAGTCAAGAAGTCCATCCAGACTCACTGAGCCAGCCAAACCTTATGTCACAAGAGGTCCATCATCATCATCTTCATTGCCTAGATCCAACGCTCCCCATACCATCACAGCACCTCCATCATCAGCCATGACAAGAGTCAATGCGTTTGAGGAATGTGCAAGGACACTCCAGGACCAGGCACCACTTGACATATCCGTTGATGAATTCTTCCCCCGGGTTGAAACACAGGTAATGTAAAAAAAAATTGTTGAACAGATATGTGTATACTTGATATGATAATTAATAGATTCATTTATGTAGTGTAGCTAATATACAGATATACTCTACTGCACTTAATACAGAGTATCATATTATTAACAGCTTTAGCTGAGCCCCCATGATATAGCGCTAAGCATTCAAGGAATTTTTTCTTGTCAGGTCCCCATTTTCCTCACCTGGGTGGAGAGTGGCAAGTGTAAATTAATGTCTTGTCAAAGGATGTTAGAGCCTTCGCAGCTATATACATGGGATATACATGTTGACAAATAAACATGGACATCATGATTCATACTTTATTGTATTCACTCACTTTCAGTATATCAACTTTCCTTGCAAAAATTTTACACAAGATGGATTGTCATGTAAATTGTGTAATGAAGTATAAAAGTTACATAAAATTATTCATGCAAATAGAATCTTATGATAGAGATTTACTGTAATTCTAAATATTTTGCTTGATGAAGGACATAGGAAAATAATAGAATAGACATGTTTTTCTACATCAGTGATGAATAGGAAGTGTACTTTACATAAACCGTTCCATTCCTTATACTTATATTCATTTGCAAATTTACAAAGTGTATGCTCTTTGATTGATAGTAAATTATGGAAGGGCAACCCTTTAAGACTCATTCTGGGTGTTGTATTATTTTCAATCTAATAGCATTCAAATCAGCTTGATTAAACTTGACTTGAACAATTTCAAGTAATTTTGTGATATCCAGATTAATCCAGATATAAAGTATGCAGTTGAAATAATTAAGAAAATGTTTTCATCTTATGCAGATGCTTTCTGGAGAACACACTGTAGACATGCTGGACTACATTCAACTCAGCTGCAGCAGCAACAACGATAGCTTCTCCTATCCTGATCCTCGTCACATGGTTGGCAACATCGTCCCTGTATCAGCTCTCATCTACCCTCCACATCTCGACCCAACAATCCCATTCCAGGAGGCAGAAAGATACAGTGTACCAGCAAGGAAACGTAATCAGCATGGGATGATTGTACTCCAGAAAGGGAAATACCAGCCCTATGTGAGTGGATCTGATGAGGATTCTCCTGCCTACACCCTTCCGTTACCCCCTCCACCTGTGCTGCCCCCAAGCTCTCCGAGCCCACCCCAAATGTTCAGACAGAGAATGTACTAGTTAGGACAGATTCAAGCTAGAAGCAAGGAAATTTAGTAAACATGGAATGATTGTACTGAAAAAGTGGAAATTTTCATGCGATTAATTTTTCACGCTCGGCCGAGTAAGATGAATTTCACATGTTTTTAATTTCGCTGATGCGCTAGGCTCATCATGTGCAAAAGAATACATAAACAAAAATATTCGCATATTTTTATTTTCACGCTAATTTCATGCCTTGCAAAATGCGCGAAAATTTCCACACCGCAAAATATATTAATGAGAAGTACCCCAGCCATATGTCAATAGTTCAATCTGAAAAGGATTTACCCATCTACAGCACCCTTTTGTTACCCCCTCCACCCATCCTGCCTCCAAGCTCCCTAAGTCCACACCACATGTTCAGACAGATAATATATGTATTAGGACATTTTTAGGAAACACAGCTAGTCAAGATGGGATGATTTACTCCTGACTGTTTTTGGGCGGGAGGGGTAGGGGGAGGGGGAGAGGTACCAGCTCTGTGACAGTCGATCTAATGAGGATTCACCCACCTACATCTCATCTAAAGATTCTTATGAATAGCCAAGAATCCAAATATTAATAATTTATAGTTTGTGAAAATATTCTGTGATCTTTGATGATTTTTTCTCTTTGAGTCCTCATCATGATATCTATAGATAAGTGATTTGGAAAGGTAACATTCAGAAAGTAATACAAATACATTTACTTAAAATAATTTCAAATTGTAGAGATACATGTATGTTTATTCTTTTCAATAATTACACTTTCTCTTCTCACCATCATCATCGAAGGAAGGGGGGGGGGGGGGTTGGAGATAAGGAAGACAATCTCAACCTTAGAGAGAAGTGGGACTTAGATATCTATGTATGTTTCTATTGATTGCCCCTCATTAACAAAAAATGATTTGTTATATGCTGTCACATTTGGTATTCCAGGATGATTCATAGATTGTTGGAATACTAAGTTCATGAATTTTGTTATTCTCTTTTACATATGTGAGAAAAATTTATTTCCCAGGCCAGCCCGATAGATAGCATACATGTAATTTTGAAATGACTTTAAGTTAAAAGGCTACAGGGATTTGAAAAATCTGATCCTGATTTTAAAGAAATTAATCATCGTATTGGTCTTAGTAAATCTACAGCCCTGGAATAAGGGTTGTATAATATGCATACAAA
Source organism: Heliocidaris erythrogramma (assembly GCA_025617745.1). Lineage (NCBI taxonomy): Eukaryota > Metazoa > Echinodermata > Echinoidea > Camarodonta > Echinometridae > Heliocidaris > Heliocidaris erythrogramma. The sequence goes on from CM046869.1 coordinate 29,876,087, forward strand.
TTATAAAACTGATTTGTCTTTGTATTTCATTGAATGAATAACAAATTCCAGCAATTGTACCTAGCTTTTATGATATTTTATTTCTTTCTTACCACAAAAATAACACTATCAGTAACCATTCTTGGTCTAATAATTTTGTCCATGGCTGTATGTAACAAGAATTAAAGCAGATTCTTGCAAACAAATTGCCTTAAATAAACCATTCAAGCTGCATAGGAAATATGCTTGTTTGGTCGCTCACAGTATTATTCTGATATGTAGTGATAAATACTTGACATTTGCTGTGTATATTTGTAAATATGTGAATATATGTTTATATCTTCAATAAAAGTGTTTGATACTTGTATATGAGATGTTTGGTGTTCTGTTATTGTGAAATTATTACCCTATGCACACTGAAAGGGATAAACTGAATATTTCGAGGAAAACAGCCTGTTTATATTGTGTGTGTAAGAGTAGGACTATGATGAAAGGCTATATGTGAAAAGGAGCTGTATGTGATTGATGAGAGATATACATGTAGAAGACCAAAAATGGATCAGAGTACTGAAAAAGAGAATATGAGGAGGGGGGGGGGGGGGGGGAGGACTGAGTGGATTAGAGAAATGCTGAAATTAGAAATGTAAGTGACACATGAAAAAGTAGTGGAGGGGGTATAGCAGTGACCCCCATGAACTGAATGGATAGGATTTGTGAGATTAGTAAAATTAAAGGTATGTGTAGCTATAGAGAGCCTGGGAGAAGTGTGACAATCAAATTCCAAGCAGGGGTATGTTTAGTGCACGATGAGGGGATGTATGACCCCCTCCACTCCCCACCTTGCACATCATTACATTTAATTTTTTTTTTTTTTACATTTCCATGATTTTTGGTCCTTGACCCTTGACCCCCTTTCCTCCCCCCCCCCCCCCCCCCCCCCGAAATTAAATACGGTGTCAGCCCGTGCCTAATGAGATTCCCTTTGCTTGTTCCTGATTGGTTCAAATGCCGTTTTTCGCGCGAACAGGCATGTATGCTCGCGATCGCATAATCATAACAATGGGCGTGTGTGTACGTGTACACACTGCAGTGCTGCGCATGCACAGTATACGTGCATCTACTGTAAGTTCATAGATCTACGGTACATATACCGTACATGTAGTATTTTGTAATAGGAAATTCACACGTGGATATAACACAAAAACACAACACAGGTGCCATTTATAGGCAAAGCTTTGTTTTTTCATTGAGTCTGTATCCAGGTATTTTTGTGTATAAGAAATCACTTGAACTAGCTCTCTGAACATTTGAAATTGTACTTAGTCTTAGCAGATAGTAAGTGGACTTGAAGTTGATGATTGAATTGTATTGATGAAAATGATGATGGTCGATCGGATGGTTCGGTAGTGCACTGCACTGTGCAGACTGCAGGCATGTGACTGGTGAGGCATCTTGCTCAATTTTAGTTTTTTACTTTTTTTAAAGACAATCTTGACTTTTGATCTTGTATTTAATAATCACTAAATCAGTAAGTTACTAGGCCTAGTTACAAGTGAAAGTTAGATCTAACTAGTAACTGTAACTTTAATTAATACATGTATTAATCTTCTTCCGGTCAGGTACAGTCCACTGCTGGCGTATTATCATACCTTGTGTTTGTCATGTGCTAAGCCTACCCTCAACTCCTACAGTGTGCAAGTAAAAAGCTTCTACAATTTTCAATTTTCTATGTGCAACTAATACCAGGCAGAAGCTCGATGGAGCTTAACGTGCTGCTTGAAGCATGAAGAGCTCCAAGCATATGCCAAGCCCAAGGAGGTACAGCTGATGATGGCCGGTTGCGGTGATAAGGGGTTCTACAGCCTGTACAATACATTCAACAGCTGTAATATAAATCAGAATTTTACGCTCTTTACATTCCTTAGTCATGTTAGTAGGCCTAAACAAATCTCAAGATATTGGCATGAACAAAAGAAAAAGTGGCATTCTACGTTAGCGGAATGGTCATTCATAAGCGACAAAGACTAAGGCACACTTTAAACAATTTAACTTTAAGGTGAGCATTTATTACCAAATCACATTCCAGACTTTGAATATTTTTAAAGGGAAAAATAGAGAGAAAATGAAATAAGATTCCCAATTTATAAAGAAAATGTCATCTCCCGACCACTCATAGGTACATTCCTATACTTCGTGTGTATAATGTAGGCAGTCATACACCTCATCTTTTTAAAACACCACTGCACAAAAGTCACCAATATTCACTCAAAATCGGCATTTAATTTTCAAAAACCAACCCCAAAATATCCAAGAAATACAATAAATTCAACTCACCAATGTTGGAAAAGATATTTACAAAAATGAAATCCGCAATTTACTGTTGATTCTCGCGAAACGAGCTATCGGAGTCATTGTGTACATTTCCTGGTCGCCGCGGGCGCTGACATCTCCCCAAAAGAGTTTTGTCCTCAAAAATTCGGTCCCTATGGCGTACACGGAAAAGTTCCGATTTTCTGTGTGCGCGATCGTAAAGATCGATGTGCCCTTGCGATCCCGAGTTTCTTCGTGGACAAAAATTATATTGGCCGATTTTAGTCTAAGACATCGGCAGTTTGTAAACAACACGCGATCGCGAAACAAATCGGCGGGGATTTCTCCGGTTTTGGACAAGATTTTGACTTTGGATTTTGCTGTAAATATCAAAAGTTCTTCCTAACGGCCATTTGAGGTAGGAGTGAGATTTTTAAGGGCTGAATTTGAAAGCAAGTATTTAAAATATTTATCTTATTTTCCCCCCATACCTTTAGTACATGCGACAGAAAATACCAACTATTTTACAGAAATGTACCCGGGAGTGCTCCCGACAGTTGTTTTAGATCTACTGTTGAGAATTATAAATATAATTTTGTCTGAATCTTGGTAGCACTCCAGTAGTCAGTGGTTTACTCTTTACTTTAGTTTTTTATCTCCTTTCAGACTCCCCTACATGTAAGTAGAATGTTCTGATTTCAGCATGTGGTGTTGCATGCATCTGTTCAATTAATTCGTTCTTATATTAGATCTAGTGGTATCTAAAAACGGGGCTGTCGCACATAATCAGTCACTCACGTGGTAGTGAAAATAGCTTGAAGATTTTCCTGTCCTTTTGTTATCAGCTTCCTTTTCCCCTCTGGTCAGGGCTAGATTTCAGCAAACATGTTCCTTTTTAGCTCACCCGAGCCTCGAGTGAGCTATTGCGATGGAAATTTTTCCGGCGTGCGTCGTCAGTCGTCCGTTAACTTTTTACATTTTCATCTTCTCCAAAACCCATGATCGGAATTCAACCAAACTTGGTAGGAATCATCCTTAGGGGTAGGGGACCCAAAGTTGCTAAAATGGTACATGTGGCCCCCAGGGGGGCCCAGGGGGAGGCCCAAATTGTAAAAGCTATGTAAATTTCAAACATCTTCTCCTGAACCAGGCATAGCTCAGACTTGGTATTGTGTATCACTGTATGGAGATACTGTACCTCTATGGATGAAGAATGAATGTTGTTTATGAAATTTCTCTGAGTGGCCGTATAGGGGCCCTGTAGGGGTAACATACTGGAGGGGGGGGGGGGCGCTGCCAGGCAAATTGTACATTCTGATCTTCTTCTCCAAAACACATGATCGGAATTCAACCAAACTTGGTAGGAATCATCCTTAGGGGTAGGGGACCCAAAGTTGCTGAAATGGTACATGTGGCCCCCAGGGGAGGGCCCCCAAGTGTAAAAGCTATGTAAATTTCAAACATCTTCTCCAGAACCAGGAATAGCTCAGACTTGGTATTGTTTATGGAGATACCTCTATAGACGAAAAATGAAAGTAGTTCATGACATTCTCAGGGTGGCCCCATAGGGGTCCTGCGAGGGCAAGGTTAATATGCAGGAGGGGAAATGAACATTCTTTGCATGATTTGTTGTATGATTCAACCACACTTGGTGGGAATCATCCTTAGATGTAGGAGATTCAAATAATACATGACATTGTAGACCATGGGGTTGGGGGGGGGGGGGGGAATTATGTTAATTTCTAACATCATCTCATGTACATCCTCCTAGTTGTTTCAATTTCTAACATATCTCCTGGTAGTGTTAGAGAGAACATGCACCAGATGTGAATTGATCCACCTCAGGTGAGCATCGTGCCCCCTGGGGCTCTTGTTTTTTTAAGTGGCAGTTTAATTCTGAGAAAAACTGTTTTGGGACAAGCCATAGGTTAGAAAACGGATGATCTGGTTGTAAGTCGTACTAGTGACTAGCTGCATATTTGAAAATCTGGCCGAACTGATTCTTCGCTTTTCAGAATACTAGGCAAAGGCATTGCCTGAATGTATATATATGCATGGCACAAGTACACTATAAATAGAGCTGAGTTCAAAGTATCCCAGTTTCATTCCCCTTTATTGAACTATAAAAGTATTTACAAATGAGATAGGGGAAAGTATGAATTGAACAAAATACATAAATGTTTCCAGAAGGTCAACTTTGAAAAAAGATTGTAATTCAATTTTCTTGTTTGCTCTTTCAGTGTATTTGCACCATAAATATCAGTAATACAGTATGCAATGCACAATCATCCTCTGAAATTGCATGCATTATGATCCGTGTTGATTTTCACAGTGAAGACTGTATACAGCTCACAATTTTTTTACAAAACTTATTTTTTTTTGTAGTTTCCTTCTTAGCTGACCTGAGCCTAAGGCTCGAGTGAGCTATTGCGATGGAAATTTGTCCGTCGTGCGTCGTCCGTTAACTTTTTACATTTTCATCTTCTTCTCCAAAACCCATGATCGGAATTCAACCAAACTTGGTAGGAATCATCCTTAGGGGTAGGGGACCCAAAGTTGCTAAAATGGTACATGTTGCCCCCAGGGGGGCCCAGCGGGAGGGCCCCCAATTGTAAAAGCTATGTAAATTTCAAACATCTTCTTCTCCAGAACCAGGCATAGCTTTGACTTGGTATTGTGTATAGAGATACCTCTATAGATGAAGAATGAATGTTGTTCATGAAATTTCTCTGAGTGGCCCTATAGGGGCCCTGTGGGGGTAACATACTGGAGGGGGGGGGGGGGGGGGAGGCGCTGCCAGGCAAAATGTACATTCTGATCTTCTTCTCCAAAACACATGATCGGAATTCAACCAAACTTGGTAGAAATCATCCTTAGGGGTAGGGGACCCAAAGTTGCTAAAATGGTACATGTGGCCCCCAATTGTAAAAGCTATGTAAATTTCAAACATCTTCTTCTCCAGAACCAGGCATAGCTCAGACTTGGTATTGTGTATGGAGATACCTCTATAGATGAAGAATGAATATTGTTCATGAAATTTCTCTGAGTGGCCCTATAGGGGCCCTGTGGGGTTAACATACTGGAGGGGGGGGGGCGCTGCCAGGCAAAATATACATTCTGATCTTCTTCTCCAAAACACATGATCGGAATTCAACCAAACTCGGTAGGAATCATCCTTAGGGATAGGGGACCCAAAGTTGCTAAAATGGTACATGTGGCCCCCAGGGGGCCCAGGGGGCCCAGGGGGAGGGCCCCCAACAGTAAGAACTATGAAATTTCAAACATCTTCTTCTCCAGAACCTGGCGGGGGGGGGGGGGGGGGCGAATTATGTTAATTTCTAACATCATCTCATGTACATCCTCCTAGTAGTTTCAATATCTAACATATCTCCTGGTGGTGCTAGAGAGAACATGCACCAGATGTGAATTGATGACCTCAGGTGAGCGTCGTGCCCCCTGGGGCTCTTGTTTTGTTTAATCGCATATATGTATGTTTTTGCCATTGTTGATTTTTATGATTAAGATAAAAGAATAATTAAATATCATAATTGATAGGATTGAAGTAAATTGAATACATCATAAATCCCGGTCAGGGCATTGTAAGTTTCTCACATTTCTTTATGATATAAAAGAATAAATTGAACTGAACTGAACTGAACATATACATGATAAAATGATGGGAGTCAGGAGTTGGTCTAGCGGTAACGTCTGCGAGCAGCTCACTGTATTCACCTACAAACCGACTCTGATCGGACCCAGGTTCGAATCTCAGTCACGTCTTTCGGATGGTGACGTTGAAGGTCTGTCCCAGATGAAAATCATCATATTTGATTGATACACGTCTGTCAAGAACTCAATCACGCACTCACACACACACACACACACATAAAAGAACTGAAGGGAAGATGATCAATTCATACCAAAAAGGCAAAGCATAGACTTACTTTGAAATTTATTTACATGTAAGAGTTAATTTATATGTGCCACTAAAATGCAGTTGGAAGTTTAGTCATACCAGGCCTCTCGAGGGCACAATGCATCTTATTTCTGTTATGTCTCCAAGGGTGCATCCCCACAAATGACAAAGTGTAAGAATTAGACGAATTCATATTGAAGATGTTCATCATCAAGGTGTTCATGTCGGCAAATATCTTTGTGATTTTATCTAGGAGGAGGAAACTATGGCCACAAATCTGACACTGAAGGCAACAGACTTTTAACCAGGTCAACGCATAACCTGGTTTTACAGTGACGAAGTCTATCGATTCAGCCATGTCTTTCCTCAGAAGACCCACCGTCATCATTTTGGAATTGGCGATGCCAGCTGTACCACCTCACTTTTGCCAATTACGTGATCTTGGAATTTGGATAAAGTCTAGAAATATATAAACGCATTTTGTTGCATGATGGCCTTTCGATCCTTATTGTATCCTTTGGGTTTCATGTTTTTTTCTTTCTGATTTTACGAAGTATGCATGTGATTGATGCAAGTCACATTGAATGACTCCTCTTGCAAACAGTTCCTCGTTCTCAACCTTCCGATGGAGCTTCCGATTTCCCAGTTCTAGGGCACTAATTTTTGATTTGCTGCCAAGCTGGTTTCTTGAAGGTGCTGTTAATATCATTTGAAGAAAGTGCAACCTCAATGCACCTCTCATTCTCTCCAGATGCTTTCCTTTCAACTTTTGTTTCAGAACATCCACAGCAGTGGATTGTTTCTGCCCACTTTATATGGAGTGTTATATCGATGCTACTTGAGGTGATTCTTGTAACCTATGATTCTGCAAAGGATCTTGGCCTTTTGTACCATTCTGGTTAGCGGCCTTGATGATACCCAGTATCTTTGGGATGCAATCCAGTTCCATGGAGACTGATATTTGCTTTAGTGACTTATTTGCTTGCCTACATGCTCTATTTGATGAGGTGATTTACTGAATTTAGCCTACATGTATGAGTAATCACTGAAATTTATCTGCCAAGTCTTCCCTGACTGACTGACTATCTATCCCATCACCACTAGGCTGTAGGCAATGCTTGAATGTGTCTTTGCAAGGAAGAAGTTTTAGTTCATAGTCCAAAGTATCCCAGTTTGATTTCCTCTTTATGGAACTATAAAGATATTAATTAATTAGATGGTAAAACAATTCTCAATAAAGCATTCACGCACGTATGGGTGCTTTGACTAGTCTACTGATAAATTGCTTTTAATCTATTAATTTGGGAATTTAAACTTGCAATATATTTGTATAGAAGTAAATTTTGAAGCTGATATTTTGGAGCCCCAAACATATGCAAAGCGAAATTTTTGATGTTGATGTAAATCAACTTTAATGCTTTAGCTTCTTCTTTCTCATTTTCAGGTCCAAGTCTATTACTGAAGATGAGCAGTTTTTCCGGATCAAGCAGCCACATCAGACAACAGTAACTCCTGAAGAGCTTGACTTTGACTTAAAGTACAATTAATGGAAATTAAAGAACTAACAAGATAGCATAACCCAACAACAGAGGGCGCCTTGGCCCAGTCATGATACGACTGAGCTCCTGCTTGCGACAACTTAATCCATTCCATTCATCCCATGCATCAATAGCGCCATCTGGGTGCAGACGGCAACCAGTTGCATGTACGATTGCAAGCAAACAACAAACACAGCCTCTGTTCATTTGCAAGTTGAGTTACCAAGTGCAAACAAGTAATCATCCGCTGAAGCAAAGGTCAACCTCCCCGTTCATTCATTTTTCTTCAAGCAAGTACATCAGACCAGACAGCAGAATGAGGGATCTTATAAATATTGCTTCTTTAGGGACAAGCTCAACCCTAGCAGCTAACGCTTCGCCTAGGAAACCACAGAAAGCTGTGAATCATGAAAGTTTGATGGAACAATCAATCGTAGGCTCCACAGATGAGGTGTACCAGGTATGGTGATATTTACAGAACTTTGGAGTTCTAGGCCCTGTCTTTTTAACAGTTGTGATTGATTCAAATTGATCGAAACCTGATGTCAAAGGCAGCTCTGTACTACAGAGTTAGGTGTTTGTAAGTTTGCAAATCTTGATAAGACAGGTCCTGGGCAACGTAATTGCATTTGAAGAGAAGGTTTCAGGACAGGAGTTATTTAAGGGCAAAATTTATAACATTTTGTTCTTCAAATCTGCAACAATAATATTTTTCTTTTAGTGCTACATGGAATCTAATAAAATGTGATGTCTCTGAAAAAATATACATGTATGTATGGTTAGAGTTACAAACTTTGTTGCAAAGTTGAAAAATGGCCAATTTCGATAAAAAACAGATTTTGAATCTCTCAATGTGTTGCCAATTTAAGTATTTTAAAAGCTTTTTCTCCTTTTTAAATTTCCTGGCATCAAACGCAATATGGTCATGCCACAACAATGGACACAGTGTGTGCAGAAGTTTTTGTTCTTTCAACTCATGCATCTACTGTAGTATAATTTTTAGAGCTCTTAATCAAAAGCTATTGAGCAAAAGCACAAAATGTGGTCAGTTGTCTCGAAAGTGTTAATAAGACAGGTCCTGGGCAACGTAAAATTTTTGCATTCTGAATTCTGAATTCTGAATGGTTCAATGGGTTGTTTATGTAAACAAATTATGTAAACAAACTAAACTGGAACAAAAACTTTCTGGAAATCTCCTTCACTGAAAAGCATGTTATACCTTGCAGATGATAAGAGAGACTGCGTGTTATATATTTGGTTGCATTATATGCATTATGCATGAGCTTGATTTCTTTCCTAATCCTTCTTTCATTCCTAATCCTTCTTTCATTCCTCATTATTTGGTTTAATGCATTTTCATTTCTCCCCAGGTCATTTGGCAGATATTATTTATCTGTAGTCAGCAGGATTTTTGCATTTGTTCATTTATGTAGTATCTGCACACAAGGTACAAATTAAATTGAAATTGAAATTTATTGATATAAAATTATGTCATAATATGACTGTCATCAAAACAAAACAAAAAAAACCTCAGCATAGGCATGTTGAATATATAGGGATGGAATGCAACAAAGTAAAGGCACATTATATTAAAACAATGCTGTACATTTATTATTAGATTATACTTGACTGAAAAAGAATGTAGTAATCCTTAGAAACAAAACAAAACATGATAGCGGCATATTGCATCTAGAGACACAACCTGGAACAACACGTATGAAAATTATATCAGAACCGATTGGCATGTGGGGATTATACTGTACAGGAAGTACCTTGATATTTAAAATATGCAAAATAGCTGAAAAGTTTGGACCAAACATTCATGCCACAGGTGTGTGTTTAGTCCATTATGTACAGTATTTCCATTTGCAGCGTATGTATTTGCCATTCAACAAGATTGAGTCAATTTCTTATAATTTTGATTATTCCAGAACTTCACAGTACACATCAATTCTTATGTACTATATACATGTATAATCAACCTTTCCCAGGGTTGGAAACAAAAAGAAAAAAATCATTTTTTATAAATTTCAGTCGATTTATTTGATTTAAAAAAAAATTATTGTCCTAAAAGTTGCTCCTATAGAAAAGAAACAGATTATTTTGGTACAGTGTAGATCTAATATCAGACATTATTTGGAATCCAAAAACTGTTAGATGAATTTTTAGCCCCAAAATTTAAAAAATCATTTTTTTTCAGTGATTTTTTTTGGGTCGCATCAGCAAAATCAACTGCATGTACATACTTGTATGTACAAAATGTCTTGCATGTATTATTTCTTTTTAAAGACTAAATCCCATCAATCATCCCCAAAAAAATTGTATGTGGTAAGATTACATGAAATCATCCTGAAACGACATTTAAATGATCAAGAGCATATTAGGAGGAAATGATTTCATATCAAGACATGTACAAGAATACTTGTGCACGTGCATATATTCGTACAGGTGCATCAACTGGTCTCATGAACCATTTGTTTCTACCATTATTTGTTTCTATAATTATTTAGAGTGTATTGTCTAAACTTGCAGTTAGTACCACAGTCAAACCTGCTTTAGCGACCACCTGTATAGAAGGACCACAATTTCTGTTTCCCTTGAAAAGTGTTTCTCATGGAAATGTGTATTAAAGTAGCCTGTACATAAAGACCACCTGCTCATAAAGACCACTTTTCTTGTCTCCCTTGAGCGGTCTTTATAGACAGGTTTCACTGTACTTGCAATATATCTCTTCACAGAGATTACTTGAAGCTGATATCTTGACTCTATTATACTTGCATGGAACCTCAAACAGAGCAAAATATGTTTTGGTGATTGATCTCCTTTAACCCTGTGAGACAATTTACCACATTTTGTGGTTTGGTTCAATAACTTTTGATTCAATAAGGAGACTGAATATAGAGTGGCAAAGGGGAAGGGGAAGGGGAAACTAATGGGGTGTTGCAAGAAAGTTGCAATCAATTGCAAATTGTAAAGCAAATTAGAACAACCATTCTGAATGGTTCAGGGTCTGCCCTTTCAAGAAGATGCGCTTGCAACAATGATTTTGATTGGTCAGTACCGATCAGTTGCAACTTGCAATCAATCGCAACTTTCTTGCAACACCCCATTAGATTACATTTTAGTAAATGGAGATTTGATTTGTAATATACTGGTTGCTGCTGTATTATCTGTACTAGAATTATGTTGCTTTGTATTAAGTTTGTCTTTGTTCATGTTTCTTTGATTGAATTGTAATCTCATTTTTGAATCAATAAAAACAGAAAAAAAAAAAAACAACTTTAGATTCAAAGCTTTAAAAAAATTACCAGGTGCATGATTAGAAAGAAGAATTTCTTTTTCACACATTATGTCCATTTTTGTTGCACATCCATCTTGTGCTTGATGCCAGAAATATTTATAATGAGAATAAGCTTTAAAATCTGTAAATTGGCAACACATTGAGAGATTTCAAAATCATTGTTTTTTCCAAATTTGGCAATTTTTTCAACTTTTCGACAAAACTTCTATGTATATCGTTTTCAAAGACATTACACCTTATTAGAACCATGTTGCACTAAAAGGAAAATATTATTGTTAACAATTTGAAGAACAAAATGTGATCATTTCAGCCCTTAAATAATTCTAGTCATGAAAGGGTTAAAAATGAATTCAGACTTGCCCTTTGAATCACAACGAGGAATGTTCAATACATTCCCAAACATTCCCAAAATATCCTAGAACTTTGAATACCCGAACCAGGTGACGAGTTTCAGGTTCAACAGGAACCAAATATATCCTGCCTTTGGCAGTTATGATATGTAAACTCCCAGGTTTGCACAGTGCAACTCTTGGATTTTAACCAAACCGTATGCTCACTTCTCATTTTGTGCATTTTTTTTTTTCTGATATGTAATATTAACATGTCAAAATGTGCGTTCTGTTTCAGGAAGCCGTTCGGAAGCTCAACACTTTGCAATCGAACGCCAAGACTCTGGATGAGATTCGTAAGAATCGGGACGTGGGTGCCTACAAGAATATCCCAGATGTCATTGACTATGCTGCTAGGGTTGGAATATCGGTGAGCTCAAACATTGTATGTCCCCTTTTTCTGATTTTTACTAGATAACCAACGACATAATTTTTTTTAATGGTATGTATATTCTTTCAAAGTGCATGTGTGGCTAGAGATATTTTGGAAATTTTTAAATTCAGAAAGCTATTATAGGCATGCAATGTAATGAACTCTTCATGTTAACTTGCACAACTACACACTGATGAAATGAAAATAAGTTGCACATAAATCATATATTCATATTTCTATAAGATAAAAATAAAAGATCAATATGCTCTGATTCAGAAGGAAATCAATAAATGCTTCATAATTGCTTTATATACCAGCCCCCTCAACAACAACAAACTAGATGAATATTCGACCGCGCGCGGTCGGAATTTATGCCTCCGCCATCACCAGATTGGAAATGTATGGCATACATGTACACTCTAAAAAGGACTGGTCCAACAAAATGACAAATCTTTTCACTTAAAATGCACAGGAGACAGAAAAATTTATTTCATTTCATTTTCATATAAAACTAGAAATATTTGATAACAAGGCTAAAAACCAGTAATTTCATGTAATTTTATGTAAATTGACCTCTGTGACCTCTGACCTTTGACCTACTTACCCCAAAATCTAATCAGTTCATCTTTATATGGGTATGCATACTGGTACCAAGTTTGAAGTTCTCACCTCAGATAGTTCTTGAGATATCGCGGTAACGGTGGTAAAAACCACTAATTCCATGTAATTTCATGTAAATTGACCTCTGTGACCTTTGAACTTTGACCTACCTACCCCAAAATCTAATCAGTTCATCTTCGTATACGGTAACATACTGGTACCAAGTTTGAAGTTCTCACCTCAGATAGTTCTTGAGATATCGTGGTAACGGTGCTAAAAACCAAGAATTCTTATGTAATTTCATGTAAATTGACCTCTGTGACCTCTGACCTTTGACCTACTTACCCCAAAATCTAATCAGTTCATCTTCGTATGGGGATACATACTAGTACCAAGTTTGAGGTTCCTACCTCAAATGATTCTTCAGATATCGCGGTAACGAGAAGTGGGACGGACGGACGCACGGACGGACGCACGGACGCACGGACGGACGGACGGACAACCCGAAAACATAATGCCTCCGGCACCCACCTTCGGTGGGCGGAGGCATAAAAAGTTTTCCCCAACTCTGGCAGGACTACTTACATCATGGTGTATTCATAATTCTTTGGAGAATTCTAGATGATTTTTGTGCCATGTCATCATCAGGCCATTTTGTTGTCTCACCATTCTTAGTTCTTAATTTTAATGAAGTGATAATCCTTTAAATGATAATTCTACCTGTAAACACTAGGTCATGCGAGGTCATGCGAGGTCAAGCACACATACACTACCTGTAGAGAGTTTACAACTGATGGACTCTTATCTTCTGTTGACAGTATGAGTTGTTAGATATACAACCAATCTTGAATCAACATGTACTTTTCAAGTGTGTGTTGTCTAGCATAAAGTAGGATGTGTGTATGAGGCCATTATGTTGAAGGTTAAATACAAGGTCATTCATTGTAGCCTGAAATTAATGATGTAATCGCATAAACCCCAAATATATATGATACACATATGGACTGTACCAGTAAAAAGAGAATAGTTTTTGTCCATTTTTTAAAGAAAAGTAGCCCTCAAATTATAAAAGCCAATATTTCCCAGAAGATTAATTGCTTCAATAACACAAGTCTGTATATAAACTCATCTCTCTTGGTTATTGAAATCAAACATTGACTGATTTATTGTATATCTTGTTTGTATGTTCCTAGCTTGAGAGACTTGATGAACTATCATGTATACATGTAGCTGGGACTAAGGGAAAAGGCTCAGTCTGTGCCTTCACTGAAAGTATTCTCCGAGCAAGTGGCTTCAAGACTGGATTTTATAGGTAATTTTTTTCTTGTCAGTTACGTGTAGTTTTGTTGCAGGTTTTATTCAGCATAATTTGTACTTGAGTGTTGACGTTCATTTGAAATAATTCTTCTTATGAGAAATATCCAGAGTGCAGAATGATGCCTTTGAAAGAAATTGTGTGTTATATGACATGGTGAAACTTTCTAAAATTCCAAACTAATTAAATTGTGTAAACCAATGAAAAAAAACATATCAGTGAAAATGTACAAATTAATGCAACATGCACAGTAAGCTTCATTTCATGAAAAGCTCATCACTAAAACCCAAATGTACTGTAACATTTCGTCTTGAGCATTCAACATAATTCTAGTATGTTTGAACAACTGTCTTTACGTATATGCATTGGTGGGGCAGAAGATGGAATCTGTAGCATACAAATTTAGCATTTTCACATTTGTTATTGATCATTTCTCAATGTGACTTTGTAGTTGTAAACATGAACTTTATAATATGGCATTTTCCTCTTATCTACTGCTTATCTCTTGAACTTAACAGACGAATAAAATACAGGTCATGTAAAGTAGGTTAAATTTGAATGAGGCTGTGAATATTTTCTATCCATTCTGTGTACTTGGAGTGATTAGTCATTATACAGAACATAGGAAATACATGTAGGTCAACTTTGATTTAGGTCATTCTTTCCATTCACAATGTCCAGAGGGAATTGCCAGAGGAGACTGTAGAATATAGACCAGGGTCCTGTTTCATAAACCTTGTTATCAATAACAAGTTACAATAATTGTTATAAGCTACTGAAATCCTTGCATCTGATTGGCTTTAGAGCAAATTTGTCATAGAAATGAGGCAGTTGTTACTGATAAGAAGTTTTATGAAACAGGACCCAGGGCTTGACACTGAAAGGTGCCCAGTAAACATGGGCCCCCAAAATTCTAACTACCGATCCCCCAAATTATTAACAGGGGGCGCCCTGCATACAGTCCCCCAAAAGGTCAATCCACACCCCCTGTGAAAAAATTTAGTGTGTGCCCTGTAGATCTTGTAGAATAGGTCAACTTTGAATCAGCGTGATTATCCATTCAGTAATAACAAGAGGGAATAGTTAGAGCAGACTATTGATCAGTATTTGATTATGTCTGGAATTTTTTTCTTGCATGTCCTTTATAATCCTGATACAGCATATAGGCTGTGAAATAATACTCTATGTATGCTGTTTTACAGTTCAACCTACTTTATCAAACTCCTGTATGGAAAGGAAATCGGTCTATAAAGACTGAATTTTGTGTCTCCCTTGAATAGGGTTTTCAAATTTCAAATTCAAATTTTGAATTTGAAAATAGGGTTTATCTTTGAAGCCTGTGTGAAAAAAACCAGAACCCATTTAAAGAAGAAAAAAGACACCTTTCATGTATCCCTTAAATAGGATTTTATTCCCTCTATTGCATTATGCCATATCATAATACATAATATATCATGCTGTATTTCCTCACATAAAGAGATAGGAAACCTTCCATACGATTGACTCGTACAGTTAACAGCTGTTATGTTGTGATTGATTTTGGTATTGGTATTTCATTCCATAAATGTGTGTTTTTCACCCATCATCAAACAGCTCTCCACACCTGGTTGAAGTTAGAGAGCGAATCCGGATCAATGGGCAGCCCCTCCCCAAAGAAGACTTTGCCAAGCATTTCTTCACAGTTTACAATCGGCTGAATGCAACCAAGGAAAGTTATGATGGGAAAATGCCTGCTTACTTCAGATTCCTGACACTGATGGCATTCCATACTTTTCTAGAGGAGAAGGTATTGATAGTCTACCTTTCTTTCAGAATCAATTGTAGTATGATGTGAGAACACCAAATCTTAAATACTAAAAAAACAGAAATATTTGCATGCACGGAACCTCTACAAATTTCGGGTGTGGTACAGCTTTCTTCCATGTCGCAAAGTTACTGAATCACAACACTTAGGGCGAGTTGCAAGAAACTCGCAATCAATTGCAAGTCAATTTTACGTCCCAAAATCAATCATAAGTCTTCAGCAATCATTGCTGGTCTGCTTCTTGCAACAGAAAGTCTAAATAGATTTGCTATAGTTAAAATTGATCTATCAATTGCAAATTTGCGATTGATATTTTCAATCAATTGCAAAAAAGTTTCTTTCAACACCCCCTTAGATTTGCAATTCTGGGAAGTTTTTTGCTGTGAAAATAGCCATCAGTAACAATTCACAAAAAATCATGTCACAAAATTGTCTGTTTTTACACTATTGGAGGAAGAGTTTTGATATAATGATATACATTTATGATAAGGTGTAATATAACTTTTAAAGGGTACCTATCACCAAAAAATACTTTGCTCTCTATGTTAGGGGATTCATATAATTGTACTATATTCAAAATATGGGCTCAAATATTAATTCTATAAAGAGATATTGCAATTTTAATTACACTCTCTATCTATAAGCGTAAAAGCGACTCGTGAAAAGACTACTTGACGCACACGTACGCGCTTACCAAGATAAGGCAACCAAACTCAAAGTTCGGTTCCGCATTTTCATGTTATCCTTTATTTCCTTCATACCCCTTAAAGATCACATTGCAAGTAAATTCCATCAAAATAAATATTGGCTTAATATTTATTGCATAGATGGCATAAATTATACAAGGTTATCCAAATTCAACGCTTGGAAACATTTGAATTAATGATTATTATCAATTATAAAACGGTAAAATACAGCCCCCGATATAGCAGCTGAAGAGCTCCTTGAACGCTGCTGAGATGTGTGACGACACACGAAGGACCAGTCCTGTCTAAGCAGACGATGTCCCATAACATCTTACACATTTTTCAGTACATTTCTCTTACTTGACTAGCGTCAGTCTTAATGTTAGTCTGTTGCCTCACTCTTAACTTCGTGTATGGTATTATTTTGATGAAAAATGCAGCGTTAAAAAAATAAAGGAATCAGTCACTTGTAAACAAAATAAGACGCCATTGTATTTTCAGCTGCTTGCACCGGGGCATGTTCGGCGTTTCAAGAGGGAACGAATACAATCTGTGATATTATTCGGAGGGCTTTTCAATTTGAAAATGGGGTTTATTTCATTGATCATTGACCCTTCTCCTGTGTATTTACACTCAACCGGTTTTAGTTATCAGAATCAGTTTCACTTTCCCTTTTAGAATGGTGTGAAATAAGGTCATGTTAAATATACCAAACTCTTTATAATTTGATAAATAATTGCATTGCAATTACGTTCATTCATTATAGGACGTCGTCTGCTTAAGCAGGATCGATCCCTAGTGTGACGACATCAAAACATCGCTATATTTCTGGCGAATCCTCGGATATTCCAGATGCTTAGAAGAGCTTTTATTTATGTTGTTTTTATAATCATCAGATACGCAGTTGACATAAAACTTATACGATTGCCATCTGTAAGCTTCCCAGTTTCTAGTGACACATTAATTGCCATATTTGTGATTTTCTTGCAATGTGATCTTTAACTGTTGACCGATAGAATGACAGATAAAGTTTGTCGAGATTGATTTTATATTTTCTAGCTGTACACAAATTATTTTTTCAGATGATTGGTACACTTATTATTTTTTCAGATGATTGGTACACTTTAAGGTGATTAATGTCACTACCAAGGATGTTTGAAAACCAGACCTTTTCTTTTCTTTACAGGTTGATGTTGCTATTATGGAGGTGGGGATTGGAGGAGAGTATGACTGCACCAACATCATCAGGTAAATACATGCTGTGTTATTGCATTTTGTTTTGTTTTATTTTTTGTTCCCTTTAAGTTTCCTTTTGGTGTCAAAGAGCTTAAATTGTTCATCTTAGATTGTTTGGACCAGCCAAATGTAAACAAACTTACCAAAAACTTACTGGAGGTCACATGCATATGAAAAGTACTCACAGGGATAAGCATGCATGGGACTACACATCGTATTGATTGACATTATTGGCCTTATTTCTTTATTTTCCTGTGCCGATTATGCATCGAGCAATTGCACATGTCCTACCGAATCAGGTTTACAGATCTATAACATTTATTTGTAGTCTTAAAGCAATGTATATTTTTGTTCACTTCATCATTAAGACATGAATATAACACAATAGGGAAGGCGAATAATGAAGATGTGTGAATTTTCTTTTTCTTTACAGGAAACCTGTGGTCGTTGGGATAACATCATTGGGTATAGATCACATCGGTGTACTAGGCAACACAGTTGACAAGATAGCATGGCACAAAGCTGGCATCATAAAGGTAAGAGCGAAAATTATATCGCTGTTAGAATTTCCCTGATAATTTTTTTTTTTTTTATAATGTATTTTGTAAGTTACAACAAGCAAGAAAACATAAGTTTATCATTTTAGCCAATAAAGTTAACGAAAGACTATGTGTTGCTCCTTGTGGTGAGATATTTGTTGCTTTTAAAATAATCTCCCTAAAAGTGAACTGTTAACGGGTATTGTGCAGGTTTTTCCTGTCTGGAATTGTCTGATGGAGGATAGGTAGCTGCTATCAATCTGCGATACTTAGCAAATATCGTGAAACCAATATAAATGTAAATATGTGACAAATAATGATTATTTTTTTTTTTGCACTCATACAGTGTATGTACCATATGGTGTTTATTGTATTTACCATATGGTGTTCATTGTATTTTATTAATGGTCATGATCTATCTCAATCATGTTGAGATGTTATTATTGAACCTATTGGTAGAAGTATTGATGTTATTGTTAAAAGCTCTGGTACAATGTTTTTGTCTTTTTTTTTCCTTCTGTTTCTACAGACTGGTAGACCAGCATTCACTGTTCCCCAACCTGAGAACTCTATCCAAGTCATCAAGGAAAGGGCAAGGGAAAAAGAGGTAAAATTCTTTTCTTTTGTGCCTTATGGGGTGTTGCAAGAAAGTTGCAATCAATTGCAAATTGTAAAGCAAATTAGAACAACCATTCTGAATGGTTCAGGATCTGCCCATTGAAGAAGATGCGCTTGCAACAATGATTTTGATTGGTCAGTACCGATCAGTTGCAACTTGCAATCAATCGCAACTTTCAAATCAACACCCCATTAGTGTTGCTTTCAAGGGTGATGAGGCCCCCCCCTTGCCTCTTTTACCAATTGAAATTAGTTAAAGCTAATATACAGTTTTGATATCAAAAAGGAAAGTGGAAAGAAACTTGTTAAATGTTATCTCATGTTGTTCTCCTTGTATCAGAAGATGTTTGTAAGAGATCATTTGGTATTCAATCTAGATTTCCAGTGAATTTCAGTGTAAATATCTTTAAGGAATGTTAGATCACGGCCCTACACTAGGACCTTCCACTCGATGGCTCCCCCGCACAACAGTCTTCGGGCTTTGCATGGAAAAAGCTTGTGTATCACTGTGAGTGTTATACATAGAATCCTCATTGGTTTTACACACGTGTGCATAGTGTATCGTGCTTGCTACTGTTGATGGGAGTTTACATGCCTGGCCCAGCATATAAATTATTTTTTGCCTCTCATTTGTTTAATATTAAACTTCAGGAGGCAACATCTTCACAGAATCTTGGTATTGCCAGTACCTTGCTATTTATCAACAAAAAGCCCAGAAATCTGACGAAAAGTTTTGAGGGCTTACCAAATATCTGTCCATTACCTTTAAGCTGAGACTAGAGTTTCAAAGCTATACCCTTCCCACTGCCCCACTTGGAATGAGGAGGGATAGATAGTCTACATCACTCCAGACTATATTAAACTTGCAATTGAGTGGAGGAGCAGACTATATAAAAGTCCTTTCGATTGAGTGGAGGAGGAAAAAAAAAAGGCTTTACACACCCGTTCCATTAGCATATTTATCAAGAAATGTGTTTTTCTAGAAGTTTCAAGTCTTAATTTCAATGTCTTGATTAGGTCAAAGGAAGAATTTTTTGCTGGATGAGAAGATGTTATTAATTTTTTTAAAGTTTGCTATTAAAGTACACAAGTTCACGTAGAGAGCTGCCAACTGTATGTATTTGTTACGAAAATCTGAAGGGAATACGAAAATACAAAAACACATCCAAAAAGTAGGAATTCTGACCTGATTTAATATGCACTATTCGTCCTATACGTTGCGCACATGTATTTGTTATCACTCAAAGTTTCACACTCATATTGTATTATTTTTGCTGTTCCCGGAACACTGCACTGTGTATGTACTTAAAGTGCTTACAGAACAGAGACTGCGAACACACTTGTACTTTCACCGCACACGCAAACTCCTAACTTAAGTGGTGGAGCTGCTCATACACACCAAGGCGCTAGGCAAAGCCGGCCAGCTTAGCCCGTGGGCAGCGCGGCTGCCGCTTGGTGCAAGGCGGCAGTATGTATGTGGAGCCGCGCTGCAGTGGAATTTAAAGGATGAATAGGGAATGTGATTTTTTCACTGTTTATTTTAATGTTTCTGGATCTAGATTATGTTCTAAAAATTATTGGGGTGTCAGGAAGAGTAATTCTAGGACATTTTTAGATCTAACTTAACAATTTCGGTGGCAGTTGCAGTTTAAAAATTTGGTATTTGGTGACTTGGCAAAAAATTACGAATTTTATCGGCAAAATATGATTTTTCAGCTTGTCGAGTACGGAAAAGCTTGGCCAGAGGTTGGCAGCTGAGCTCTGCACGTAGTAGCACACAAGCATAAACATTAATGTTTATTCAGAACTTGGTATTTTAGTACTTTATCAACTGTTCTTCCATAGTTAAGTTCATGCCTTGTCAATCAATACATTGGATTCTTGTAGGCTCATCTTCAAGTGGTGCCAAGCCTGATGTCTTATGGTTTCCACGGTGATGATGTGAGTTTAGGACTAGCTGGAATGCATCAATACCTGAATGCAACTTTGGCCTTGCAGCTAGCCAAAACTTGGGTGATGGAGGAACGGCCAGGGAAGCTTGATTTTGATGGTGAGGCTTCATTCACCTACTGTTCGTTCAAATTCGTTGCCATTTCATGTATTTAAAAATTGAAAATGTACATGTGTCAGTTGGGTTTAAGTGTGAGAAATAGGTGTCTATTTTTGTGTAGATGCCCTTTTCTATATATATTGTCCAATCAAAAATGGATTTATGGATTCCTTCTTTAGTGGAAACTGCTATGTTTGATGTATGAAGTATTTTATATATGTTTCCTTAAAATATATTTGAGACTGGAGAGATTACTTTTAATATTAAAGCACACTATGTTTTGTAAATAGCTAGTAACACTGAATTGAAAATTCTCTATCTCTTTCACCCACTCACTCTCTCTCTCGCTCTCCTCTGACTTTTACCTCTTTTCTCTCTCTCTCTCTCTTACTCTCTTTGTATCTCCCATTCTTTCTCTGTCTTCTCTATCTCTTATCATTCTTTATTTCCCTCTTCCTCCCCTCTCGCTCTCTCTATCTCTCTCTTACTCTCTTTGTATTTCCCTTTCTTTCTCTATGTCTGCTCTATCTCTTTATCATTCTTTATTTCCCTCTTCCTCCCCTCTCGCTCTCTCTATCTCTTTCTCTCTCTGACTTTGTATCTGAACCCGTCTCTGTCTCTTTCTCTCTATCCCTCTTTCCCTGTGAATACCAGATGATGATGAGCCATCGTGCAAGCATCCAAGGATAGCCGACACGTTGCCTTTCACTGATGAAGTATTGAGTAGAGGAGATGTTCCCGAGGCTGAGCCGTTCAACGTACCCAAGCAGTTTATGAGAGGTAGAGATTGACAATTGTCATGCCATTTCAAGAGCATTCTCGGTTTTGAGGCAATAAAGCAAAAGTTGTTAATGCTGATGTTAGAATTCTGAAATGGGCAAGTCCAAAGTATTTGGGTTTTTTTTTTTGTATGTCCAATATGTTTTCAAGTTTCATGGAATATTGAAAGTAAATAAAGTAAAAAATATCTTTATCCTTGATATTTCCTCTGATCCAAGAAATAGTAGGGCTATCAAGTTGATACAATCATCAGCAATACTAAAATCTTTGATGTACTCGACAACACATGGGACAAGATATCTTGGACTTGCCCAAATTGTATTGAACATTGTATATAAAAATCTGTCTCACTTGCTCTGATTCTTCAGGGGTTATAGACTAAAATTTTTTTTTAACTTGCGAAAGCTGAAAGTACAGTGGAGCTCCTACAAAAAAGGAAAGGCTAGAAATAGTGTGAAGCTCTTTTGCTATGCAGGTTTATGATCATTAGCTAATGATAACTTCTCTCAAAGAATTAGAAATTTAGCAGCTTCATAATGCAGTAGTATTTGTTTAATAGTTATGACAATCTTTTTATTTTTTAGAGAATACAGTCACCAAGGGCCATAATAATGACTTCCGTAACAAAAACAGACGTGAGATTAAAAACCTAGTGGAATATGCCTACCAACATGGACAATTTAGTTTGTTTTCTTCCTCTAAATGAAGGTCTGACTTCATGCTACTGGCCTGGTCGCAATCAGATAATCCGCCGTAAGAAGATCACATACTACCTTGACGGTGCGCATACCCCTCGTAGCATCACGGCATGCTGTAAGTGGTTTGAAAGAAAGGCCGAGGAGGAGGCAATCGATCTAGAGGGACCGATAGCAAAGATTCTCATCTTCAATTCTACAGGAGACAGGGACGAGTACAGTCTACTACCAAAACTTGTGGTGAGTGTCGGTCTTCTGCTACTTGTCATGCAATTTCATTGTGAAAGAAACTGCCCAGAAGCAATTAAGGAAACGTTGATTATGTAGTACATAAGAATAACTGGATAATTTGAGGTCTTGGAATCATCGAAATGGTCTTTATCTGAATCATCTCAAACTTTCACTATTCCCTTTCTCTGATTTTTCTGCTTCGACTCAATCCAAATTTCCATGAGGGCCCTTGCCTCTAAACACACAGGGTATTGAGAACTTTTGGTTCATACTAAATTTTCTAATGGAAATATATTGTTTGTAAATCACATAAGCTGCCCTTCTGAATAGCCTATGAAATTTGAAAGTAACCTTAAGATTTGTTCTCTGTAAATTTTAGTTTCCTGCATGTACATTGACATAAGTCTTCACTGGGGTCAGGCTTATGAGGCACTAGGGCCAACTCTGCATCAAGCAGCAACAAGGTTCCACGAGTTGCAGTGCAAGCTACACACCAGACCACTTAAATGCCATAACTTTCATGTTTTGTCGAATTTTCGTCTTGAAAGTTTCAACACTTCTCTTATAGTAACTATTTTACATATTCCCATCAAACAATCTTGATTGTGGATGTTCTGAAAGACGTACTACATGCAAAAATTGATGTGATTATTTGCTGGTGATTCAGGTCTCTTGACGAATTTCAGCCACGAATTCCGCCGATTCCTAGTTGACCCTAGTGCCGTGTTAGCTCAGATCCGTCTTTACCATATTGATTATGCTACTGTTTTGTTTTCTTCAGGCCAGTGGTTTCCATGGTGTTGTGTTCTGTCCAAACATCATCAGTCTCTACAGTCACGACGCTACAGCAGGTAAGCTTTTCATGTGTGAAAGAATTCAAATAGTGATTTAACAGATATGAGGGTGCCGTTGAGCTACAAAATGTAAAAAATCTTTCTTCAATTCTCGGAACTACAATACTCGAGATGTGTCAGACACTCTTTGCTTTGATTAGTGTTTCGCTGTGTCGACTAAACACAAATTGTTTCAAATTCTTTGGAGTAGAATGGAAGACGGTATTTGCGGAATGAAAAGTTTATTGGTCAGCATGACAAAAATAGATAGTGCATGAATGAGAGACAGAAACAGTTTGTTTAATCTTATTCACATGAAAAATGGGTCTCCATTTACAAAACCATGCAGGAAAGCTGCAGACAACATTATATACCTTTAGTAATGGCATACGTGTAGGCAATATTAACCCTTTCTGGACAGGAATTATTTAAGGGCTAAATTGATCATATTTTGTTCTTCAAATTGGCAACAATATTTTTTTTAAAGTTCTACATGGGTCGAATAAGGTGTAATGTCTTTGAAAAAAATATACATGTTTAGGAATTTTGTCAAAAAGTTTTAGAAATTGCAAATTTTGAGAAAAAGAATGATTTGGAACCTCTCAATGTGTTGCCAATTTAAGGATTTTAAGCTTATTCCCCTTTTTAAAATTCCTGGCATCAAATGCAACATGGTCATGCAACAAAAATAGATAGTGTGCAGAAATTTTTGCTCTTTCTACTCATGCATATATATATTTTAGAGCTCTGAATCAAAATTTATTGAGCAAAACCACAAAATGTGGTCAATTGTCTCGATAAAAGATTGTTGCAGTTTTATTCTGAGAACATGATAATTGATTAATATGCGAGTTGATATTTCTGGTTTTCAGACACGACTAATTACACCACCACTACCGAGAGACAGATGAAAAGATGCGAGAAAAATCTCATCGCTTTCCAGAATCTTCTAAAACATATTCAGAGGGACGTTTCCTCTTCACCTCTACCCACTGCTGCTCATGTAGAACCCACTCACATTGAAGCTGCACAGGCCTCGGGGTTCCACCATCGTCAAACAGTAGAGCACACCGCTACTGGTGTAGTGGATCAGTCCTCTACCACTTTTGACCAGTCAGGTGATAGAACACTGACTGATAATCTGGATGGAAGCAGCTCAGACCGGTTTGTGGATGCCAAGCTAGTGAAGTTGCCTTCCATGATAGATGCACTGCAGTGGGCTGCATGTTGTAAAGACTCGAACCTGAGCTCCCCTAGTATACACGACCCCACCCCTTCCAACCATGCAGTATCGGCCAATCACATTCAAGTTTTGATAACGGGAAGCCTCCACTTGGTAGGAGGGGTCATAAGCATATTGGATCCGAACCTAGCATGTAAGGCAGATGTTGAATAATTCACTGAGAAGAGTAACATCATTTCAATTATTTCATCTTCTGTCCAAAGACGCTCTGTATAATGTACATGTATGGTGTGTATATGTGGTATATATTGTACTCTCGCATTACACAAACGTATCTTCCTTTTGTTGATCAGCATAGGTGAATAGCTTCTTGAAGTAACCTACAGGGATATTTAAACTCAAGCATTGCTTCTCAATTGGAATAATGGTGATGTTTCCCCAGTTCATTCTCATTTGGTCATGGGTGATTGTTATTCTGATCTGTAGCATGTGAGAGGAGGGTTTATTTTCATATTGCATGCATAAATTCATTGAGTATAATATCCTTGATTTTGAGTAGTTTGTTACATACCTGCGTGATAACCTGATGAGTGCAGGTCTAAAAGCTTTGTTATCATGTCTCTTTTTCGTGCCATATTGAAATTCATCATTAATGTTCAAATGGTTCACACATGATTTAAATTGTGACGATATGGAGAGGGAGAGCGGAATAGAAATTGAAATGGTTTAGAGAGAGAGAGAGAGAGAGAGAAGGGGAAGGGAAGAGAGAATCAGGATACAAACAGATAAGGTGAGAGATAAAGAGAGATTACACAGGGTGGTCCAAACACAAAAATTCGAACATGTAAAATCGCAACGGGGAAGAAGTATAAGCTGATGTATGTGAAGCGCAAAGTCCCTTGTTCCCGGAGTCAAGAGCCTGCTTAAAGGGAAATTAACCTCAGCGTATGAATTAGCTTATTTTGAATGGTGTAGTATATGCCTCTTATTTGATACATGCAATTTCATGTAAAAACACAGGATATAGATATAAATCACTATTTTCCAGCCAAGTTATCGTCTGCTAGCAATAATAAGGGGGCTGCCATTACTTTATGTGTACACGAACATATTTTTCATCCCAAGTAAAATTTCCTTCATCGTTAACTTGTAATTGATTTTTAGAGGACAAATATATATTAGATAAAGTCACATATTCTGAAATGTAAGTTTAGTTTTATATATTTTTTAAAAGGTCTTAATTTGTTCATAAAAAATATACTTCATAAAAAATATACGTCAAGGACGGAGAATTGACGTCAAGGACGGAGACAATCGTAACAATACCAAAACAAAGCGAGGAATCTGCTTTACAGGATGGCTATTAGAACTCATGGGTCGTCAATTATCTAGGCCCATGGCCAATAACAATCGTAATACAATCAGAACAAAGCGACGTATCTGTTGTAAAGGTAGGCTATTATCAATGCATATGGTACCTAATGATCCGTGTCATGCACAAAATGGCAGCCTCCATGGAAAGACGTAGCAGACAATAGGTGCATCTAGAATATCACGTGGGGTTACTTGTCCTTTAAGGGCCCTGGAAGTTCTGTGGTTCTCTGAGGCTTTCTGGTGCAATATCAGGCATATTTTAAAGCATTTTGAAACAGATTTTATGACTGATATTTCATGAATAGTCTGGATTGAAAATGATTATTTAAAATATCTTAACCTGTCGCTGATTTTCAAACTTGTAGATTCAATATTCAAACCTGTTGCTGTTACATGTTAAAGGCCAAGTCCACCTCAATATCAAGTTGATTTGAATAAACAGAGTAAAATTAAACAAGCATAACAGTAAAAATTTCACTGAAATCGGATGTAAAATAAGAAAGTTATGGCATTTTGAAGTTTTGCATTATTTCATGAAACAGTGATATGCATAACATGGGCGGTATGCAAATGAGTGAACCGATGATGTCATGCACTCACTTTTCCTTATGTATTTTATTATATGAAATATATTTCATTTTTTTGCTTCAATAATGTAAAACATGGTTTGACTCCATATGGAACATGTAAAATCATCATTATTGTAACTTATTTTCATACAAGGAAGGGATTCTTTATTATCACATCTATAAAGTTTGAAATATTTGAAATTTCATATAATAAAATACATAAGGAAAAGTGAGTGTGTTACATCATCGGTTCACTCATTTGTATACCGCTCAATTTTTACTGTTATGCTTGTTTAATTTTACTCTGTTTATTCAAATCAACTTGATATTGAGGTGGACTTGGCCTTTAAAAGCAATTGTGGACCACCCTGTTACATGTACAACACACTGCCTGTTAATAAGAGTTTTGACCAGTTGTGGTACATGTAAAGGAGTCTTTCCATACTTTGATGCAGCAGTTCCAGTAGACTATTATTACATATTAGCAGATGATAAGTGGGCATTACTAATCTATTGCGTTTTAATTTTAATAATCAAATATTGAGAATTTTCCTATTCCAAATTTATTGGTCATGCTTAAGATAATATCTACATTTTTCTTCTTTGTAGCATCATTACCTTATAATCTACCTCAAATAACTACACGTTTAGCATTTTTCACAAGGATCTTTTTCTATCCTCTTGCAGGCTATTCATTTCTAAACTTGTGAGGAATGTGATTCAGGTATATTCAGTCCTTTATAAGAACTGAATTAAACTGCAGATGTTTCAGATTAATATGAGTTAGGAACTTATATCAATCATTGAAATAAATTATCTACAAGGTTTGTCAGACACTCTCTTCCTTTGTTTTGTCAATTTTTTCACTTTAATTTTAGACGACAAAACCTTAGTTGATGCGCTTAGTGTACATGTAGTTTGAATAAGGCATTAATCCTTTAATTACAAAATTCCTCTTAAAAGCTGTTATTTCACTGTAAGGTCATGAAATTAACGCACATGAATATTGCCCCCTTATCTGGACTGCGATATTGCATGCATATGCCTATAATTCCAGTCGCAGCTAAGAAGTTTTGCAAATAATAGAATGATCATTAATCTAATTCCATTTCCCTGAAGATGGCAATTAATTGTTCTATTTGCTGTATGTTTGGGGTAGCGAGTTATTAGTGGATTTTAGCTAACAGGCCATGTATTCTATGTGTCACTTCCTCATAATATGCTTAAAGTCTGCTTTATTGCCATGAAGTGCCTGAATTTCTAGGTTGTGGTTTATGATGAAAAGATATATGAAAGATTATATCTTTCATATACAAAGATGAAAAGTAGTTAAAGAACAAATATATTAACTCACAAAGTGTCTGTTTTCTCCTACATGACTGATGCTGCTTAATTAATACAGTATGTGTGTTGACGTTGTCTAAGGTCCAACTCTGACTTTTTTTTATACGAGAGTGAAATTGAAATTTAACTTTGATTTACATTATTTCCATGATCCTACAGTGTGATATTATTTGATTGAATTATGAAGCATGCGAATACAATGTACATGTATATATATATATATATCAACTTTGATAATAAATGCAGCCTGCCTTTGGGCCCAAATGTAATAATAAGTTCAGGAATGAAGTGTTGTTTCTTTATGAAGTGTTTCATTTTATTCTTGGGGGGAAAAAGTGGTTTGAGGGCATTTTTTAGTATTTCAGTACGTGAGAAGAGTACCATGTGGTAAAAAGGACTGGAAAGTCCAGTAGTAAGAAAATAATTACCGTTGGTGAAGGTGATGTTGGGACAAACGATCACTTCCGAGGCGATCTGGATGTAGCTATCTTTCCAAAGCGAAGCTGAGGAAAGATAGCGTTATACATTCAGATCGCCGAGGAAGTGATACTACGTCTCGTCGCCTGAAATCAAAAGGTCATTATTTGCTTTATATTCCACATCTGAAACATTTAACTGGTACGAGAAAGACAATTATTGTCTACTTCTCAAAAAAGACTTTTTATTTAGGCCCAAATAAATTCACAAAAGATGTTAAAACCACCGTACCCCTACCTGGGTGCGCACAAATGTTTTATCATTTTAAGTGCGCGACTGGGCAATGTGCGCTTATTTTAGTACGTTTATGGAGCTATTCGTAGAGGGGTCACACTTTCATTTCGCGCGTACCCAATATATTGATAACACATTGTGACTCTGTAATGGACTGAAGAGATCAGCGAAACACATAAGTACTATTCTGTCAAGGTCACGACCCCTTTCTTCTTGGGTCGTTTGATATGGGGAAAACTACGTTTTATCACGGGATTACCTTTTGACCAATCTAACAGCAAGATTCTTAGTATGTGGAATATAATATAAAATACTACATGTACCATGGTAGGATCCATGGTACAACTGATATTAGACTCTTGATATAGATTGGAAAATGCAGTACATGTATTATGCAATTTTATAAAGCACTTGTTTTCCACGACGGGCAATTTTGTAACGTCCACTTTTTAAAAACTCTGTTCTCATGTATAATACTGGGTTAATTGCACATGAATCGTAAATACTGAAAAAAAAATATCTTTAAAGATTTGTGCACACAGATATCGCATACTGTGTTAAAAAGAGAAATTTGCCTCCCTTATTTCTTTGTTTTTCAAGTGTGGTTTGTTTGAGACACACGAGAAAAATGCGAAAATTACCTATAAAATGTAGTTTTCATCTTTTAAACATTTTGATTCCCGCACTTTGCATGAATATTTCATCACAACCACAAAAGAGTTACTATGTGTTTGTAGTACATTTAATCTCAAGCCTATAAACTGAATGTAAAATGAATTTAGAAAATGATTGAAAATTTCATGTCAACAACAAAATGAAACAAACACGTGGAATATCAAGGAAGTTGTGTAAGTTTAAACTTTATTAAATTATGTACGCACAAAAAAGTATATTTACATAATTCTGAATAATTATCAAGACTGTCAATTACCAAGTCATATATCATGCACTAACACCTGTATTTTCCTTTGCACCTTTAAATTAATATAGGACTTTACCAATATTTAAAGTAAATAATAAAACCACAAATAATGAAAGTGCATTCTGTAAATTTACCGGTATACATTATTTCATACAGACATATCTTCTGAAAAAGAAAATGATGTAAGTAGGCATACGTCCGAGGAGACACAACTACAACAAATTTTTTAGAATTAGAATAATCTGAACCATGAAATTACACCATTTCAAACAAAATATTAAAGAAATAAAACATCTCTACCTATCGCAAAAATTACTACACTCGTAGGTGTACAAAATATAATTATATTTTCATTCTCAAGAAAAGTCTTTATTAAAAGGAAAATGGTTCAATTTTTCTTAAAGTAACTGGGCAGACAAGCACGAGCAGTGCTCGACAGGGAAAAAATTATTGTGCATGCAATACTTTATTCTTTATACAAGTTAATACAAAATTCAAAATGTGCAAATCAAAAATAAAGGAAGAATTACACTTGGCTCATAGCCAAATAATCCATTTCTTTGGCTATTCCAATGAAGACAACATTTCAAGTACAAGCAATTGATTTCAAAACAATGACAAATACACAAAAAATGAGATAAACACGCAACCCAGAAATGATTGTAGCAGGGTGCTACTAAAGGAATAGCACAGACTCCCATCTATTGTTTCTGCATGCCACTTAAACCCCAACATCAACTAGAAATGTCCATTGCCGCGCAATGCGAATGTATCCCCCGGCACTGGCAGTGATTTTTGCGTCGTCCTTTTGTTCGAAGGAGGGACAAAGAACCTGCCCCCTCCCCTCCCTCAAACAAAAGGATGGCGTAGAGATTGCCACCAGTGGCCCGGACTATTGTCAACACTAGGAGCAGCATCACCAAAACAATGTTTGTAGATTAGAGTATAATGCATCTCTATAGAAAATTCGAAAGAAATCTGTAAAGAAATGTGACCTGCAGAGCGCACACAAGATATCCACTAAAATATGACCTTTGATCCTATAAAAGATGGAACACTGGGGGCAGCATCACCAAAAACTGTAGAGGTCTAGAGTAATCTATGATGGACCTCCATACAAAATCTGAAAGAAATCAGTCAACAAATGTGACCTCCAGAGTGCATGCACGACAGCAACCAAAATATGACATTTGACCCTATAAAAAGCGGAACATTGGGGGCAGCATCAGCAAACACTAAATATGTGTAGATTTTACTAAGACACACCTCCATATAAAATTTGAAAGAAATCCGTTAAGAAATGTGGCAGTTAGAGTGCACACAAGAATGTGATGCCATGGTGGTGGCGTAATGCTGCTGTATCCAAAGTATCCTCCAGCATTCTGCCAGGGGATACAATTAAACAATTTACCTTTCTAGAAGATGTAATGGCTTTGCTGCCTTGATGGAGGTATGTGCAATCTTAATCGCTCAAAGGCCACCAGGAAAGTGGATTCGTAGCACCCTGCCAAAAAGAGCATGCAATTCCAGCAAACCTTTGAATGGCAAGGATTATAAATACATACAAAGAATTAAATTACTCTCAAATATACAAGAAATTTAATAATAATCGTCATAATTATCCGTTGTGTAAAGCACATACATTACAAGCCCATGCATGTCACAGAAGTCCCTTAGTGCTTTGGAATCATTACATTGGCTGTAGTCCCTACTGCTCTTATTAGCACATATTGCATTTTGAGGAAATAAATCCTTTAAAATAGTAATTTACAACACCTAGGACAAAAGAGATAGCTGTAGGTAAAATTACCTGTGTAAGCACATAAGGAACAGGTAATGATTTGTACACCCAAAATCATGATTGACAGTTGCGGAAAGTGAATCTCTGTACCATCGTGCTATAATAATACACGAACGTACACCCAGATTTCCAAAAATGTTGGGCACACGTTAGCTTATTACACTACTATATGACAGGGGCTTAAGCCCTTGATAACCATAAATTAAACCAAATGGAAATTCATATTAAATGAACATTATTAAATAATTTCCAACAGGTTCCACATGCATAATAAATAAAGTAATACCCTCATGGCAAATGAACAGATATAAAGGTACCGTCATGTACAATTTGTATTTTGTTTGGCACATACATTAAATCCAATCTTCATAGGTCAGAATAGCTCACCTTAATTGGAAAGTTGTCTTTCTACAAATGTAGACTCGGTAAAAGGCCTGATTGGATCGAAATACCACTGGACCATGTTATGTGAAACTTTGAAATATCCAGATACATGTATATTCTACTAAATGCAACTGGAAAGGTCTATAAGTATTTAAGTGACCAACTAACCCTCAGGAATACTCTCACCCATGAGCAAAAGATTACAATAGAGTCTAGAAAAACCTACAGTGTATTTATGACATGCATTGCAGACCTACAATTATTAGTAATTTTGATATTAAGAACATTGGTGGGAAAGGCAACTGTGCTGTGTTGTGCTATGAAATTACCCTGTGTGTTAATATATATATATCATATGGTTTGATGAGAGATGAAAGGGCATTAATGTTGAGGAATATGCATTAATGCCCTTCTGGTACTCAACAGGCAATGTGGAGTGCATAATGTGAACTGTTCTGAGATTACATTCAGTAAACATCATCATTTTGATTGAGGAGGAGTGCAAGTCTAAACACTGTACGGAGGTTTGAAAAAAAGCAAAAGATAAAACACAAAAACTAAGTATAATTCTTGAGTGCTACAGTTTTCAAGTCACATCTTTTCCTGCCCCTACAAGATCTATACATTCATATGGTGAACTGTAAAATAAATGCTGAAAGTGTAGCATTTGTGATTGTCTAGCAACAAAATAAAGTAGTAAGAGGTTTGAGCAGAACAGTCCAGAAACAAGGTATGAAAATCTAGAAATCCAGAGTTTTTCAAAAATAGTATTGTTCTTTCTGTTTTTAAAGTTCTTTTTTCTACACTAGTGGTGGTTTACAGGAATGTAATACTGCCACTCCATTCATACTCAACAACCATCACACACAACCAACCTTTAAATAATATAAACATGCAGGCCATCCTCCAATGGGCGATTCCCTGCAGAGTGTCTCGTAAGACAGACCACATTTATCCATATATTTCATCCATAAAAAAAATTCTCTTGATATGACCATAACTAAAGATGGTGATACCAGAAAGGACCATTATTCAATGATCATACGGAGAGATTTTTCTTTTTTCAATTAAATATTGAGGTGTCGTGGTATAGTGGTTCATTCACTTGACTCTCAATCCAGCCCGGCACTAGTGTCTTTTGGCAAGACATTAATCCACATTTGCCACTCTCCACCCAGGTGTAGTAAATGGGTACCTGGCAGGATTTATTCCTTGAAATGCACTAGCGCTGATTACGGCTGCCGGAGCTAAAGCCAGGGTAATAATATCCAAACCCTTTGGAAGCGCATAGAGACGTATGTATAATAACGTGTTATGCGCTATACAAGAACGGAATATTATTATTATTATTATTATAAATATTGGGGGGAAAAAGAAATAGGTCGTACGGGACACATTGCACGGAATCGGCGAATTGCGTATTGGACAAGCTCACATGAACACCTATGTTCCATATAAAGAATAAGAGTATCTTGGGTCTACATCATAATTCTGTATAGAACAAGGCAATAAGCCACTTTGGAGATGCAATCTGAGCATGAGCAGATAAAGGTCATCTGTACACAATTCTAAAACCCACTGACACTAATATTCGATATGTGCTCATGAATGCCATGTAATCATTATTCAATTATGCACTAATGGTGCATTCCATGATATCCAGGTGGAAGTATTCTTTTTAAAGAGGGAAACAAAAGCTATTCATGAGGCACCTCTATCACTCCCAGAGTTATTTTTCTGAAGTGCACATAAAGGGACCCTCCATGTCTAAAATATCTGTGGATATTTGGGGTCATTTGTACCATGCGCTAACCCCGAACTGGCTTATTCAGATGGCATTTATCTCTTACCCACCCCTCGGTGAGAGATAAATTTTGCTCCTACCCCTATGTCCTCTACTTAAAGTGACAGTAAACTGAAGCTCCTAAACAGCACCATCTTTTAACAGGATTTGAAAAGTGTCTGTGCCTCTTATTTTCCCATCATGCCCCATTCTAGTTTGTAGAAGCTTAGAATATACCTGCAGGCAATTTTCAACATTGCAAGTCAAAAATAATAGTTTGAAATATAAAATGTGCCTATTATCCACACAAGCTATTTGTCAAAATTGAAAATAAAATGCAATTAATTTTAAAATTATACTCTTAATTTAGCAATCACTGTAAGATGGCGCTGTTCGAGTTCTACCAGTTTAATGCCCCTTTAAATCATCTGCTGAGAGCTAAAAAGGCATTAATATATCGGTAAACTCTTCTGACTCTCAACTGGCAAAATAATTTCCTACTGATAATGGATATTTTCTTCTTTCTAGTACGACAGTGTTTCTACCCGCTAATCCTAAACTTATACACTGTATCATAAGCTGAGACCAAGAAGGACATTAAACTCGTAACCATCGATAGATATATAGGTAAAACCCTCAATATATAGGCATACCCTTCTGGCTTCCAACAGATGATATCATCAGTTATGGTTCTGTGTTCTGGTATTTCTTGGTTTCCGGTCCTCCTTTCCCCAAATCTAATATCATCTGCAAGAAGGGCATAAAGCCCATATTATATAGTTATGCCAATCTGGCTTTTAGCAGACAAAATCATCTCTTTTTTTTGGTATTTTCTGGTTTTTCAGCAGATGACATCATATTGTACTATTTCCTGGTACAGCTGCATGTCTTGACAAGACCTCACTCCTGCGTCTATGCACTGTGGTTCGTCTCACGTTGCTTGACTCTGGATGTAGCATTTCCAACATTCCTTTTCATTCCATCTGAGAGGCCATTATCTGTCAATCTGTACAACAAAATAATACGATAAATATCACTATACCGCTGATACTAGGCCAAAAAAAAAAAATTGTTGTATTGGCGTAACCCGCCCGACCCTAAAAATGTCGCCGACCCTAGGTTTTTTTGTTTTTTTTTGGCTTTCGATATCGCGTATCGTGCTGCCTTTGCGATCGCGATCGCGATCGAAAAACCCGGAAGTGAACTACCTGCGTGTATTATGTACTATACTGTCGTAAAAAAAAAAAAAAAAAAAAAAAAAAAAATTCTGACCGACCTACCCTATTTTTCAGTGACCCGTTACGCCAATACAACAATTTTTTTTTTTTGGCCCTACTAACTACTACGTGACAACAACATTACTATTGATGATGAAGAGAAGATAATGATATCACTACAATAGAAATGATATGACATTAGATATGTACTAGATCGTCTTTCAATATGGTGTAATGATAAGGACATGCTCCCCAAACCATCCAAATGTAACCTCATGACTCTTTCATTTTTACGGAACTTAAACCCCAGGACCGACTTCCAGCTTAACTCAACCCACCTCAATGTTGTTCAAAATCTCAAACTACTCAGAATCATAATTCAGAATGATCTAAAATGGAACTTACATATCTCAGATATTGTGTCAAAAGCATCCAGAAGATTGGACACACTATGTATCCTAAGAAAATCTAAGGCAAGCCTGGTGGATATGGTAACTGTCTACACTACGTACATAAGACCCATACTCGAATATGGTTCCCCTGTTTGGCACACCTCAATTACCCTATTAAATGAGACTAATAAATTGGAATTTTTGTTCAAAAGCGGGCCCTCAAAATAACTGTAGGCTATAACGTCACTTATGCCCATGTCCTTGCCATAACTAAACTAACCACTCTATATAGAAGAGATTCCCTATTGCTGAGCTTTGGACAAAAACTCAAAAACTCTGATCACCACAAACACCTTCTTCCCGACCCTAGATGTAATTCAAATGTAAGACAACTTCGGAACATGACTGGCTTCCCAACAATTAAATGCAATACAGAACAATATCGAAAAATCCACCATCCCTCACCTTGCCAGAATCTTAAAATAAACCCCCCCCCCCCACGCTTTGCATCCCAAACTTTTTCACTTCTCAGATTGCATGTCTAGATGTCATGGCTCATTTTGCATGGTTATGGCTTTCTATCTGACTTGGCTATATTTATGTATTCCTCCCAAATCTTCTCCTTTCTCACTATCATCTCCTTCTTTCTTTCTTTCCCTTCCCTTCCTCTTTCCTATTCCTGACCTTTTTTTCCTTCCTCTCACTTTTCACACTTGTTATCTTATTATTTGTGTAGCGTAAGTCTTTGTAACTTTGTTTTGCTTCCAATTATGTATATTTTTATATATTAGATGCGATTCTATTGTATATATGTACATGGATTTGTATATATGTACATGGATATCTGATTGTAAATTGACCCCTTCAGCCCCTGTGCTGCTGGTCAATCATCAAATACCATAATAAATAAATAAATAAATAAATAAATAAATATAAACATTACTCATTTGCAAATATTTCATTCCCATATGAATAGTGATCTAAAACTTTAAAATTTCATACCTATCCAAGTTAGTTAAAACTTTTTTCTCTCTGGTTTTTTGCTTTCCTTTAGAGCATTTTGCTACCAAGGTTGGGTTTCCGTTGAGTCATCAATTTTTCAAACATGTATCAAGAGTAACTTTCATATGATAAGTGTTTTTCTTTGTATTAACCTTTATAAAACTTGTTCACTGATATCTCAATTCTACAATTAATGAACCCACTTTGAATTCTAAGACAAAAGTAGAGCTCTTCTTTGTCCAAAAATATTTCCTTAAATATCATTAGATAGGCAGTTGAAATCACCTATGGCAGGCAGTGAAAGGGTTGAAATAAGAAGAGGAAAAAGCATAAAAATGAAAAACTTACACTTCTTCCATTTCAATTTCATCCTCATCTTCATCATCAGATGGAAGTTGGAGGTACGGATTATCCGTACCAGGGCGAAACTTGTAGGCCGTCACAACATAGAAGACATACGTTGCCAATTCAAAGAAGAACTCATCCAACCACATAAACTGAAATGGCATTGTGACCTGATAATGGTAGAGATCAAAGTCGGTTCAAAACTTATGTCTTTTTCATACTACGTATAGTTAAATAATTAAAAACTTGTAAGTGGTCACTACATAGAAAACATAGGTTGCCAATTCAAAGAACTTGAATGGCATTATGACCTGATTATGGTACAGTTTGATATTTTCATAAATATTACGCATTAAAAATTAATTATAACCTATGCAAATCAATTTAATTTCATGAAAAATGAACTACATTTACCTAGAAAACTAAACGCCTCACTGGCATAGAATGTTATATCATAGTCTAAACCCATTGGGTATGATTTGATTCTGGTAGAACACACATTCTCCATAGACTCCTGGGCCCGGTTTCATAAAACTTGATATCGATGACAAGTTACAGTAACAGTCATAAGCTACTGAAATACTTGCATCTGATTGGCTGAGAGCAAATATGTTGAGAACAGATATGTGTCAGTTGTCATTAATAATAAGTTTTATGAAACTGGGCCCTGTTATCTCAGGCTTAGTACTCAACGGGTTAACTCTCATTCAGACATGATGAAGTAAACAGCCTAAATAAATAAATAAAATTGAAAAATAAAAGCTTATCTTACAAGTACAACTGGTAAAGCTTAAGAATTAAAAGTCTTCACATTTAGCGTACAAATTTGATTTACTGGTACGTTTTTCATCTATCAGGTCCTTGGTTACAGATTCCTTTTTAGACTTCTATTCCGCAAAATGTAAAACTATTTGGGTGAATAACTTAAAGGAGTAACTTCCTTTTTTAAAAAGTGAAATTAACATTTATTGCAACCTGTTCCAGAAGAGTAGATTTATGTGTACACTGCAAAGTAGAGCTAAAAGTGTATCAAGATTATATTTTGTTAAAGTAGAACTTTAATGATTTTAAATATTGGCTTAATACTTATTATTGCATAGATGGCATAAATTAAACAAGGTTATCCAAATTCAACGCTTGGAAACATTTGAAGTAATGATTATTATCAATTATAAAACGGTAAAATACAGCCCCCGATATAGCAGCTGAAGAGCTCCTCGAACGCTGCTGAGATATGTGACGACACACCATGGACCAGTCCTATCTAAGCAGACGATGTCCCATAACATCTTACACATTTTTCAGAGCCTATTTTGTCATCTCCTCTTCACTTATTTCTCTTCCTTCACTAGCGTCAGTCTTAATGTTAGTCTGTTGCCTCACTCTTAACTTCGTGTATGGTATTATTTTGATGAAAAATGCAGCGTTAAAAAAATAAAGGAATCAGTCACTTGTAAACAAAATAAGACGCCATTGTATTTTCAGCTGCTTGCACCGGGGCATGTTCGGCGTTTCAAGAGGGAACGAATACCATCCTGCTATTATTCGGAGGGCTTTTCAATTTGAAAGTGGGGTTTATTTCATTGATCATTGACCCTTCTCCTGTGTATTTACAATCAAACGGTTTTAGCTATCAGAATAGGTTTCACTTTCCCTTTATAATGGTGTGAAATAAGGTCATGTTTAAATACACCAAACTCTTTATAATTTGATAAATAATTGCATTGCAATTACGTTCATTCATTATAGGACGTCGTCTGCTTAAGCAGGATCGATCCCGAGTGTGACGACATCAAAACATCGCTATATTTCTGGCAAATCCTCGGATATTCCAGATGCTGAGAAGAGCTTTTATTTGTGTTGTTTTTATAATCATCAGATACGCAGTTGACATAAAACTTATACGATTGCCATCTGTAAGCTTCCCAGTTTCTAGTGATACATTAATTGCCATATTTGTGATTTTCTTTGAATACCTACTTTAAGCGTATCTACTCACCTTTAGGATATAAACAACTATTCTGGAAAAGTAGATGTAGCATACCACCTGGAAGAAAGAGGAAAGAAGAACAAATATATTCCTTGAAATGCACTGTGCTGTGATAATAGTAGCCAGAGCTAATCCTGGGTAATAATTTCCTAAGCTTTTTGGAAGCGTGTAGGAATGTTAAATCATAATGATATGCACTATACACGAAAAGAGTAGTATTATTGGACAAAATACTAATTCAAGGCAATTCATGCTGTATATAAAGATTGTTTTTAAGCATCTTTTACCATCATCTGCAAGAGTTTAAGACCACCGCAGGATTTGTGAGTATTTCAATAATTTGGAATACTTTCTTTTGTCTCATTGAATGATTACATAACATATTTACTACAGTGATCGGTAGCACAAGAGTAACGGTATAAGCCTATAGTTCAAGCATGATACATATGTTATGCCATGAAAATAATTGTATGTCTGAAAAATAAGTTTTTTAATTGTTTTTCTTTATTTGACTTATTGCATTTTGGAATAGTGGTCTTAAAATTTTGCAAATAATGGTATATATAGCTGGCAGCTATGAATAAATTATATACATGTATAATGTAATGTTGACACTATTTACTAAATTACATAAAAATACCAACAGCTGGATCAAATTTCTATTAATCTTAAAACAATTTTCTAAAAGCCGAGCAATATATGAATAATATACGACAGGAAAAAAATATTGCCATTTGTGAGACAAATGATACATCTAGAGATATCGATAAATACATGATTAAAAAAGCATCATATGAAGTCAAATATGTCACAGTGTGTGTACATTTGTTGAATTAATTCCTTTAGCTCCTGGAATTTAATTAAAAAAGGGGAAGTCCGGTCCAAAAATAACTTGGTTTTGATAGAAGCAGCAAAATCAGACCAACAGATCAAAAAAGGTTTGAGGAAAATCGGACAACTAATAAGAAAGTTATGAATTTTTTAGTGGCATGAAAAACTGGAGAAACAATGAAAATCACTAGACAAATTGGCAACTCAGTCATGAATCTGTGATGTCATGGGTACACAACTCACCAACTATTTTGTTTATATTCATAATACAAATTTAAATTTTTGTCCAAGAATGTGATTTCCTCATTACTTGAACCAACTTATATTTATAGTTACATGTATATGTTTTTGCATGGATACACTAATACAGAATAAATAATTTTATGTAAAAATCATGAAAATATGAATATTTATACAATATACATAAAAGATGAGTGACTATGGAAATGTAATATTTTGAAAACATTATCAATATTTTGAAGTTCGTGAAATATTTTGTAAATGTTTATACATGCAAAAACATATTACTATAGATGTATTTGGTTCAAGTTATGTGAATTTTCATATTCTTGGACAAAAATTGAGAATTTGTATTATGAATATAAACAAAATTATTGGTGAGGTGTGTACCAATGACATCACAAACCAATGATTGGGTTGCCAGATTGTCTAGTGATTTTCATTGTTTCTCTAGTTTTTCATGCCACTAAAAAAATCATAACTTTCTTATTAGTTGTCCAATTTTCCTCAAACTTTTTTTGATCTGTAGGCCTGACTTTTCTACTTTCATTAAAACCAAGTTATTTTTGGACTGGACATCCCCTTTTTAAAAGCACTTGTACAAAAGAAAAGTTTTGTACTTGTAAATCTAACATCTTGTGCAGAAACAAGTCGTCTGTGATAATGGTCCCATCAGACAGAAATTTATTCCCAACAGTTATGATGTCTGAAAAATATCAATGGTTTAAAAGTAGACTGGAAACACCCATGTAGAAGATTTAAATACTAGACATCTTTTTTTTCTTCTTCAAAATCAATACTTCAAAAAGATAAGAAGTTGATCTCATAGCCTATTAAAAATATATATATATAAATTAATAATAATAAAAAATATTTAATTTACCAACATGATGTTGTTATGTGCGCAAAAATTGATTACTTGTGGAAAAAAATGTTTTGCTAAAATAATAATTCATGCAACTTCTTTCAGTTCTTTACAAAGCGTTTCATATTCCTACTACATACATGTATCAATGAGATGATTCGTTAGATTTTCAGGTTCTCAAGTCCAGAATGATTCATTACAAACAGCAATAACAATTACTGGAATTACTACCTGTCGCATGTGCTATCTCCTGGTCCCACTACCAACTGTCATATTATGCTTTATTTCTCCATAACCCTTACATGACATTTTGGAAAACCAATAATATTTGTTATGTGTTTATTTGTTGGTAAACAAAATCAAATCTGATAAATCAATTGTTCATGTTGTTTGGTAAACATGACATCAACATACCCTTCTGAACACATTTATTGTTGCTTGGTTTAACAGAAAAAATATTGAATGGAAAAAAAAATGTGTGTGTACACTCACCAATACATAATAGGACCTAAAGAGCTTCAGTTTCACCAGACTTATTGCTGCTGTAACAGAGAAGAAAAGAAAGTAAAGGAGAAATCTTTGAAAATGGGAAGTATTAGTAAAGGATGGAATGAGGCAAGTGTAAAAGGAGAATAAATATTAGTTGGAAGGGTTATCATAATGACAAACAAGTAGGGGAGAGTTCAAGCAACTGAGTTGATAACTGCACAATAGGATGAAAGAGGTCAGAGTAGATTATACAGAGTTGAATGAATGGATGAATGAGTAGGTGTATAAAGGGTATGAAGTAAGTGACAACTACCGGTAAATGAATGGATGAATACTGAGCATGAATCATTAAATTGACAATTGCATGACTGATGAAAGATAGGAAGAATTAATCAAGATTTCTGTTTTCAATTTCCTTCAGGATTAGTTTTCATAAAACCAATATATATATTTGGTATAATACCATAGATATATACAAGCATCCTTGGGTTACACATTAAAGGGGAACGAAAGGCAATATAACAGCCTATAATCATGTTGATAATTTTCAGCCTATTACAAATGTCTTGAAAGCAATCATATTTGGTTATTGAAGAAGGGGAACGGTGTCTCAAAAAGTTGCAGTTTACTTGCTAGACATTAGCCCATGGGGGCTGCCATTTTCTTTACAAAGTAATGTCAGTGCAATTCTATTTGTGAGTTACCCACTGACCTATACACTACATGTAGCTACAATGACACTCGTGATCACCTGTGGAATGCATGGCACTGGATTTTCTCATAATAAACCATTTTTGTAGTCATGTACATTCAAATGATGATACTTTTATCCTGTCATATAATGTTTTGTGTCAAAATATCTGTTTCAACTGTTTCTTTTGTTAAGCAGGATTTGGTATGCACAAGTTGTTGCTTGGTCAGACAAAGGTTTGTTAATTCTTCAAAGAAGTGACAAAGACCTATACAACAGCTTGTGGATATCACCTGTGCGAGACAATGGGGGGTACCAAGATGGCTGCCATTTTGCATGGGTGGCTTTAGTTTACAATAGCTATTCATTATGCAACATCCTATCAATTGTGCACAGGTAAATGGGGACATGTACTTCTATGACATCACAGTTTTTCAAAATGGCAGCCGCCATGGGATAATATCTAGCAAGAAATCTGCAAACTTTAGAAAGATTGTTCTCCTTACTGAGTAATCAAATCAGAGTATTTTCAAGATATTCTGAACAGGCTGACAAGTTTCCACATGATTATCAGCTAATGTATGTTGAGTTTCATTCTCCTTTAAGCATCTTTTTCACAGTCCCTCAGGAAAGATATAAAGTCATATGTGTAATAGTCAACATGTATATGGTCAACACAGCAAAGCTCCATCAAGACTCAAATTCCTCCTAATCCAAAACTGACGAATAAGGAGCCTCCAATATATGATAGGGAAAGTTTGGGAAAGAATCTGGTTTTACAATAATTCTTCTTCTAGGCTTTGGAAAGAAGAGTCCTTCTCTATTCCACTTAATATTTTGAATGGTCAGAACAGACAACGGATGGGAATTTCCTCCTACCTTTGCCGTCCGTCTGTGCAGCATCCTGGAGGTGACGTATGGACCATATGACAGGGTAGAGAATAGCACCACAGCAGATGATA
Organism: Heliocidaris erythrogramma; assembly: GCA_025617745.1. NCBI lineage: Eukaryota > Metazoa > Echinodermata > Echinoidea > Camarodonta > Echinometridae > Heliocidaris > Heliocidaris erythrogramma. The sequence goes on from CM046869.1 coordinate 29,918,375, forward strand.
TCTACAGTTACAAACATAACCTTCCACATAGAATACTGTGCTTCCCCTTCCTCGGAGGTGTCAGTGATGATGTATGCTACGTTGGCTAGGATCTAAAGGGAAGAAGCATACCAGCATAAAGGTGATCGTCAGTTCAGGTCATGTGACTGTATGAGAGCCTATGTATTGTAGGAGTAACTGTTACAATTATAAGGAACAGAGTGTAATTCTTTTCATGTTTTGGATCATAGACAAATTTACAAAAAGGTGCTTCTTTGAACAAACAAACAAACAAACAAACAACAAACTAACTAACTAACCTGAAGAGGAATAACAATCCAGAAGAGTTTTTTATCCTGATCAGAAAGAATAGGTTTGATGAATGCCCAACCAGATCCTATCAGTACGATGGTTCCAAATAAGAGAGCACCTTTAGTTCTGTAACAAGAAATATAGACATTATCATAAAAATAACAAGATGAATGCGACTGCGTCTCCTATATGCCTCCGCCTAAATTCAGTTGATGGCTCAAACTGTTCTAGAAATATTTGATAACGAGGCTAAAAACCAGTAATTTCATGTAATTTTATGTAAATTGACCTCTGTGACCTCTGACCTTTGACCTACTTACCCCAAAATCTAATCAGTTCATCTTTCTATGGGGATGCATACTGGTACCAAGTTTGAAGTTCTTACCTCAAATAGTTCTTCAGAAATCGTGGTAATGGTGCTAAAAACCAAGAATTTCATGTAATTTCATGTAAATTGACCTCTGTGACCTCTGACCTTTGACCTCCTTACCCCAAAATCTAATCAGTTCATCTTTCTATGGGGATACATACTGGTACCAAGTTTGAAGTTCTTACCTCAAATAGTTCTTCAGAAATCGCGGTAACGGTGCTAAAAACCAAGAATTTCATGTAATTTCATGTAAATTGACCTCTGTGACCTCTGACCTTTGACCTCCTTACCCCAAAATCTAATCAGTTCCTCTTTCTATGGGGATACATACTGGTACCAAGTTTGAAGTTCTCACCTCAAACAGTTCTTGAGATATCGCGGTAACGGTGCTAAAAACCAAGAATTTCATGTAAATTGACCTCTGTGACCTCTGACCTTTGACCTCCTTACCCCAAAATCTAATCAGTTCATCTTTCTATGGGGATACATACTGGTACCAAGTTTGAAGTTCTCACCTCAGATAGTTCTTGAGATATCGCGGTAACAGTGCTAAAAACCAGTAATTCCATGTAATTTCATGTAAATTGACCTCTGTGACCTCTGACCTTTGACCTACTTACCCCAAAATCTAATCAGTTCATCTTCGTATACATACTAGTACCAAGTTTGAGGTTCCTACCTCAAATGATTCTTCAGATATCGCGGTAACGAGAAGTGGGACGGACGCACAGACGCACGGACGGACGGACAACCCGAAAACATAATGCCTCCGGCACCCACCTTCGGTGGGCGGAGGCATAAATAGACTCATGCCTGTTTGATAGGATACAATGCAGTCTCTGCAACTTCATCTTAGATGGGTATGGTAAAATGAAGCATAAAAATAACTAGAAATGTGCATTGCTGGGGCCGCGCAATGCTAAATGTATCCCCTGGCACTGGCAGCAATTTGAAGGAGGGACAAAGACCCTCCCCCATCCCCTCCCTCAAACAAAAGGATGGTGTAGAAATTAGATGTGTAGGTTTCACTAAGACACATCTTCATATAAAATTTGAAAGAAATGTGTTGAGAGATATACCAAGATACATCTCCATACAAAATTTGAAAGAAATCCATCAAGAAGTGTGGCCTGCAGAGTGCACTCACGCCATGCCCTGAAGTATGACCTTTGACCCTATAAAAGACGGAACACTGGGGGCAGCATCACCAAAAACTATAGGTTTTTAGATTACACCAAGAGACACCTTCATGCAAAATTTGAACGAAATCCGTCAAGAAATGTAAAAGTAAGAGTGCAAGAAATGGAAAAATGACCTTTGACCCTATATAAAGGACGGAACAATGAGGGCAGCATCACCAAAAATTAAATATGTGTAGATTATACCAAGATACATCTCCATACAAAATTTGAATGAAATCCGTCAAGGAATGCAGAAGTAAGAGTGCACAAAAGGGACAAATGAGCTTTGACCCTATAAAGGACGGAACAATGAGGGCAGCATCACCAAACAGTAAAGATGTGTAGATTATACCAAGATACATCTCCATACAAAATTTGAAAGAAATCCATCAAGAAATGTGGCCTGCAGAGTGAACTCACGCCATCCCTTGAAGTATGACCTTTGACCCTATAAAAGACGGGACACTGGTGGCAGCATCACCAAAAAGATTTTTAGATTACACCAAGGGACACCTTCATGCAAAATTTGAACGAAATCCGTCGAGAAATGCAGAAGTAAGAGTGCAAGAAATGGAAAAATGACCTTAGACCCTATAAAGGACGGAACAATGAGGGCAGCATCACCAAAAATTAAACATGTGTAGATTATACCAAGATACATCTCCATACAAAATTTGAACAAAATCCGTTGAGAAATGTGGCCTGCAGAGTGCACTCACGCCATGCCCTGAAGTATGACCTTTGACCTTATAAAAGACGGAACACTGGTGGCAGCATCACCAAACACTATAGGTTTTTAAATTACACCAAGAGACACCTTCATGCAAAATTTGAACGAAATCCGTTGAGAAATGTGACCGCCAGAGCGCACACAAGAGTACACACAAGACATCTATCAAAATATGACCTTTGACCCTATAAAAGACGGAACACTGGGGGCAGCATCACCAAAATCTATAGGGTTCCAGATTTTACCAAGAGACACCTTCATACAAAATTTGAACAAAATCCGTTGAGAAATGTGACCGCTAGAGCGCACACAAACTATCCCCAAAAATATGGCCTTTTACCCTATAAAAGACGGAACACTGGGGGCAGCATCACCAGAAACTATAGGGGTCCAGATTTTACCAAGATACACGTCCACAGGAAGTCTGAAAGAAATTCGTCGAGAAATGTGACCGCTAGAGCGCACACAAGAATGTGACGCGGCGGCGGCGGCGAAACGCTGCTGAATCCAAAGTATCCTCCGGCATACTGCCGGGGGATACAATAATGATATAGAGTTCTAAAGCCTGCCTTCTGATGCAAATGTCACTCAAGGCGCTACAATATTGGTCTTTAACAAAATAGAATTAACATAAATAGGCTTCATGAACAGTCAAAGTGAAACCCCTATTTCTCAGAAATCCAGAATTTGTCCAAGCGGTGTAAGGGAATAGACTGAAAGGATTGAAAGTACAGCCCAATCTGGGAACTTGGGAAAATCAAAGCAGGAAGCTGATACAGGAATTGAGAAAGAAACTGGGCTCTATTGTCAATCAATATACCCAAAGCATTCTGTACACAAGAGTGACTAATAGAAGAAAAGAAATAAAATATTTACATACACTGACTGTTGATAATGAATGGTTATTCAATATCAAATGGACATTTGATATCAGCAAAGGAACAAATGTTTGGTTTTTTTTTTCCTTTTCTCTGTGCACAGAAGCTGGGCCCATATTTACAGCAGAAGATAACATTATTATCCTTTAATATTAGAGAGAGAGAGAAAGATAGAGAGAGAAAGACAGAGAGAGAGAGAGGGGGAGGGAGAGCGGGATGATTACAGTATGCTGAGAGCTAGAACGTTGAGGGATGCAAGTAAAATGCTCTTCAGGGGAGCGTTTCATCAAGCGTTTTGTCCGTGATTTTTACCGAGAACTGTTATAAGCTACTGAAATCCTTGGATCTGATTGGCGGAGAGCACATTTGTCAGTAAAAATCACTGACAAGACACTTAATGAAACGCTCCCCTGGCTCTTAGCAGAGAAAAGCTAGGTTTAACTTACAAATATGTAATGTAGAAGAGGATTTCAAATGCTTGCATAGGTCTCCCATCATGAGCAATGTAGTGATAATCAACCTAGTAAAAGATAAACATTTTCTTCAGTAAAATATGCTTTTCCCGTGCTTTGAAAATATTCCTTTAATAAAATTAAGCAAAAGAATCAACAATCAACAACAACGAAATGTCATTAAATGAAATATATTTTAATTGTGTCTTAGAAATGATTGCTTTCATCATAATCAGCACAAGAGTCTTCTTACAGAATTATATATAACTTTTTTTGCAAGGGCATTTTATATGAAAACTAGAAATATCACTGAAGATGATGATTAATACCCCCGCCCCGTGACAACAGCCTTTCTAGACTTTTGGTCGAAAACTGAGGAAGTAGTTCGATCCGCAAGATTTTTCCCTGATTTACTGCCATAGATATGCCGTTTCCATGGCAACGCAGCTTCCGACACATCCAAAAAATATGTCTTGCACATCTTCCCACCAAGACCAATGTGTGTACCAAATTTCATGACGTTCGGTCAAAAACTGAGGAAGTAGTTCGATCCGCAAGATTTGCAACGCACCGACCGCCAGACCGCCGACTGATTCCTATATACCCCCTTCAAACTTCGTTTGGCGGGGGTGTAAAAATTAAATTGAAATATACTATGGCAGCAGATGATTTTTTAAAATCCTCACTTTCATTTTACAAACAACCATGCCCACCTTCCAGCTTTATAGCATAACAATTTGATAAGTATGGTTACCATCCATTCACACAAATACATTTTGATACATTCTTAACAATACGAAAAGCAAACAGAAACACACAAAAATCTGTAATGAACTCACAGCGTGGAACATGAGCGATAATGCCTTAAGCAGAGCTAAGAAGAACATGAAGTAGTGTATCTTGAAGACGATCTCCTGATGGCACAGGTAATATATCCAGTAGATAGCCGAGCATAGGAAGAGAAGAGACATGGTGGCGTAGAGGGTGGGGAGGGGGATGTCTCCCGCTGACAGGTAGTTTGGCCCAACATTCTTCTCTACGATGGACACCTATCACATGGGAATCAAATTAAAACAAGTTTACAGTTAATACCTCAAATGGTTCTTGAGTTATTGCGAGAACGAGGCGAACACCTTAAATTTCAGAAATTGACCTCTGTGACCTTGATCTTTGACCTACGTACCCAAAACCTGATCAGGGGAAGGTTTCATCAAGTGTCTTGTCAGTGATTTCCACTGACAAATTTGCTCTCAGCCAATCAGATGCAAGGATTTCAGTAGCTTATAACAGTTGTCGGTAAAAATCACTGACAAAACGCTTGATGAAACGCTCCCCGGATTGTCTTCCTACGGTGATACAGGCTAGTACCAAGTTTGAAGTTCATACCTCATGTGGTTCTTGAGTTATCACAAGAACGAGAAAGCGGGATGGATGGACAGACGGACAACCCAAAAACATAATGCCTCCTTCACCACCTTCGGTGGGCGGAGGCATAAAAATAAAGGGAGAATGGTGTTATTGTATCTTTCTCAATAATTTTCAACATCTAAATACTTTCCTAGAAGAACAGGACTTGATCTTCAGCTGTTGTGGCGATAGTTTTATAAAAATGCTATTAGCTTTATGGTGTAATTGTATATTTTCTCGATAATTTTCAATGTCTAAATACTCTCCCAAAAGAGCAGGATTCAATCTTGAGCTGTTGTGGTGATAGTTTTGTAAAAAAATATGAGTCTTCTATCTACAATGACAGAGCATTCTTTAACCCTGATCAAACGGCCAGGCTTTTTTGTTTGTCTAACAGCTGTTGGGGGGGGGGGGGGGGGGGGGTATTGTATTGGATCTTGGTTGTGGCATGACAGAAAATCATAAACCTTGGCATGTGAAAAGAGCATCTTATAATGACTTGAATAAATTAAGTATCAAATAATTCACAAAAATCATAATATATAGTCATGAAAGCTGGCAGCATGGGAAAAAAATCTAAACAAACATATCATGGTCAACAAACATGGGGAGGGGGAGACCCTGTATTTTTATGCAGACCATATGGCAGACTTTCATGAAGTATTTACCAGCCCTAATCAATCTTTCTAGATCAATGTATCGTCCTTTTGAAATATGTTATTGCTTTCTGTCAAAAACATGTGTCTCACATATCATAGTGGATGCCCAATTAGTGGCAGTATCAGAGCTTAGGACACGTAAAAATCCATGCATAAAACTTTACAAACAGCTATATTTAAAATTGAACATAGACCTGATAGTTACGCTCAGAGGCACAGGCCAATTTATAACTTGCAGAATTTATAAATAATTTTATAAATACCCATTACAAAAGGAAAAGAAAATCTGAAACATGAATAATGTGGCTGAAATCTTACCCAGTTTTCAACTCCGCAATCTGGTACACATGACCTTGATCTGTTAATCCGTTGACAACTAAAATTCTTTTAATTCCCATAGGGTTAATACAGGGACCACATATTTTCTGTAGGCAATGGGTTAATGAGCAAACTAATGCAAACTGAAACCTACCAATAGGTATACTGCTACCTACATAACAAAAAACTTTTTGGTGTACTCACAGAAAAATTGACTGGGTCATTACGAACGGAAGAACAATGATGATAGAAGAAGCTGTAAAGACCTTGCTCACTCTTGTTCTTGATGCAAATTACAAACTGCATTGCAAAACAAAGGATTAACATATAAAAACATTGATTTAGGGATAAAGAGTTAAGTAGAAAACTACAAACTGCATTGCAAAACAAAGGATTAACATATAATAAAACACTGAAGTAGGGATAAAGAAGTGTGATATATCAAACAATCAATTAACAACCCACATCTACACTGAAAAGAATGGAAATTCCATTTCGTACAAGTTCAATGGCCTGAATTCACAAAGGAAATTTAATTTAATCCATAGTCTAAATCATGGTTTAGCATGGTTAAGATAAGCGCATATTACTACCCACCCACTGGACATGAGGACACACACGTACTACGATTAGGGAGTTTTAAACCATGGGTTAAGATGACCCTCTTTCATGTGAATTCCGGCCAAAGTATTTTGCACAAGATGTACTCTTTTTTGAGCAGTAAATCATATATTTCCTCTCTCCGTCAAAGAGAGAATAAAACATGAAAATTCACAATAGAATTGTTTGGACTAGAAAACATGTACATAACAAATTTTACACTTGATGAACATCATCCACTAAAAAATATCACCATGGATGTGCATACATGGGATAACAACAATACCATTCTGACTTGTCTACATATTTTTTCATTCTTCCTACAAGGCCTATACACTATTTATCATTTATTATGGAGCTTTTATACACTATTTATCATTTATTATGGAGCTTTCATACACTATTTATCATTTATTATGGAGCTTTTATACACTATTTATCATTTATTATGCAGCGCTTATTTATACTTGCATATTGTTATTCAGCATTCTATCATAAATTTTGCATCATGACCATAAATCTAGATTATTTGTCAAAATACATTTAAATCCAAACAGCTTGATATATTTTCATTTCTGTGACTTTCAAGAGCTTGCAAATGTTATTTAAGAGTAGAACACGGGTCCTGCTTCATAAAACTTGCTATCATCAAAATCTGTCACAGATCTATGACAAATTTTCTTTTAGCCAATCAAATGTATTGATTTCAGTAGCTTATACAAATTAAGAGTAACTTGTTATTGATAGCATTTTCTATGAAACAGGGCCCTGAGCCTTCTTACACTTGTGTTGATGTACAAGATGTTGTTTTTCCTTTCCATGTCTGCAGGTAGTCTGATCAAATGTGAAGGTGCACTGGTCGGTGAAGGATTTTGGCTTCCAATTGCTGGTGGGACAGGATCGTCATGTCGTGATTCAGTCTTACCTGGGCCACTTTCCGGTTGGCCTTCTTCCTTGTCTCCTGTACCCATTTCATCTGCGTTTGCTCCAGATTCATGTTGGCCTGGACCCTTACCTCCTTGATCTAATCCATTGTTCTGTCTCCTTCGTCTTGCTTGAACTGCCTCATCACCAGAAGGTTGCTGAGGGGCAGGTGGAGGCTGTTCCTCACTGCAAACGTCATTCCCTGCACTCATAGGAACTATTTTCAGATTCCTCAGTTTTGTACCCCACCTGTTGACTTCAAGGCTTGTAAGAAAAGTGAATGGAGAGAAGAGAAATATCAGTCACAAGGTCCCTTCCATTCATGATTAATAAAAATAACCTGCTTTTGTTTAAAAAATAAAAATTTGCAATACCATGTAGCCAGAACATGAAAATTACGTGTGAAAATGTGTAAAAGCTGATATTTTTGCCTTCTGTCTCTATATTCTCAGCTTTCCCTTTTGCTGCTTCTATTATATTTTAGGGTGGGGGGAGGTGGGGCGAGAAAGTGCACTGCCCCCACTGCCCCTCCGCTTAAACTGGTGATAACATACAATATCCGTGACTGGAGAACTGCCTTTTCAGGAGAACTGCCTTTTCAGGATATTCATTCTGGAACATGGTTTATTACTAACCAAACTGATCATGAGAACAGATAGATATCAGTTCCAGTATGTTTCCTCTGCAACTACTAACTAGTATTTTTCTTCTGTGACAATGTCATGAATCTACATCAATTCAAACTTACCTCTTGGTTGTAAAATTGAAAGTCAAGTAAACTGTTGCCACAGAGTCATTCTTTCCGACACTCCCAGGTTTAAGGACGCAGTTCCCATTAGTATGGTCTTCCTACATTACAAAAAAAGATGTAATAATACATCAAACTTTTGTATGAGTTGGTACAATGTATACTCCTTTATAGTGTAAAAAATTAAATGCACAATTCTTGTTATGATCTACAGTTTTACAATAAATTATTTGTTGTTGTTTGAATTCAGGGCCCTGTTTCATAAAACTCGTTATCAATAACAACTGCCCAATTTCTATGACAAAATTGCTCTCAGCCAATCAGATTCAAGGATTTCAGTAGCTTAACAATAATTGTAAGTTGTTATCGATAACAGGTTTTATGAAACGGGGCCCAGGTTTCTGTTCATTCTTCCATTTCACTCTGAAGCGTGCATAACAAAATAATTTCATTACTAAATGTACATAATCTTTTTTTTAAATCAATCATTTATTCACACTTTTAGGTCTGTGACATGACACACTGACACAGCAACTGAGGGGTTAACCTCCTTGCAACACTGTTCTCAAAACAAATCTTTCAAATTTTTTTTAAAAATTATTTTGAGAACCTCTCAATTTTGTCCAGTTATTTCTTTAATGAAAGTCCTACATTTAAAGAAGCAAAAACCCAAAACCAATCATATAATAGCAAAAGGCATCCTGGGAAGCGTTTCATCAAGCGTTTTGTCAGTGATTTTAACTGACAAATTTGCTCTCAGCCAATCAGATGCAAGGATTTCAGTAGCTTATAACAGTTGTCGATAAAAATCACTGACAAAACGCTTGATGAAACGCTCCCCTGGTCTAGGGATACAAGGTTGGGTGGGGTGGGGGTGGGGTGGGGGGGGGGGGTGCTGCAGCCCAGAGGATCCTGGCTTAAGTGTTCTTATATTATGAGAGGGGTGCAGTGGCAAAATGCCATATGGTCTCTGGGTAATAGAGCTTGAATTGATAACTGGTTAAATCACTCACAGCATAGGATGCACTCTCATAGCTCCCTGACATATCCAGAGTGAAGCCGATAAGTGCCGGCTTTAGGGTCTGTGTCTCTGGCACAGCAAAACTCAGGTTTGAGACATTGATTGACATCATCCCACCCTGGAGAAGACCAAAGTTTGTGATCTCAATATCTCTTCTCTTTTCATCCTGTAAAAAAACAAAAGAGGAAAATATATATATTACTATACACACCAGTAAAGCTAGTGGTCAATGCAAATGCGTATTGACCACTAGCCCACAGTACGTCTGTAACCAGAATACTGATAATATCCACATAAATTACATGTCACATGGATACATACACAAGTTCATAATATGCTGTAAAAATAAGAAAAATCATCTAAACATTTGAAGCGTAGATGTGTCTTCATTTTCTGCAGAATCGTCTAGATGCATGACGGAATGCAGAGACTAGCAAAAGCAAGATGTGCATGTGTCATCCGTACATACACAACATACATGCAGAGTGCGCGGGCGCCATCATCGTTCGCCAGCTGCGATACGTTCCTACATGTATCTTTAGGCGATTCTGCGGGAAGTGAGGACAAATCAACGCTTTGAATGTAAGTTTCAATTATTTTTCAATTATTTTTTCTTACATTGGAATTGATATTTTGTTGATATGAATGCATTTTCATGTGAATGTAGACAGAAGAGCGTAGACAGAAGGGTGTGTGAAGGTGCGTGTGTATCCATGCGACATGTTATTTGGGTGGATATTATCAGATCTATTCTGGTTACAGATACAGAGCGTGCTAGTGGTCAATACGCATTTGCATTGACCCGCTAGCGTTGCTGGAATGAATTAGACTAGATCTATGCTGATTATTCGTGAAAGCTATTGTGAAGTACAAGCTTATCTTCAGACAAGCTTGTACATGTATAAGTGAGTTCGCCCAATTGCCGAGTTATCCTGACCCACTAACGGAGCCATTGTTGCATCATCGCGTATGATACAGTACATGCTGATATAGGGTTCTGTGACTTCCTTTTTATTTCATTCATAACTTATTGAACGAAACTGTCCTTACCATTGGTTGATGTACTTCTTCTATGGATGACACTTGATCGTCTGATCAGGGGAGCGTTTCATCAAGCATTTTTGTCAGTGATTTTAACCGACAACTGTTATAAGCTACTGAAATCCTTGCATCTGATTGGCTGAGAGCAAATTCGTCAGTAAAAATCACTGAAAAAACGTTTGATGAAATGCTCCCCTGGTTGTGGTGATTTCATCAATGAAATCACAACTTTAACATGTGTTCACTTTTTATTATCTCTCCAGCCCAGCCCAGCCCAGCCCAGCCCAGCCCAGACTTACTGCGAAAGGTTGGGTGCCTCCTAAATCCAAGCTGGTATGTCAAAATTATACCATGAAATATGACATAACTTCATTTGAGGATACTTTAGGTACTTACAATACTTTCCGAATAACTGGCGTCTTTCTTTTCGATGAGGATGATATAAAAAAGGCCTATTAATTGCCCGGCTCCTGTACTAAAAATTTTCGTAGGACGATGTATAGTTTGCAATATACATGCACGTCAGTATATTTTTACATACTTTCGAATTCTCGCTAGAGAATTCTCGCGAGAGACGAGAGGGAGGATTACAACTGAGTGAAAAAAAATTGACATTTGATTGATTCTATACATTTCTGAGGAAGAGCTGATCTGCGGAAGGTCTGTTTAGGTAAGTGGCATCACATATGTGATACTTTAATTTAAAAAATATGTCCCTACGATACAACTATACATTGTCATTTGCCCATGTAAATTGTGAGACCCACGGAATAGTAGTGGTTTCACTCAGGACGCTGCCACTTCGTGGCAGCGTCCTGAGTGAAACCACTACTATTCCGGCTACAGCCCAAACCTGTGCAAGAATTAAAGGTCTTTGTCTGCCGTATGTTCTATACGTAAAGCGACCTACAACCGATTTTTGCACAGCAAATGCATGTTGCGCACTAGTTTTGTTCCCTGCCGGTAGTCAATTTTTTTTTATAGAAAGGATTTTGCCTTATTGCATTCAGCGATATTTCCAGAATAGTGTATCAGCGAAGAAAATATAGCTCAACAACTTGAATGTAATAATAAAGTGGTGAGTTTTTTTCCTTTTTATCGTGATAGGCCTATTCAGTTATTTCTACAAATTACAAATTCACCGATCATGCACTCACACATATGCAAGGTTTATTGTAGATAATAAAATAAAATCGGCATTTAATTGAGAAAAACCGACCCCAACATATCCAAGAAATACAATAAATTCAACTCACCAATGTTGGAAAAGATATTTCCAAAAATCAAATCCGTAATTTACTGTTGATTCTCGCGAAACGAGCTATCGGAGTCATTGTGTACATTTCCTGGTCGCCGCGGGCGCTGACATCTCCCCAAAAGAGTTTTGTCCTTAAAAATTCGGTCCCTATGTGGCATACACGGAAAGTCCCGATTTTCTGTGTGCGCGATCGTAAAGATCGATGTGCGCTTGCGATCCCGAGTTTCTTCGTGGACAAAAATTTTATTTTTTGATTTTAGTCTAAGACATCGGCAGTATCACGAAACAAATCGGCGGGGATTTCTCCGGTTTTGGACAAGATTTTGACTTTGGATTTTGCTGAAAATATCAAAAGTTCTTCCTAACGGCCATTTGAGGTAGGAGTGAGATTTTTAAGGGCGGAATTTGAAAGTAAGGTATTTAAAATATTTATCTTATTTTCCCCCCATACCTTTACTACACGCGACAGAAAATACGAACTATTTTTGCATTTTGTATTCGTAGTGGTCAATATGACCACTCATAGCTACATTCCTATACTTCGTGTGTATAATGTAGGCAGTCATACACCTCAACTTTTTAAAACACCACTGCACAAAAGTCACCAACATTCACTCAAAATCGGCATTTAATTTGCAAAAACCGACCCCAAGATATTCAAGAAATACAATAAATTCAACTCACCAATGTTGGAAAAGATATTTACAAAAATGAAATCCGTAATTTACTGTTGATTCTCGCGAAACGAGCTATCGGAGTCATTGTGTACATTTCCTGGTCGCCGCGGGCGCTGACATCTCCCCAAAAGAGTTTTGTCCTCAAAAATTCGGTCCCTATGGCATACACGGAAAAGTTCCGATTTTCTGTGTGCGCGATCGTAAAGATCGATGTGCGCTTGCGATCCCGAGTTTCTTCGTGGACAAAAATTATATTGGCCGATTTTAGTCTAAGACATCGGCAGTTTGTAAACAACACGCGATCGCGAAACAAATCGGCGGGGATTTCTCCGGTTTTGGACAAGATTTTGACTTTGGATTTTGCTGAAAATATCACTCCCGGGTACATTCCTGTAAAATAGTTGGTATTTTCTGTCGCATGTACTAAAGGTATGGGGGGGAAAATAAGATAAATATTTTAAATACTTGCTTTCAAATTCAGCCCTTAAAAATCTCACTCCTACCTCAAATGGCCGTTAGGAAGAACTTTTGATATTTACAGCAAAATCCAAAGTCAAAATCTTGTCCAAAACCGGAGAAATCCCCGCCGATTTGTTTCGCGATCGCGTGTTGTTTACAAACTGCCGATGTCTTAGACTAAAATCGGCCAATATAATTTTTGTCCACGAAGACACTCGGGATCGCAAAGGGCACATCGATCTTTACGATCGCGCACACAGAAAATCGGAACTTTTCCGTGTACGCCATAGGGACCGAATTTTTGAGGACAAAACTCTTTTGGGGAGATGTCAGCGCCCGCGGCGACCAGGAAATGTACACAATGACTCCGATAGCTCGTTTCGCGAGAATCAACAGTAAATTGCGGATTTCATTTTTGTAAATATCTTTTCCAACATTGGTGAGTTGAATTTATTGTATTTCTTGGATATTTTGGGGTCGGTTTTTGAAAATTAAATGCCGATTTTGAGTGAATATTGGTGACTTTTGTGCAGTGGTGTTTTAAAAAGATGAGGTGTATGACTGCCTACATTATACACAGGAAGTATAGGAATGTAGCTATGAGTCACATCAGCAAGCAATGGTCATATTGACCATTAGAATCATATACATGTGTGTATACTGGGTATTGGGGATACAGATGTAATTTTGTTTCAAATGGATGTTTTTGTGGGCAAACTAATACTTAAGTATCATTCTTTAGAGTTTAAGTTATCAGTTCGTTAAGATACAAAATGTAGAAAGTTATAAAAACTTACATTTACAGCTCTCTTTTTGGAACTTGTTACCCACACCTGCATACGGATCACGATTGCTCTCAATATGTTGCGCACTAGTGAGGCCGCTCTACATGGTTACGCACCGTTGATACGTACGCAGAATGTTACGCACACAAGCTATTCTACGAAGACCTGAAAGGGCCAAACTGACGACGTAAAAAAATAAAAAATATTACGTACGTACGTAGTAATTATTACGTACGTACGTAATATTTTTTCTTTTTTTACGTCGTCAGTTTGGCCCTTTCAGGTCTTCGTAGGAGATCGACGAACCCATCGCGCCGGTACTACTACGAGCGCTGAGGGCTCCCTTCATCATAATCGTGAAAAATACAAACTGGATGCTGACGGGACAGTCTCGATAGCAGTTATCGACAAAAAGGACCCAAAATTTCAGGAAACCCTCTTCAAAGGTCACAAAACAACCTGGTAAGTTTTAATCATCTATTATTCAATATAATTCTTTGGATTTAAGTAAACTGTAATATATTATATTCAATTAAATATAGCCAAAAATGCACAGTGATGCAGTTTAGGTATGGGATGTGTGTTGGCTGCGTTACTACACAGTCGGCAATGGCGTGTACCTATGAGTGCTACGAGTGGGCCTGTGGGTCACGGAAATTATCAGAAAAGTGTGATTTCAGGGCATTTTTCATGTCGTACTACCCCGTGCGGAATCTGATTGCTGGGTAATAATGCCTAGCTTCGTGTGTAGAAGGCGTATAGCCATTTTTTTTTTTTCTACATTCACGAAGCTAATCCTGGCTAGCCTGACCCTCAAAATCTAAATAAACACACCACACACACAAAATTTTACGTGCGGGACCATAGACTAGGCCTAGTTGAAATTTCGTCACGGTTCATACTGACTGTGATTACTTCAATATATCTTAAATTCTAGGAAAATATGACTTGAAAACTTACATTAAGAACCAAATGGTGCTTCCTACAGAATATGATTCCAATGAGATTGAGACATAAAGCCAAAACTATTATTTTTGAAGCCATTCTGCACAAATTTTAAGAGAGATGCGACGTTGTTCTCTTCCTCCGACTCTTGATGACGTCATAACACAGTGTTTCATCGCAGTAGTTAGTCTGTTTTTGCATACTGATTGGTCAAACTAATTACGAGGATTGTATCATTGCAGACTGTTGCAGTATGTTGCAGACTGTTGCCATATGTTGCAGACTGTTGCCATATGTTAAGGAAGTAAATGTCAGTACCGGTATAGAAAGCACAAATAATTGAAGTAATATGTTGACCGAATTTACAAAATGAAACAAGCAGTGTCATCGAAAGTGATATTATTACGAAGCTAAAATTGGGTCTGAAAACTAGAATGCACCTCTCATTTGCTGCATGCTGGCTGGAGAGCGTGCAATATTATACAGATAGTGAGATACGTGGAACCATTATTAGTCATATTCACGTCAGTCATAGTTTTGTTTTAAAAATTATATTCAACATGCAGGCTAACTTGTGTCTAACTTGTATCTAACGTTTAAAATATTCAATTTCATTGTCTTTTAACTCAAGAGAGAAAGAGACGGGAGGGGCTCCCGGTCGGGTCATCATTATAATTATGTCTGAAAAGCGGTCCAGACTACTTATTCTGGCATTCATATTCATATTCAAAATATATTGTTAAGTCAAATAGCAAACAAACATATTAGCATGAAACTCATTCTCTGGCTGTTTTCGTTGATTTTTTCGCCCTGTAGGTCGACAATAAACCAATAATATCCAGCCTGAGACATCAATCAATCTGAATATTGGTAAAATAGCGCACCTTGCCCTATATATACAGACGCAATAATATTGATTAATCCACTCCGTTCTCAAATTCTATTTCTAGGGCGCTGTATAAATTTATAAAAGGCAGAAATTAGCCCCGTCCCCTTGTACCCCCTCCCTCCCTCTCGTTCCCTCTCTCTCTCTCTCTTTCTGTCGCTAAGTTCTCCCTCCCCCCTCTTGGATAAATGTTGATATAATCATATCCGAAAATACAATTCATGACGTATATGCAGTGGCGTATCCAGGATTTCCCAATAGGGGGGGGGGGGGGCGCCAGAAATTATTGACCGCCGTCGTGGGGGAGGGGTCTTTGGAAAATTTTTGCTTCTGAAGAAGGGCTGAGATGCAAAATAGTGCTATATGTGACCAATTTTGAAGCCTATTTAATGAACAATATTTTTTCAATATTTTCAATTGGTATGAGGATTTTTTTTTTACGACGGCCAATAGGGGGGGGGGCGCCTGTTGCGCCCCCTGGATACGCCCCTGTATATGGAACAAGAATAAGTGATCATCCGTATTGTTCTCTCTCTTTCTCTCTCTTTCTTTCTTTCTCTCTCTTTTCTATTTAAAGCTTTATCAGCATACACTCCATATCATTATACCTTGAATTGCAACTTCTACTTGTCTTTTAAACAGATGGTTGCACTTCGTCCTGTATCACTTTCCCTCCCCTCTCCATCTGCCCCCTCTCTCTCTCTCTCCCTCCCTCTCTCTTTCTGCCATTCTCTCTATTCCTTTTGTCTCCCCTATTCCTGTTCTCCCCTATTCTCTACCCTATACTCTACTCCATTATATCTCTGTTTATATATACATACTTTCTACTTTCATGTAGTTCATTTGAACAGTAATTGTCCCAAATTCTATTTTATTGGTTACTCAGAAAACTTATACTGTACCATTTTAAAACGGAACTAAAACCTCTTTTGCTGAACCAATATCATACAAATTAAACATCCATCCCCTGTCCATCTTATATAACACACTATACAGGGGCCACAGAGCGTTTTTAAAAGTGTTTGTGTGTGTGTGTGTGGGGGGGGGGGGGGGCTGATTGGATTTCACTCACTAATGATAATTTTCGAATATTTTTTTCTAAGATTTTATGAAACGTGTCTACTCAAAAAAGTTGGGGGCTGCAGCCCCCCCCCCCCACTTCATTCCGCGGCCCATGCTATAAAGCACTCTTCTCAACACGCCCTTGTTTTCTCATCACAAAATGCTGCATGGTTGCACCGAGATCTCCACTTTACTTCTCCCATCTCCCCCCCCCCCTCTCTCTCTCCCTCTCCACAATCATTTTAGTTTCTTTACATTTCGCTCTGTTTTATGAGCTGATATCCATGTTTTGTTTGTTTTTTCTCCTTTATATACTAATTCTACTTACCGGCTCCTTTTCTTTGCTCATTGGGGCTCTAACTCGACAATCCCTACTTTTAATAGGTTCCCCCACATTCTTATATACCGTATGCTATTACTCTTACTGGAAATTATTTACTACACTGAGCTGTCATTATACATGTATATGAAATACTATTTGTATTATGTCATTATTTTGATATGTCCATACATGTATTTTGTTTTTCATTGTTAAACATAATAATATAAACTGAACGTGGAAACAAATAAAATAAAGTACAATCAAATCCCGTCTGCCTATATATGCTTACCCCCCCCCTCTCTCTCTCTCTCTCTGTCTGTCACCCGAAACACTTTAAAACTCACATCCCGACCGACACATACACGCTCTCCAGATTTTATAATTGTCAGTGTTTGTTTTTTTATTTGCTCCATCACAAGCCCCTTTGATTTTCATCTCACCCCTCCCTCTCTTTCCTTCTCCATTCCCCCTTTCTCTAGCCTCTCCCTCTTTCTCGTCTTCCTTAACGCATTCATAAGTAGGTAACTTTTCATCTTTCTTCATTTTCTCCCTATCATGCCGTCATTCGATCATAATGTATACTTCTTAAACATGAAAAACTATTTTTCCCCAAACAACTGATAAATTAAAGATGTTATTAAATAAATTTATTCACATAATTATGATATATATATTCTGAATGTTTGAATTTACACGAAAACAATCCTTACATAAACAATTTACATTTGAATTTAATAAATGCAATTGACACAATAAGTTATAGTTCAAATAAATAAACAAAAACAAAAACAATATGAGTTATACTTATATGGGCCAGAACAGTCCAGCTGCTATGCAATGATATTATACATACATCGTCATGAATATTTTACACATTAGATATTGCTGTAGTGTAAGTCCGTGACAGTACTGTAATGCATGACAGAGTTTCATATTCCAAGACAGTCAAAATTTGAATCGAGAGATAAACTAAGAATACAAAAAATGCTGATGCTAATGATAATAATATGTTAACAAAATTATACTAATTTTATAAGAAGTTACAAAATAAATCATGCTCTTAACCTTTTAATATAAATAAATGTGCAATTCAAATTTATGTAGATTGTCCAAAAGGGATAATGGATATAATAATATTCACGTTTTTTACTTTTAGATTTTTTCCTCCAAAGTGACTTACTATTCACCTTGTAGAATTTGTATTAATATTATATGGAATAACGATTTATTCGGTTATTAATTAATGCGTTAAAGACGAACAAATTTCACTGAATATTTTATATTGACACTGGGACAATTCTATCTTATGATTACGGTAAGAGCGGAGTTCAGTGTATTTGTTGCAGAATGAAGATATTTTAATTCATTTCAGATTACCTTTTTCAGTGTGTCGTGTGTTCAGTGTGCCCCTGAAATACATCATGAGTTGCTTTTTGCGACAAATACCATACATTTCAGTAAGGTTTTTACCATTACCATCATAATATTACTTCTTAATAATAGCATGTAGAATTTAATCCATTTCCTCGACGGTAGGCCCTCCATTGCCTGTTGACGATGGGTTTGCATGTGGACCACCTTGACTGTTGCCCCCGTGTAATTTAGCCATGATGGGAGAGCATGTCTTCTGCAACTCTTCCAATTTGAACGAGAATTCTCCCTTGTCTGCCAAAGAGTTGTTATCCATCCAAGTGATGACGTCATCAACTGCTTTGGTTATAACCTCCTTGTCGCCGGAGCTAAGTTTGCTTTCTACCGATGCGTCATTAATGGTGGACTTGATGTTGAAGGCGTAGCTCTCGAGTTGGTTCCTAGCGGCGATGCGCTCACGTTGAGCATCATCCTCGGCCTTGAACCTCTCGGCATCGTTGATCATGCGATCGATATCGTCTTTGGAGAGCCTACCGCTGTCGTTCGTGATGGTGATTTTGTTGCTACGACCTGTGCTCTCATCCTTGGCGGTGACGTTCATGATGCCGTTGGCGTCGATGTCAAAAGACACTTCGATCTTGGGGACGCCTCGTGGTGCAGGAGGGATGCCAGATAGTTCAAACTGGGCAAGTCGGTTGTTGTCTTTGGTCATAGCTCTTTCTCCTTCGAATACTTGGATGGAGACAGCCGGCTGGTTGTCAGAATAGGTGGTAAAGGTCTTGGCTGCCTTCGTGGGGATTCTTGTGTTTCTCTCAATGAGCTTGGTCATCACACCTCCTGCTGTCTCGATACCAAGAGAAAGAGGAGCAACATCAACGAGAAGAACCTCCTTGATTTCTTCGCTTTGGTCACCGGATAAGATAGCGGCTTGGACAGCGGCACCGTAAGCTACAGCTTCATCAGGATTGATAGACTTGTTAAGGTCCTTGCCGTTGAGGAATTCCTGAAGAAGCTTCTGGATCTTTGGGATACGTGTTGAGCCGCCGACAAGGACCACAGTGTCAATCTTGTTCTTGTCGATTTTAGCATCGATGATGGCCCTCTCTACTGGCTGCAAACACTTTCTGAAGAGATCTGAACACAGCTCCTCGAATCGTGCTCTGCTGACACTGGTGTAGAAGTCGATGCCTTCGAAGAGTGAGTCAACTTCGATGTTTGCTTGAGCACTGCTAGATAGTGTTCTCTTTGCTCGTTCTGCTGCTGTACGGAGGCGACGAAGCGATCTGGGGTTGGACCTCAAGTCCTTCTTATGCTTTCGCTTGAATTCCTCAGCGAGGTGATGGACAAGTCTGTTATCGAAGTCTTCTCCTCCGAGATGTGTGTCACCAGCTGTCGACTTCACTTCAAAGATCCCGTCATCAATGGCAAGAATTGAAACATCGAACGTACCACCACCCAGATCAAAGATGAGAACATGTTGCTCTCCCTTCAGCTTCTTGTCGAGTCCGTAAGCGAGGGCGGCAGCGGTGGGTTCATTAATGATTCTGAGGACGTTGAGCCCTGCGATCACACCTGCGTCTTTCGTCGCCTGTCTCTGTGCATCGTTGAAGTAAGCGGGAACAGTGATGACAGCATCGGTGATCTTCTGACCAAGGTAAGCTTCAGCTGTCTCTTTCATTTTAGTCAGGACCATGGAGCTGATTTCTTCTGGAGCCATTGTCTTGTTTTCTCCGAGGTACGCTGCCTGCAGCATCGGCCTGCCTCCTTTGTTGACGACGGTGAAAGGCCAATGCTTCATGTCATCCTGAACATTCTCATCTGTGAATCTCCTCCCAATTAGACGTTTGGCATCAAAGATTGTGTTCTTGGGATTCCTGCAATATTACAAGGACAAGAGAAAAAATATATTGTTAACTGTAATCACTTGATGAGGTATAAGTATTACATTTAAGATGTTGTATATCTATATACATTAATGAAAATTTCAGAGATATTGAAAGTGATTATTAGAAATAAAGGCAGTAGCATAAGGGAATCCCGATTTTAGAAGCTACAATGAAGCCTTATCACGTTTGGGTGCATACTGGTTATCATTATTCATGCATGCCAATAACAGCCGGACATATAATTTAAGATAACGAACATAAAGGTATTTTTGATACTTTGAGCATATATTTAATGTGCATTTATATATAATTATACATGTATAAACACTTTATTCATACAATTATGATTTCATCCGAAGATAAAACTAGATAAAACTATAAGGTCACATGTAAAGTACACTGTAAAAAATTACTGTAGGAAGTACGGTAAATTACTGGCAACCCGGCTGCACAGTAAAATACTGTATCATTTACAGTTAAATATTTTTTACAGTTATATACTGCTTTTTACAGTTTTACATTTTTACAGTGTAGGCTTAAACTGCATGTACATAGATCGGATGGCTTCCATTAACAATAGAGGGTTGTGTTCAGTAGCGAATTCAGAATCACAATTTCTTAATTACTTAATAATTGCTTTATAATTACCCCGGCCCCCCACTCAGTATTATTTAGGGTACGCGTATGCTTGTTCCCTCCCTTTGAAAGCACCCCCTATCTCAGGGCTGCCAAAATTTCTGAACCCCCCTATCGCGGGCTTTGCGCGGGCTTTTCCTGCCTTGGAGACCCCCCTAAATTCAGAACACTGCTCAATGTACCCCCCTATCTCAGGTGAGCTCTCATTCCAACCCCATATCTCAGGACAGACACCAACCCCCCTCCCAAGTAAGCTGTCATTACAATACCTTGGAAGAGATGTTTTTTATGTTCAAAATGGTATCTCAGAACTCAATGCAGTCATAAGAAACCAAACAAAAATGAAAATCTCATGACATAAAAGTTTCATAACCCCCCTTTTTTAATTTCTCAGGTGTCGAAGAGAGAGAGAGAGAGAGAGAGAGAAAGAAAAACACCCCCTTTTTTAATGAAATCTCCGGGTGAAAGATAAAAAACACCCCCTTTTTTTACAATTCACGGGCCGGATTGTGTCGCCCAAAAAGTACCCCTTTACCGGAGATTTTGGGAACACGCATGCGGTCCCTTCGACCTCCGAGTGGGGGGGGGGGGGGGGGCGGGATAATTACCCTATCAAATTTCTAAACGCGATAGAAAATTTAGCACACATCATTTTCAAATTGCAAATAAACTGTAAAATGGGCATATAATAAATCACGGTGAGATTCTATTCACAGTGCTGATTATAATGTTTAGTTGGACCAGACTTGTATCTGTAATCAAACATAATAGCTAAATCCGGCCACCCGTCATTCACAGAAATATAAAAATATACTCCAACATAATAAATAGATATTGATTTTAAAAATAGCTTTAAAAAAATGATAGGTCTACTTACATTGCCACCTGGTTCTTGGCTGCATCACCAATCAGTCTTTCTGTGTCTGTGAATCCAACATAACTGGGTGTGGTCCGGTTTCCTTGATCGTTGGCAATGATTTCCACCTTTCCGTTCTGAAAGACTCCAACACAAGAATACGTGGTACCTAAGTCGATTCCAATCGCTGGTGCTTTTCCTGGTGCCATTTTTTGGTACTTCTAGAAGTTTATGTCGAAGAAATATCAAGTTCCAATATTGTAGTTTTTAACTATTTCACCGTTTGGTGGTCTGCACCTAGTATCCGATGTTGATACAATGAATCCGGTTTTTTAAATCTGGTCTCAAAAGGTGTTTTGTGTAGAATGTATGATTTTCGAGCGCTTTTAAATCCTAGAGTAGCTCTGCAATGTAACTCCTTGCCTCCGCTTTTCCCTCAGATTGTTGTATGAACTGTGAGAAGTCGCGATTCAAATTGAAGCTTGACTGCCGATGAGCCGGGTTATATAGCACAGACACCAGCTTCGCCAAGACAGGAGAAACTACTAGTGTGAACATGACGTATAGCAACGGCCGGGAAAATCCCAGATTGTTCTAGACCGTGCGTTGATCAACCCGACTACTATATGACGTCATGCAAGACTGTGCTCATTTCTCTTGTACATGAGCGCTGTGTGTTGAGAAGCGCTATATTACGAAGATACGAGAACGTGCTATCTATTTCAGTCTCGATCACACTTTATTCGATGTTCAATATCCAGGCTCAAAAGGCTCTATTTTCTCCCAAGTTCTGAGCCAATTCTAGATTATTCTCGAAGGACTTTGCACTATGACAGCACCTTAGAGCAAACGGATAGCTAGTTGTATCATTAGAGATGCTAGTTTATCGTAGATCCAATAGTGATATAAAAATCCTGAGATTAAACTTGTTGATTCGTCTTGAAAATAGGACTTAATATTATTTTTTTTGCCTTTCTTTCTTTTTTGTTGTTGAAAGCGTAGGTCTCAGTTTTAGGCCTTTCAATTTCAATGTGGATAATTTAAAATTTTCAAATAAGCTACCAGGACGAATCTACAGCTGCACAACTGATCCTATATGCAAATGTGTTTGGATAAAATAGTAACGATGGTGTATATCCAGAAGGTGCATGCATGGTCCCAACGTGCGCACATAAGAAGAAAGTTAAGAATCACTATTTGACAGCTCTATGATTTCATTCTGTTACAGGCTTATAATGACGAGTTTTAGTTTTAATTGTTTGTTAAATAACATCTATGCAGATTGCAAAATAAATTAAATTCGAATAAAATAAAATGAAATGTCTGAATACGCCTCTGCTGAATAAAGAACAGAAATAGGCTTGCAATAGCATAATTTCTAATATTATTTTAAATGGTAAAACTGGGAATTGTAATAGGGATAGTATAATGTGTCTTGTTGTTGGTCAGTGTTAATAAAAAAATACTAATTGTTTTGACCCCATTATCATGCAGGACAAAAAGGGAGAGAAATATTTGAGCGGGGTATTGGCATAAAGCGACTTTATTTACACCCTAACTTCTTGTATCTACATTTTTCGATATACGCTAATATACCGTATAGTTTGTTATGATTATATCTAATTATAATCTAATATATTTATGAACAGAATATTGATGTAGGCCTATAGCAATGATTTTAAGAAAATCCAATACAAAATAATAACAGATGATCATACTACATGACGTGATGAGAAATGCAGAAATGTATTAGTTAAGAAATAAATGTAATAAATGGTGAAATGATACAATGAAATAACATGCCCATGTTGTTTTTTCTGGTGCAAATAATGCCTATACCGTGACACAACCAACGTGGGAATAAGCTATTGAGATTGGTAAACAGTTATTGTTTGTTTGTGACATGTAGTGATCTATACAGCGCGGAACACCGATCTGGAGAGAAGGGAGCACAGTCTTAAATGACGTCACGTTGCAGTCGAGCCGAGCACAATCGAGAACAATCTGGGGGTTTCCCTGCTTTCCGAACGAAGGCCTTCTCTTGCATATTCTTTCAGCACTGGAAGCTTCTCAACCCGCGGTGAATAGAAGGTTTTGGTACTATAAAACCCGGTTCATCGCTTGTCAAGCTTCACTTCGAATTTCGACTGCTCATAGTTCACACAACGATCTGAGAAAAAAGGAAATTTTCAACTGCGTAGTTGTTCTACAAGTCATATTATTCTACGACTATAATATTCAGATATTTTGAGACCAGAATTTTTTTACAATTTCCAAAGATACTTGCAAACGGTTAATAGAATAAAGTATAGTCTGATATACAACTTTTAAACTTCTGTTTCATTAAACAAAAAATATAAAAGAACAAATAAAATGGCACCAGGAAAAGCACCAGCTATTGGAATCGACTTGGGTACCACGTATTCTTGTGTTGGAGTCTTTCAGAACGGAAAGGTAGAGATCATTGCCAACGATCAAGGAAACCGGACCACACCCAGTTATGTTGGTTTCACAGACACAGAAAGGCTGATCGGTGATGCAGCCAAGAACCAGGTGGCAATGTAAGTAGATCTATAAATTGTTTATTTTGTATACAAATTTTGTTATTCATTGTTTATATACCATTATAATTATTATTCTGAACATTTTCAAGAATATTGAAATATTTGGTAGTAATAAAAAAAAATCGTTAAAATATCAAGAAAATACGAAGCTAGAAGCTAGATTTTTCAAAAACTGAATAGATCTGATCAAGTTTAGAGATGAATATAGAAGCTGAATATTATAGCTATTGACAGTACTACTGCTACTTATATTTCTAATCCAATCTACCCCGTGCACATTTGAATCTTGAAAAGGTTACATTCTTTTACTATTTTGATACTATTTTGTCGTGATACTATTTTGTCGTGAAATTAGTTGAACTTAGCATGGAAAAACACTGGAAGTTTAAATAAAATGGCCTACGCTTGATGTAGGGGAAATAAATTAATAATTAGGGTAAAAATTAATTTTTCTCGTTCACTAATTCCGATACAGTTTAGCGTATACCAGTTCATAGTCTACAAGCACCAATAGCAATTACTATTAGAGCTGACAATTATTTTTTGTCATGTCATTTAATTTACAGGAATCCCAGGAACACAATCTTCGATGCCAAACGTCTGATTGGGAGGGGATTTACAGACCAGAATGTTCAATCAGACATGAAGCATTGGCCTTTCACCGTCGCCAACAAAGGAGGCAAGCCGATGCTGCAGGCAGAGTATCTTGGAGAAAAGAAGACAATGGCTCCAGAAGAAATCAGCTCCATGGTCCTGACTAAAATGAAAGAGACAGCTGAGGCTTACCTTGGGCAGAAGATCACCGATGCTGTCATCACTGTTCCCGCTTACTTCAACGATGCACAGCGACAGGCGACGAAGGACGCAGGTGTGATCGCAGGACTCAACGTCCTCAGAATCATCAACGAACCCACTGCTGCCGCCCTCGCTTACGGACTCGACAAGAAGCTGAGGGGAGAGCAACATGTTCTCATCTTTGATCTCGGTGGTGGTACATTCGATGTTTCAATTCTGGCCATTGATGACGGGATCTTTGAAGTGAAGTCGACAGCTGGTGACACACATCTCGGAGGAGAAGACTTCGATAACAGACTTGTCCATCACCTCGCCGAAGAATTCAAGCGAAAGCATAAGAAGGACTTGAGATCCAACCCCAGATCGCTTCGTCGCCTTCGTACAGCAGCAGAGCGAGCAAAGAGAACACTATCTAGCAGTGCTCAAGCAAACATCGAAGTTGACTCGCTCTTCGAAGGCATCGACTTCTACACTAGTGTCAGCAGAGCACGATTCGAAGAGCTGTGTTCAGATCTCTTCAGAAAGTGTTTGCAGCCAGTAGAGAGGGCCATCATCGATGCTAAAATCGACAAGAACAAGATTGACACTGTGGTCCTTGTTGGCGGATCAACACGTATCCCAAAGATCCAGAAGCTCCTTCAAGAGTTTCTCAATGGCAAGGACCTCAACAAGTCTATCAATCCTGATGAAGCTGTAGCTTACGGTGCCGCTGTTCAAGCTGCCATCCTATCCGGTGACCAAAGCGAAGAAATCAAGGAGGTTCTCCTAGTCGATGTCGCTCCTTTGTCTCTTGGTATCGAAACGGCAGGTGGTGTGATGACAAAGATCATCGAAAGGAACACTAAAATTCCCACCAAGGCGTCGCAAATCTTCTCCACCTTTTCTGACAACCAGCCTGCTGTCAACATCCAAGTATTCGAAGGAGAAAGAGCTATGACCAAAGATAACAACCGACTTGCAGAGTTTGAGTTATCCGGCATCCCTCCTGCACCACGAGGCGTCCCGAAGATTGAGGTCTCTTTCGACATCGACGCCAATGGCATCATGAACGTCACTGCTAAAGATGAGAGTACGGGTCGTAGCAACAAGGTCACCATCACGAACGACAGCGGGAGGCTCTCCAAAGACGACATCGATCGCATGATCAACGATGCCGAGAGATTTAAGGCCGAGGATGATGCTCAACGTGAGCGCATCGCAGCTAGGAACCAACTCGAGAGCTACGCCTTCAATATCAAGACCGCTATCAATGATGCGTCGGCAGAAAGCAAGCTTAGCTCCGGCGACAAGGAGGTTGTAACCAAAGCAGTTGATGACGTCATCACTTGGATGGATAACAACTCTTTGGCAGACAAGGAAGAATTCTCGTTCAAATTGGAAGAGTTGCAGAAGACATGCTCTCCCATCATGGCTAAATTACACGGCGGCAACAGCTCAGGTCAAAGTGGTCCACAGGCCAGTCCATCGTCATCAGGCAATGGAGGACCTACCATCGAGGAAATGGATTAAATTTTACCTCATTCATTATCAGAATTATATTTATATGTTAGTTATCAAGTCGTGATCATGTGCAATGGATATAATTATTCACATCTGAAGCTGAGTGTAATATGAATCTTGCCTGAGACTAATCAGGACACGGTGTATCTTAACATTGATTTCATACTGTCACAATGTTATATTGATTATCCATGATGATGGAAACATCTTATGTGAGTGGATTTCCATGGCATTAAAATATATACATGTATATATATTGAAACTACAAAATTTACAATAATTTAGACTTGCCTCTCTCATGTCTATTCATCTGTTTCTTACTATGTTCAGTATGTCAATCATACAAGACATTACATATTACAGATATATTTTTTATAAGAATTCTATGTTTCATGAATTGATTCTGTATGATTTCTACTATTTCTTTGTGAAAGAAAAGATATATTTAAAAAATGGTATTTTCATTTTCAGTTCTTGGGTATGTTTTTTTTTCCATTTACAGTGTGTCTCTGTCTGAACATTAGTTATTCTTTAAAAATTCTTCTTGAACAACATTATGCTGTACGTTGACACCCG
Source organism: Heliocidaris erythrogramma (assembly GCA_025617745.1). Lineage (NCBI taxonomy): Eukaryota > Metazoa > Echinodermata > Echinoidea > Camarodonta > Echinometridae > Heliocidaris > Heliocidaris erythrogramma. The sequence goes on from CM046869.1 coordinate 29,945,573, forward strand.
ATGGTTGTAATCCCAAATACATGTAGTAAATCGTTATATCACTTGTTTTGTAATTGGAAATGAACTTTATTGCATTTCTATTTCATTTTTTTTAGTATAAATTATTTCTTTTGGTTATAGTTGAACTCCACATTCTTCGTATTCGTGTATATTGATCGAAGCTAAATTAGTCACCATTATCTTGTTCTTCTTTTAGAGTCGTGATGTGATAATGATTGTATGAAATATTAATGACGATGACAGGATTATTTCGATGCCTTGAATTACATGCATTTTCAAAGACATTTTTATACATTCGTACTTTTATTTGATAACAAATGTACCGTGATTATTTAATGAATATTTTATGAATTGTAAATAAAGTTTATTAATGCTTTTGTAAGAAAAGGAAATCTTGAAAATCTTGCATTTCTATAGACAGATAGATGGTAGATAATACAAGAGAAGGAGCTCGAGAGAGGGTGGAAGAGAAAGATATGGAGAATTGTATGATAGAGGGAGAGAGAAAGACAGAGAAAAAAGAGGGAGACGAGAGAGATGGAGAGAGAGAGGGAGGGAGAGAGAGAGAGAGAGATGAATACTAGAGGGGCGAAAGAGAGAGAGAGAGAGAGAGAGAGAGACGGAGAGGTGGAGAAAGAAAGCGTGACTAAAGAAGAAATAGAGAGGGGAGAGATGGAGAGGAGGTGAGAAGATCATAATGAGGCATGTCGCCATATAGCATTCAACGGAGTAATACATGTACCGAAACAAACAGTGAAAATTGTGACATTTGGAGAGAGTGTAACTCGGGGAAGCGTGAGAGTGTAGGGTGTAGGGTGAGAAAGAGAAAGAAAGGGGGACCATCGCGGGGCCGCGAATATGAGTAACAAGAAAGAAAAAGTGAATTTAGGGTTCGGTGTAAAAATGCCAGTGGTAAAAATGCCAGAGGTAAAAATGCCAGTGGTAAAAATGCCAGAGGTAAAAATGCCAGAGGAAAAAATGCCAGAGGTAAAAATGCCAGAGGAAAAAATGCCAGAGGTAAAAATGCCAGAGGTAAAAATGCCAGAGGTAAAAATGCCAGAGGTAAAAATGCCAGAGGTAAAATGCCAGTGGTAAAAAATGCTAGTACCCCCCCCCCCCCCCCCGGATATAGCATGCATGTATTGTTTGCCACTCGCTTTCAGTTGACGACAATTTTTTGTTAAAAACTTCAATATTAAATTCTTTTTTTCACTTTTAATTTTAGTTTGAATATATCTGCACCTTGTTTATAACTTAATGTGCATGAGCCCCCCCCCCCCCCCCCTTCCCCCTATTAATGTTGACGAGGCTGTAACGCTCGATCGTTGTGTGACGGCCTGTACATTTGCTGGAGAAGAGAGAAGTGAAAAAGAAAAAAAGTGCAGGTACAAGTACAGATAACGAAAAGCAAATTAGCCAAGATCATTTGGTACAAGTTATTTTACTACAGGTACAGGTATTGTGTCCTTAAAGGTTGACTAAATTAGAGAAAAAATGGGTGCTCTTTCCATGTAGTTTTGCCTTCTAATCACGAATCTGCCAATCGATTGCGCAAATTATGTCTCGTTTTGGCGAAAAAGGGGAAAAAGTAGAGGTTTTGGGACCGTTCCTTAAAACTCGTGAGCTGATTGGCTAACCCCCAAGTGACGTATGAAAAGTAAGAGGCACAAGATCTGCAGGCTGCAGCATATAATATTGTACACAGAATGCGGTATTTGACCCCTCTGTTCAACGGACAATTTATGAAAATAGGAAATTAATCAATATAATCTTAGGAGTGAATAATCATTAGCAATATATTTTCTACAAGATCAGAACACGCTTTTGCCCAAATATACAGCTCTTGTTTTGTTTTTTAGCTTTTCTTTTGAACAATGTTCTCATCCATCTGAGCTTGCCGAACGAAAGTTTTGCATTGGTCATAAACGCGTGCACAGCCGTTTTATGCGTCTGTATGATTGTACAATGTCCTACACATCTTTAGTACGGCAGTGACTATGTTCCCCTCGTACATAGCGACTGGTGAACGCTTTTGTTTTGTTTATTTCACTTACGGTTTTTTTTTTTACTTCGCTTTACATAGTACATTAGTACTGACTTAGATTTTGGCTGAATTCGAGTAACTTATATATAGAGAGAGGAAAAGTGCCCGCGATTCCCAGTTGGAGGACTTTTCTGAGCCATGCAGATACGAACTCTGATTTACTGGCAGATGATTTATCAGACCCCGAAGGCAAAGAAGCTCGAGTGGCAAGGGGAAATTCGACCATATTATATGTTTGAACCCCTCGCAGAATACGGTGAAGGGCCGTATGTGAAGTAACTCCAGGGAGCTCCAACGCGCTGGAGCTCCCTGGAGTTACAGGTGAAGTAGACCGAAAATGTTGTCTCTCGTTCGTTAGGTCGTCTTAGCTAACGAGCGAGAGACAGAATTTTCGGTCTACGGGTGAAGCTGCTGCAGCTGTTGTCGTTGAAAAACAGATTAGAAGACTTGACTCCAAGTCTGATCGTTGGAATAGCTGAATCTTTTAGCTAGCTTATCCTTCTCTTCATGCCAAATTCGGAATACAGGCCAGCTGCAGGATGCTCAAAATCATCTTCGGCAAAGTGATCGCTGCAGATTGTACTCCACTCACTTGGCCGGCCCTTGCCACTCTGCCCGCGTGAGCTTTACATTTGCGACCCACAATTTCCGTAGATTTTCATCTTTAGGAAAATGATGTAGGCTTACACCATCTTTAGGGGTCTTGCTACAGCCCGCAACTATACAGCGATTAGGCATTATTGATGAAACTGTGTCCCAAAATCAAAGTTATTGTGAGGAATTAAACCGCGAAAATACGCAATGCAAATGGTCGATGCGGTGAATATCATGCTCGGCACCGGGCTGGGCCTGCCGGGGGCCTCCGGGCGCGCACGGTATAGGTTAGTGGAATATTTCCCCTTACTTTTCATGCGTCACAGATCACGTGATCACGATCTCGCTTCGATGGGTTTTTTTAGGGGCGGGGCTTATGACTGTGTAAATCAGCAAAAATATACTTTTCAAATGATTATAAAATATGACTGAATGTATAAAAAATTGTGTGGTGAATATTTTTTGGCTCCTGATGACTCCTTCCTACGAAAAATGGGCAATTATTTTTTTATTTTAGTGACCCTTTAAGTTATACAGTTAGTATCATGATGCGGGGGCATCTCGTTTTTCCGAAGGCTCGTATTTCCGAAACACTAATTTCCCATGCCTGGGGGATCAAAATTCCGAACATTTGTTGCATTATTCCGAAGGTTCGTTTATCCAAAGGTTCATAATTCCGAAAAGGTTCATATTTACCCGCAAAAGGACTATCCCACATTAGGGTGATGTAATTTTTGCATACCTCCTTTCCCTTCTCTAAACCTAAAATTCAGTTGCAGACTTCCTTCTCGTTCCAAATTCCATTCGGGCATGTCGGGATAATGAAATCGTACGTCGATTAAAAAAGCCGGGTGTACGATCTGGAGTCCAGAGTCCAACAGTTCGACAAGAAAAACGCGGTCAAACCAAATAGTCTAAAAAGTAAAATACAAGCAGATGTCAGGTCTGCTTCTTGACCTTCTTTATAATTTCACCTCTTGATTTTTCACCTATATTCTCCTAATATGCCGCTGGCATATTTTGCCTCTTTAATTTTGTTCCTGACATCACCCATCGCGTGTTCTGGCAGTTTTTGCTCTGGCATCTTTACCTCTGGCATTTTTTCCTCTGGCATTTTTACCTCTGGCATTTTTACCTCTGGCATTTTTTCCTCTGGCATTTTTACCTCTGGCATTTTTACCTCTGGCATTTTTTCCTCTGGCATTTTTACCTCTGGCATTTTTACCTCTGGCATTTTTTCCTCTGGCATTTTTACCTCTGGCATTTTTACCTCTGGCATTTTTTCCTCTGGCATTTTTACCTCTGGCATATTTTCCTCTGGCATTTTTACCTCTGGCATTTTTACCTGGCACCGAATTTGGAGAGTAACTGAGTAAATTTTGACAAAAGTCATTGACAACGTAACCAGGAAAGAGATATAGGTCTGGAGTAGTAACTTGAAGATGAATAAAAAAAAACCCCAGGGAAAGTAGCACCTAATGAAAAAAACAACAACAACAAAAACAAAAACGCCCGGAGAGCCTTGCTGAAGGATTGTATTTTCTACATTTTGTCGATTGAAAAACACAAAGCTGATTTTATCCCCCTCCCCCACCCCCTGAGAATCCCTCAATTATTCACCCAAGATAAGAGCTCTGAGTATAATTATTACTCCTCATTGCTCCTGGCAAATTGTTTGCGTCGCGGTCATGAAGCCATGCGCCCAAAACCATTTGCATTTTTAAGTAGGGTTGTATTATGGAGTACCAATTACTTAAGACTTTCCCCCGAGGGTATTAAAGTTGTCCTATAAAGCCTTCCACTGCATGATTACCCCACTGCACGGAGGTTACACGTAGACATCTGCTCCCGAATTATGCAGGCATTATGCTAAAATGTACGTTTTATTTCGAAAACATTGCTCAATCGTACATCTCTAATTTACATGCTGCACTTCATATTGATGTGACTCATAGTGGTGTTCTTTGTTCTTATATTACTGAATTGAAGACTTGCTCCTGAATGTTGGCATGTTATCTCTCTAGAAGGATGCACTTTAAATCATCCGAGAGCGAATACGTTAATGCTGGCATCTTAAAGGGTCACTAAAATAAAAAAATAATTGCCCATTTTTCGTAGGAAGGTGTCATCAGGAGCCAAAAAATATCCATCACACAATTTTGTATGCATTCATTCATATTTTATAATCATTTGAAAAGTACATTTTTGCTGATTTACGCAGTCATAAGCCCCGCCCCTAAAAAAACCCATCGAAGCGACATCGTGATCACGTGATCTGTGACGCATGAAAAGTAAGGGAAAATATACCACTAACCTATACCGTGCGCGCCCGGAGGCCCCCGGCAGGCCCAGCCCGGTGCCGAGCATGATATTCACCGCATCGACCATTTGCATTGCGTATTTTCGTGTGTTTACTTCCTCACAATAACTTTGATTTTGGGACACAGTTTCATCAATAACGCCTAATCGGTGTATAGTTGCGACCCCTAAAGATGGTGTAAGCCTACATCATTTTCCTAAAGATGAAAATCTACGGAAATTGTGGGTCGCAAATGTAAACCTCACGCGGGCAGAGTGGCAAGGGCCGGCCAAGTAAGTGGAGTACAATCTGCAGCGATCACTTTGCCGAAGATGATTTTGAGAATCCTGGCCTGTATTTCGAATTTGACATGAAGAGAAGGATAAGCTAGCTAAAAGATTCAGCTATTCAAAAGATCAGACTTGGAGTCAAGTCTTCCAATTTGCTTTTCAACGACAGCAGCTGCAGCAGCTTCACTCGTAGACCGAAAATTCTGTCTCTCGTTCGTTAGCTACGACGACCTAACGAACGCGAGACAGCATTTTCGGTCTACTTCACCCGTAACTCCAGGGAGCTCCAACGTGTTGAAGCTCCCTGGAGTTACTTCACCCACGGCCCTTCACCGTATTCTGCGAGGGGTTCAAACATATAAATCATCTGATAAATCAGAGTTCGTATCTGCATGGCTCAGAAAAGTCCTCCAACTCGGAATCGCGGGCACTTTTCCTCTCTCTAGGCCTATATAAGTTACTCGAATTCAGCCAAAATCTAAGTCAGTACTAATGTACTATGTAAAGCGAAGTAAAACCCCAAAAAAGCCGTAAGTGAAATAAACAAAAGAAAGGCTTTAACCAGTCGCTATGTGCGAGGGGAACATAGTCACTGCCGTAGTAAAGATGTGTAGTACATACAGACGCATAAAACGGCTGTGCACGCGTTTATGACCAATGCAAAATTTTCGTTCGGCAAGTTCAGATGGATGAGAACATTGTTCAAAAGAAAAGCTAAAAAACAAAACAAGAGCTGTATATTTGGGCAAAAGCGTTTTCTGATCTTGTAGAAAATATATTGCTAATGATTATTCACTCCTAAGATTATATTGATTAATTTCCTTTTTTCATAAATTGTCCGTTGAACAGAGGGGTCAAATACCGCATTCTGTGTACAATATTATATGCTGCAGCCTGCAGATCTTGTGCCTCTTACTTTTCATACGTCACTTGGGGGTTAGCCAATCAGCTCACGAGTTTTAAGGAACGGTCTCAAAACCTCTACTTTTCCCCCTTTTTCGCCAAAACGAGACATAATTTGGACAATCGATTGGCAGATTCGTGATTAGAAGGCAAAACTACATGGAAAGAGCACCCATTTTCTCTCTAATTTAGTCAACCTTTAAAGGTAATACACTGGCAACAGTAAATTGTGTTGCAACATCGCTTCAACAAATGTACAGACATCATCATTCTTCTAAAAAACAGCATCCGACTATCACCAATTTGATTACACTTTTAAATGTCAAACTTGTTGGAAAAAAGTAGCCGAAGTGACAATTGCCTACTTGATCAAAAGATGCTATAAAAAGGAAAATTTGTTTGTGTATAGGCAGCCCTGTCATTCGTTGGGATTTTAAGCAGACTACACACTGCACTTGGAGACGATACATGCCTATGTTGTACTTTCCCGCCAACAAACATTATCATCACTTTGCTCCTACATGGCGTTCGCATCGTCTGCAGAGAGAAGGGCAAGTGGAAATAGTGAAGAAGGAATTATTGGAAAGGAGTCGGATGGAGATGGAGCCCATATTATTACTATCAGGTAAAAAAAAATAGTCATCAATACAATATGATTCTCATCTTAATTAATCGCTATCAATAATTTGATTTGCCACTTGGCATTGTGGGCAGTATAACGTTGTTACATTGGCGATCGTGCATGCTAAGTATGTTCTGCCATGGACAATTCCTCAATTAGAAGTTAAATGGTCTTTCCGATTTCAAGCTTATCCAAAAAGTAATAAGTTACTGATATCAAAGTGATATCAGTACAATTTGATTCCCATAAGGACCGCTATTCATAGAAACCGCTCATTTAACACGCGTTATGAATAGCGGTCCTTATGAATAGTTATGAATAGTGGTCCTTATGAATAGCGAGGTAATTTGTCTATGGTTTGCTCGCTATTCATAAGGACCGCTATTCATAGAAAACCGCTATTCATTTAGTCACGCGTTAAGGATAGCGGTCCTTATGAATAGCGGTCCTTTGATTTGGCACTTAATTGGCATTGTGGGCAGTATAACGTTGTAAGATGGGCGATCGTGCATGCTAAGTATGTTCTGCCATGGATAATTCCTCAGTTAGAAGTTAAATAGTCTTTCCGATTTCAAACTTATCCAAAAATAATAAGCTACTGATATCAGAGTGATATCTTTCTTGTTGTATAATATCAGTTACTTCATCTACTTAATACTTGTGCTGCTAGTGTGTTATAGCACTTGTTGAGTGGAATTTATTTAACCTGTAATGTAGGTCATCCGTCACAGTTGAAATAACTTGTTCATTAACCATATATATCCCGTGCATTTTATGTATGTCAACTTTTTGTTAAGTATACTTCTCATAGACTCATATTGACAGTTCTACTTTGGAGTTTGGACAGACCGTGCTAATTTTCTTAATTCTTATTGCCTTTCCTTGAGAGCTTCCATAATATTTTGAAAACATATATTGGGGTATGATTTTTTTGTGACATACACTGAATATCAGGGAGTATACGCTGTGGAGTGTCATATTAATTCACTTCACAAGTATTTGGCTAATGTCTTACTTTATGGAATAAGCCAAGATCGGGTTCGACAAGATATTGATATTTCAGATTTATGCCAATTTATTGTGTAAAATGGTAATGAAACATGTACTAAAATTCTTTTTAAAAACTATTTTATGGGCATATTCTATGATATTAAAAATGTATACAAATTTATTGTGTTAAAGCAGCAAAAACATTCATACATACATTGAAGTAAGTTCTTTTTAAAAATATTCGAGATATTCTTTATGTTAAATATAACTATTCAAATCGATACTGTGTATTAAACAAAATATAATCAGACATGCACTACAGCTTATAGTTTATGATCTTCGTGTTACTTCCTACACTATTTAAAGATATGGCCGTTGAGCATTAATTTTGTGCAACTGCTTGCCGATACATTATTGACAAAATGTCGGTGTTTGGGAGTGTAGAGCGGTAGCCGGTAGGGTATAGCAAAGCAATGAGTTAAAGTGTGTTACTATGCAGACACATCACTGGAGTTGCATCCCTAGTTAGAGTTAGGCCCCTCGTGTTCTTGCTGCAGCGATCAAATTCTGTGAATAATTCATCACAGGCCGATGTGGCATTCTCTAAGGGCAAGACAAGTCAGGGTGTGTTAGAGGAGAAGTATACCTTAGCTTACCGCCCTGTCTTGATATAGAATTTAGAATCTTAAAGGTAGAGCAAATGAGCTTCAAAGGTGCTGTATATGGTACCAAATGCATATCATTTTTAATGACCTTTGTTAAATCATGCAGACACATTGTAGGCATATTATCTTGGGGGCAAAGCGATGCAAATTCAACGCATAGTTGCTATAAACGGCAGTGATAACTATATAACTTTTCTCCCCATTTAAGTTTGAGACAGATGGGCTCTATTACAGGCATGAGCAGAAACAAAAAGAGCCGGAAACGCTTCTTTTAAATAACAGTACCACTGAACTTGAATTCTTTCAATAAGAATGTTTTTCCAAAATTTAAGTCAAGCCGATCTCATCAAAATTCTTTTTCAACTGAAGACAGACCTATACCTTTAAACTTTAGTGCCTTTCTATATTGCACTAAAATACACTTTGTCATAACGTGTGTTGAGAGCCAGAAGGGCATTAACTCTGTGTTAAAACATATGAGTTAACGCCCTTCTGGCTCTCAACACATCTATGATGCGAAATGACTGAACGTCAAGAAGATTCATTATGATAGTGCCTTAGCTGCGGTGGTGGTGGTGGTGGTGGTTGGGGGGGGGGGGGGGGGACACGCGTCCCTAACCAAATATGGGAAAAGTCAAAGAGAGGGAGAAAGAAAGAGAGAAGGTAGGTGTGTTAGAGAGAGAGAGAGAGAGAGAGAGAGAGAGAGAGAGAGAGAGAGGGAGATAGAGAGAGAGAGCTTTCTTTACAGGAGGATGTAGAAAAGGTAGATTGTGAGCCGGAGAAGAGGAGAATTAGATGACACGATCTCTCCTCCCATTAAATCCATCTACTCAGCCCCCCCCCCCCCCTTCTTCATAGCTGAACCACTCCACGCCACTGATTGTGATGATATTTCCGATATAAGATTAATCATGTTGATACGAATACAGAAGCAATGAGAGAAAATAAATGACATGTAATTAATTGCGTTTCATCACAGGGGATGATTATCATGGTGGGGGCCTCACTTATCAATTCAAAGAACATCTGATTAGACACAAAATGTGGCGACGGTGTGAGGCATGCACTCCTTCTGCCTGGGTTACTCATGGAGTTATTTCAGTGACAATTTTCTGTGTTAATATATGGAATAGGGGAGACTCAGGAAAGAAGATCAAGGATGATGTGATTGTCTTGTAGGCATACTGAGGAGCACTAGCGTACCCAAGGGGGGGGGGGGGGACAAATTTTGACCCCCAAAAAAAGATTTTGAAAGACAAGTATACGCTGTGCCCCCTTTCTTTTTTTCTTGCTTGTCAGAGAATTATGGAGGAAAACTGGACCCACCCACTGAGCGACCTTTGGAGGACTGGCGAGAAGGGAAAAAATACGAATCTCCCTCCAAGCAGTTTCCGCTCCTCTGAAGTTTTGCCCCTCTTGACGTCAAAGTCCAGTTACTGGGAATTTTGAATTTACCCATGCTCTGGTAATCACCATCTCATGATTCGGGCAGAGATGGACTTTTTGTATTTTTTGTGTATTATCTTATCTAAGTTCAAAGTTCAAAGTCCATTTATTTACACATATACATTATACATAACATTTACAATAATTACATTTATAAATCCAATCATAATAGACATACAAAGGAACATACATCCAAACGAAACATAATGAGAGCGAAGGGAAGAGCTAAAAGGGAATAAAGTCCTTATACGAGAGCCCATCCCATGATTACATTCTAACTACAATGTCAAACGATTTGCTCACTCACTTCGCTTACTCGCATTGCTTTGAAATTTAAAAGTTGATAATCGGTCAAGAGACGTCAGCCCCTGGTGTGTGTGGGGGGGGGGGGGAGCTGCAGCCCCCAAGCCCCTCGGTTCCGCGGCCCATGTTATAGATGTGGGGGATGGGGTTGGATAAATAAAATTGTGGGGAGCTAGTAGGCCCTAATATAAACTTGGGCATATCATAATCAACTTAAATGAATTCATTGAATTAAAATCCACACTTCGGGGGTTATCGTCAACATACAAATGAGTGCAAAGGAAGAATCAAAATAGGTTACAGATATATTTTCGAAACGGAATGTCAAATTATCATTGAAAAATAACTAAGCAAACAATACAATTATGATAAGAAAAATGCAATATAGGGCTTACATGTAGGCCTCTTGCGAATTTCTTCCTGCTTTTACAGATGATTTCCCTAATTTGAGCCTACATTAATTATCATTTACATATTTCTGATGGAGGTGACAAAGAGTCTATGACAAAAGTAAGATCTATACAGATCTTACAAGTCTCTAATATACTTTGCATAGTTTCCGATTTCGCTCATACTTTTAAATGAAGGTAATATGGAATATATATTACGAAACAGTTTCTACGTCTTACTGGCAGGTGGGACACAAACGTTTAAATCCACTTCTAAATATTTGAGGCGTCCCTGTTCAATAATTAGACTATTGCTGATTCTTATTTTTAGATATAGTTTTTAATGATTTATCTATGTCTAATAATAATAAGTGTTTCTAAAAGGCTATACGTATATTTCAGGTTAAGAGAATCAAAATTATTTTCCTGAAAATGAAAGGCATACCGTCAAAATATCGACCCCCCCCCCCCCCCCCCCCCTCCATAATTTTTTATTATTATAACCACATCTAGCTTTGTGGCTGAATTTTAGACTAGGCCACAATTCCCATAATTCATAGCGTACATTCCCATGAACCGAATCAAATTTATTTTGGATGGAGAAATTATTTGTTTTCACGGAACATATGTTATGAAACTATCCGACAACATTTTGGACTGACTACTAGTATAGTAGAGAAAAGATGCAGGCTGAGGATGCCAGATACTTGAAAAGGTTTGTATATTCTTTAGTAAAAACCACACACCAATAACAGTAACATACGGTCCTGCAGAAAAATTAGATGCTCTCCGGTTACTGACATCTCACTACGCCAGAACTTATCCGTTGATCTGTCTCTTCGGCCCGCTGTAAGATTCTGATGAGGTCGGGCGAAGACGAAACGGATTCCTCCCGTTCAGCACATATTAATCTTAAATGCAATTAATGTTTATTTGAAGGTCTAAGTTATGAAGCAATATATTGGATATCACTGCAGTGTTATATGTTTAATGTAGAGCAGCTTAAATCCTGTAAATTAACACTTATTCTTCAAATAAAAACTACGTACTAAGTAAAGTGTAACTGGCGTGGTAACCTGGTATTGGTAACTGTAACTAAGTACTAACAGTAACAACTAACAGTACACTACAGGGGGTCGTTTCATCAAATCAACTCCATGACAGTCATAACTGTTGTCGGCGATCTACGGAAATGTCATGGACCTGAAAAAACTGTTTCAAGAAGACATGATAAACGACAACTCAATGATATCGATACTCACCGGCAAAAAAACATAGTTTATCACAATTAGGGAGGTCCACAAAAAAAAAAACCAGCACTCACTGTCACAAAACATGCCTTAAAATATTGATTAATATTCCAATTATCACACAGATGGCTCAAAACTTAACTGAAAATCTCATAAATAGTGAAAAATAAGGGCTAAATAGTCCATATCATGTGCTGAAAAATACGTTGACATATTCTGCGTGCAGCACGTACGTGACTTTACAAGCAATGTACTATCGATAGTCAAACGATCATCATGCGCGCACACGAATAAATTGGAAGAAATTCCCCCAAAATCGTAGCTCACTGCATGACAAGCCCATATCTATGCCTCTCACATGCATAGGCGATTCACTGCGGCGCGATTATTCAATGACTCATCGACAGATAACGAACTCAACTCCCCTAAAATACACAGATTCTGACACATCTCACTACATCACCCACTCAAACTATGCAAGAACAAGGTAAGTAGCGATAAAAATGCCTAAAATTGCATACATACCGCCACTTTGTTTGTCCTTCAGGGAAAAAATCCTCGGTTTGGTGGGATGTATAGGGCATCCCCTGAACGGTAAACTCGCAGACATTCAGAATCTGTCATTGATAAACATAGGGGGACCAATCACAGAAAGAAAAAATCTCAGATTCATTCGCCTGTCATTCGCTTAACACAGGCGGTATCGGAAGTGTGTGCATGCATAGCGGGCCGAATCGCGCATTGACTATCTGTGCACTTGCGCGATAGCGCCATCTAGCGCCCGTGGTTGTGCCTATCACAATCCATTGGAATTATCGTCAATTACCCAAACAGATTTCCCCAAACTATTCCAAAATGTAAAAAATGGCAGCGAAGATGAATGCTTGTGATACAAACATCCCGTTTACATAAAAAGATGTGTTTCTTATGGCATCTTAGAATTTATAAAATTGAGAAAACTCGAGGAGGCTTTTGCGATGTACGAATCTAGATTTGTTGGTAAGAGGATACCATAATTGACTAATTACGAAAAGAAGACCCAAATCGTGTTCATTTTATAGAAAATGATTAAATTAAGATATTTTATGGCCCAGTTTTAAATATTTATTCATTAAAAGATACATATAATATATCAAAGCATTGCGTGAAAACGGAAAAAATAGCGAAAATACATACATGATAAATTGTCGTCGTTCACATGGGTCTGTATATACAGACTGTTCCGTTTTCGATGGAGGAGCACATCACAGCCAATTGGGAGACTTTCCCATTTGGGAGACTGTCTCCATTGTTAGAGACATTTGTCAAGAATTTTGGCAGCCTGTTTGGGAGACAATCTCCCATTTCGGATCTAAATTTTCTTTGTTTAAATTTGCTGCAAATGGATTGACTTGGCTCAACTTGAAAATGTGATAAGTACTAGATTGATCATGAAAAATTACTCCTTTTGACCGTCGACTTTAAGAATTCACTGTCTATTTTTGTTTTTATAAGATTTTTTTTTTGTCCTGATTTACACACTAAACAGACCGTCTTCTGACCTCGGGAAAGCATTTGGCTGAACTGAGAATAAGTGCCTTGTAGTTGTTGTTTCTGTTCTTCTCTTGTTAATGTTAGCAAGTCTCCAAAGAGTCCAATATCAGAGACTATCTCCCACTGGGAGAGAGATGACTCCTTAATGTTACCAAGTAGTATTTCACTTTGAAGTAAAATACTTCTTTGTCTCATTCGATGACCCTTCTAACTTTGTTGCTGGACAAGTCTTCTTGTGCTTCACTAGTGAATCCTTTAACATCCACTCTCTACAGAATGGGCATGGTCCAAAGTCTTCAATGTCAAATGTTTCCTTTGGCCTCCTATACAATAAGAGTTCCCTTTCTTTCCTGCCTTCACAAGCATGTTGTGCTTATCATCAACCCTGGACCTTAAAAGGGTAATTTGCATCTGCTCTTTGTTCTTTGATTGGAGTTCAGATTTAATTTTTTAAACTGCATTTTGCTCTGGATTTTTTGCTAGAACATGTGATTGGATGTGTCGCACGAGCCTCCCACAATAATAGCAGGCATGAACTGAGTTTTGAATTCTTGTTGTCTTTTTCTCCTTCCCAGGCTTTGTTTTGTTGGACTTTATGATTTTCCTGACATAAATGTCCGGGTTGTTTTTTTCTCTGATTTTCTCAATCCTTGGAAAATCATGGCAATGCAATTTGTATGTAGTCAAATGCTTGTCCTTGTTGTTTGATTCTGAACACGATGCTATTTCTTCATCCTGCTTTTTCTCCTCATTTTGTTCAATTATTGTTCAATTATTGTTGTATTGGGTAACCGAGCAGGTAGTGGGATTACAGGTGAAGAACATCTTGATTCTGCAGACTCTGAAACCTCACTATCGTCATCTTCATCAGAGTCTGGTTTCCATAGATTGTCCTCGCCATCATCATCCTCCAAATCAGAAGATTTTTCTTCAGAACTTGAAGTATGATTTTCACTCTCTGCAGCTTCGTGCTGATTGGTCTGACTGTGGAATCCTGACCCCAGGTTTCCAACTTGAGGCTGACCATCTTCGTTGGACGCCTGAGTGTCTTCTGCTGCAGACGAGTCAAATATTAAGAGGTTGAGAGGGTGTGGGGATGGCGTTGAAGACACTGCTGGCATCCCCAACCTTGGCTAGCGAGGAAGGTCTGTACCCTTGTTCAGCACATCAAGACAGTTGCCTGGTCCAAACTTCCTTGAGAACTTCTTGGCACCCATTGAAGGCAAATCCCCGGCCCCAACGGTAGGTGCAAGTCCTCCAGGGGGGTGGGGTTTATCCCTGGAGAGGGTGTAGTGGCGGCTGGTGGTGGTGCTGAAGCAGGGAGGATGGATGAGCCCCGTCCCGACATCTCTGTATCTGAGGATGGGGGAGCTGGAGGATCACTGTCCATCTCCTCCCCTGCGGGGGTTGGGTTTGCTCCTGGAGGGGGTGCAGTGGCTGCCCCTGATGCTGGTGGTGGTGTTGCTGAAGCAGGGAGGATGGATGAGCCCCGTCCTGACATCTCTGTATCTGAGTGTAGGGGAGTGGGAGGATCACTGTCCATCTTTGCCAAGCTCCAAGATGTATGAAGATCAAGACCAGATTTGAAGCGTCAGCAATGTTGTCAGGAACAAGAGTGTTCTAAAATGGATGGTCATCTTGCTCCCGTCCCGTCACCGTACATGCCCCAGCCACTTGGTGGGGAGCAGCGGACGCTTTAGCGACCACCTGTATGGAAAGACCACCTGTCTATAAAGACCACAATTTTTGTTTCCTTTGAAAAGTGTTTCTCATTGAAATGTGTATTAAAGTAACTTGTCCATAAAGACCACCTGCTCATAAAGACCACTTTCCTTGTCTCCCTTGAGCGGTCTTTATATACAGGTTTCACTGTACATACATATGTACATCCAGTCCGGTGTGTAACTAGGTCTGGTGACTTACGCGCGCACCATTGGATGTTACTCAGGTGCTAACCGTGAGTACATGTAGGAGGAGTACTATACCTTTTTTACAGCACTATAGTCTTATGTTGTTCTCCTTGTATCAAAAGATGTTTGTAAGAGATCCTTTGGTATTCCATCTATAATTTCTGGTGAATATCAGTGTAAATATCTGTAAGGAACACCTGGGGAGCGTTTCATCAAGGGTTTTTTCAGTGATTTTTACTGACACATTTGCTCTCAGCTAATCAGATACAGGGATTTCAGTAGCTTATAACAGTTGTTGGTAAAAATTACTGACAAAACACTTGATGAAACGTTCCCCAGATCACTGCCACATTCTAGGACCTTTTGACCCCGACTGCTTCCCGCACAGCAATCTTGGGGCTTCGCACAGAGGTAGCATGTGTGTCAATGTGTGTAGTATACTCATTGGTTTTACATGTCTGTGTAGAGTGCATAGTGCATGCTGCCGTTGTATGGAGTTTATGTACCTGGCCCAGTATATAAATTATTTCTTGCCTCTCATTTGTTTAAGATTAACTTTTTTGAGGCTAAATCTTCACATTATCTTTAGTATCTTGCTATTTATCAACAAAAATAAAAAAAATCAGACGAAAAGTTTTAGAGGGCTTACCAAAACTCTACAATAACTTTAACTCTACATTAACCTTTAACCTTATGTTAAATCTTGACATCATTACAGGAAGGTGAAGGGAGGTAGCATTGATGTTCATCCTACAGAGAAGGCCCTGGTTGTCAACTATGAGCTGGAGGCTACCATCTTGGGTGAGATGGGTGACCCTATGCTGGGGGAGAGAAAGGAATGCCAAAAGATGTAAGTTCAGGAAAGCTCAACACTTGTCAGCACTTTGCTGTATCCATACTATTCTATAAAACGAAATGTAAACACGTGCTTCACTTTTCAATATTCAAATAGATAGTACTCGTACGGAAATATGAGCCAAACTTTTTCAACAAGATGTTTCTAATTAAGCAACATTGTACTCTGAAAAATGTACTGCATTGTCATGATTTTTGGTAATATTTCATTGGAGCTTAGATTTTCATGATTTTTTTTTGTGACCTCAAGTTCCTCAACAGAAATGATTATTTAAAATTCAATTTGTCTAGAGTTTTCAAAATGACATTCCTAAATATTAGCAAAAGAGTAAATACACTGTTATATTGCTGAAAAAGATCTGGGCCCTGTTTCATAAAACTTGTTATCAGTAACAACTGCCACATTTCTATGACAAAGTTGCTCTCAGCCAATCAGATGCAAGGATTTCAGTTGCTTATAAGAATTATTGCAACTTGTTATTGATGACAAGTTTTATGAAATGGGGCCTTGATTGAAGCATGCCTCCTTTTTTTTCTTCAAGTGAATGAATTTGACAGTTACATTCAAATGTTCTGACAACCAAAACAAGTACATGAGTGTGTATATGATAAACTATATAGATCTAAGGTTTTGAAGTACAGACTGGTGAGGAGGAAAATATATGTCACTTTGCAGTGTGTGTGTACAAAGATCTTAATATCATTATTATAATTATTACTGAGACTGAGCAAAACCATCATTCTTTCTCACCCAGAATTCGTCTAAGAAGTTTGAACTCCACCACAGACATTGCAGCCCTGGCCAGAGAAGTTGTTGAGAAATGCAAGCTCATCCACCCATCCAAACTGCCAGAAGTAGAACAACTCTTATATTACCTTCAGAATAGAAAAGAAACTACGCAAAAGGGTAAATGGAAACTGAAGTTCTAAGACAGCAAGGGAGAATAATGATTTAGTTATGAAATCTTTGTTAACCCTTTAAATACTAAGCCTGAGATAACTCGGGCTGGAGTCTGTAAAACATGCATGTAATGTTAAAATCAAATCGTTTCCAAAGGGTTAAGGGTACATATATTTTCACTTGTTACTTTTTGGTTGCCTTTAGTAAGAAGGACATTTGACTTTTCATTTTTAAATGATTTTTATATTGACCATACGTGTTTGTGTATGTCCTTAAGCGGGAGAAGGGGACTCTGTTTATTAAATTAATTAAATTCATTAAACCATTTGGATTCATTTTCACTGAGTATGATATGCAAGCTAGCTATTTAGATACATTTAAATTTTGTTCATTTTCTTTCACCTGTCTCTAACTTATCCAGCTGGTGCTAAGAAGGGAGAGCTAACAGGCAAACTGAAAGATCCACCACCATATGAAGGCACAGAGGTAATTCTCTGCCATTTAGAATCATCAAATAATACTATGGCCGTATTCTTAACTCCGGTTGAAGTGTTGTTTAAACCCGCCCTTTAAAGGGATACTCAACCGCAGATTGTGGACGTTTTTATGCCGCGAGAGGGCACCGTGATCGTTAGCTGATCATGCTGTTCCCCCGCGGGGCGCAAACTTTGGACAGACTGGTCGCCGCACTGTATGCACGCTCTGCCTGAGCTCAAGCTCTCGTGCAAGATTCAGTCGGCTTTGTGTAGTCCGAAATGTAATTCCAGCAGTCCGACGGATGCGTTTGATGCACAAACTTTGTGAATGGGACTTAGGCAATCCTGACTTTCCCGACTGACTGGTGGCGTATCCCTTTAAACCAGAAAATCACATTCTGTGGTTTAACTTTGTTCAGAAATTTAGACTGGACTTGTGGTCTAAGTTGATTTTAATTAAACTCTGGTTTAACTTAGACTGGAGTTTAAGTTCAACTAAAGTTCAGAATATGGGCCTATGTGTTTAGTCAGTCAGTGTTGAGTAATTGTAGTAACATTGCATTTTGAAGTACTATATACTGTCCAGATTTCATTCAGAATAACTGGGGAGCGTTTCATCAAGCGTTTTGTCAGTGATTTCTACCGACAACTGTTATAAGCTACTGAAATCCTTGCATCTGATTGGCTGAGAGCAAATTTGTCAGTAAAAATCACTGACACAATGCTTGATAAAACGCTCCCCGGGTCATGAAGCATTTTGGAATTATGCTGTATAGCCGGATTGTTTCTATCAGCTATTGTACCGAAATGTTACCTTACTGAAAATCACATACATTATAAAAAAATCTAAAACAAATATATGTACATGGGACTGGAAGGGAATCCCTCTCGTGTTACAAACATGTACATTTTATCTATATAGAGATATTGCCAGTTGAAATACACTGCCAATAAACAAAACAGCTACTTGTGAGGGGACTAGTCGATGCAGCCCATATATAATGATAATAATGGCCTGCGTGGAACCCAACTCCGAGTTCAGTTCCACCCGAGGGGGTATTACGTTTTCCTTCATTTTCTTCATACTCTGTACACAAATTATTTCTTTAGGTGACTGGTACTCTTTAAAGAATAATTAATGGTTAAAAATTGGCCTGTGGTAGGCACAATCATGACTTTGAAATTCCCCCAATTCTCTTTCAGTTGAATGAGGTTGCCAACATCAATGACATAGAGGATTACATTGAGTTGCTGTATGAAGATAATCCTGAGAAGGTCAGAGGTACAGCTCTACTTCTACAGTTGGCAAGAAATCCAGACAACTTAGAGGAACTTCAATCAAATGGTAAAAAATTGGCTTAAGCTAGACACATATGAAAGATTATACTATTTATGAATCATTGATAATACTATACAATTCATCCAGAATCAGAGTTTTGATATGTTGTTATTTATATTTTATGTTCATTTTGAAAATGCAAAAGTACATTTAACACATATTATGTGATGCAATTTGTAAATGAGTATGTTACATCCACTGTAAACTCTAATGAGCAAATGAAAAAAATTTCAGAATAGATGAAGTTATCAAAAGTTATCAAAAAGTTATCCCAGAAATAGAACATTAAAAATCATTTTGATTTACTACTAAAAAGGGCATTAATAATTTCATCTATTTGTGTCAAAAAGAGTATGGAGAACTGTCATTCATTGTAGAAAACTTAGTATTGTCATTATTTACCGTATAATTTGTATAACTGTCATTCATTGTAGAAAACTTGGTATTGTCATTATTTACCGTATAATTTGTTTGCAGAAACTGTGCTGGGAGCACTAGCCCGTGTCCTGCGTGAAGAGTGGAAGCACAGCGTGGAGCTGGCCACCAACATCATCTACATCTTCTTCTGTTTCTCTAGCTTCAGTCAGTTCCACAGCATCGTAGCCCACTTCAAGATTGGAGCCCTCGTCATGGGCGTGGTGGAGCACGAACTCAAGAAATACCTGTCGTGGAACGAGGAACTTCTCAAAAAGAAGAAGGCTGATATCCTTACAATATACAGTATTAGAATGATCCTTACCCAAAATATTACTGGAATGATCCTTTAAAGATAGCATTGGATTGAATGTTATGTAATATTTTCTTCAGCAGATTTTTTTTTCCCACCGATATGAAAGTGCCCTTTTGATATTACAAAACTCACATCTCTTTATATGTGTTTCTGAATTGTCTGTAGGATTATATCCTTTATAGTAGTAAAAATCATAAGTGGGAGACATCTAATGTCATTACATTATTTATTTGGTTTAGGAGATATTTTTTTGTTCATTGTGTACTTGCTATATGGCAGATGTGTTTAATCCTTGACTTCTTGCACCTGAAGAAAACCCAGCAAGTAAGCGAGACTTTGAAAAGAGCACCAAGAAATACCATGGTCTGCTGAAGAAACAAGAGCAACTTCTTAGAGGTATGACAGTTTGTTCTCTTAAATTGTTATGTATTTTATGCAAGTATTGGGTAAAAGTTTCTTTCTACAGTATATTAGGATGAATCTTTCAATTGATGAAATGCTTATTTAGGTACCAACAGTAAAATACAGTAACTTAGATTTGTTTATATTATGCTCTTACTCATTATATACGGTTTACAGACTCTTCAAATTGACATAGAATGTAAGTTCATGTTTGAATTGAAAAATAATAATATATTTCATTCATATCTTTGACTATCTGCAAGTGCCATACCTTTATAAGTGTCACACTTTATAGTTCTGTGTCACATACAGTCAAACCTGCTTTAGCAACCACCTGTATAGAAAGACCACCTGTCTATATTGACCATAATTTTTGTTTCCCTTGAAAAGTGTTCCTCATTGAAACATGTATTAAAGGAACCTGTACACAAAGACCACCTGCTCATAAAGACCACTTTTCTTGTCTCCCTTGAGTGGTCTTAATAGACAGGTTTCGCTGTATTTGTCTTTTTCATCATCTGTGTAGTTTCATTCTACCTGCTCCTCAATCTGTCTGAGGACCCTAAAGTGGAGCTGAAGATGAAGAATAAGAACATCATCCGCCTCCTCATCAAGACGTTAGAGAGGGACAATGCTGAGCTACTCATCCTGGTGGTGTCTTTCCTCAAGAAACTCAGCATCTATGTGGAGAACAAGAATGAAATGGTAAATGGTTTTCATAGCAACTAAGCATGTTTGTAGAGAACAAGAATGAAATGGTAAATGGTTTTCATAGCAACTAAGCATGTTTGTAGAGAACAAGAATGAAATGGTAAATGTTTCCATATAAACTAAGCACTTTTTAGATTACAAGAAGAATATAGTTAGAGACCAGGAATCAAGTGGAATTCCATAGAAACTTTATTAGCATAAATGTAGAATGAAAAGATAAATGGTTTCTATTGAAATCCATCAGCCGTGCTTTGTAATTAAAGGGATACGCCACCAGGCGGCCGTGGGGAAAGTCAGGATTGCGTAAGCCCCATTCACTCGTACACAAAGTTTGTGCGTCAAATGCGTCCATTGGACTAAGTGGGATTACATTTCGACTGCACGAAGCCGACCGAAGCTTGCACGAAAGCTCGAGCTCAGGTGGAGCGTGGATGTTGTGCGGCGACCAGTCTGTCCGAGGTTTGCGCCCCGCGGGGCAACGGCATGCTCGGGTAACGATCACGGTGCCCTCTCGCGGCATTAAAACGTCCACAATCTGCGGTTGAGTATCCCTTTAAGAATGGGATGCTAAGTGCTTCCCTTAGAAACTCACGGTCCATCATTTATGTAGAGAACAAGCTTAAAATTTGATGGATTCATCTATTTATGGAAGATAGAAATGTATATATTTCCAATTTTATATATTTCACATCTCTAAAAAAACAACATTCTAATTTGAAAAACCTAAAATAAACTTTATAAAAATTGTCGGTAAAAGGAGGTAGTTTCGCGGGTCCCGTGGTATAAATGACTATAATTATAATTTAATTTTTTATTTGTAATGCAGGCTGAACAGCAAATCATAGAGAGATTAGCAAAGCTAGTGCCATGTGACCATGAGGTAAGAAAATATAATGTGTTGTATATGATATCATGTAATACATACTTTCAGTTGGTATTATTTTGCATTGAATTGTTACTCATCATTCAGGCTGCAAACATGTCTTTTTCATTTGTTTTCTGAATATTAAATGTAGATATATTTCCAAATTGACTCATTCATCTCATGTTTTCCATTGCCATTATCATTCTGTCAATGTTTTGAAGACAGAGGCATTATCAAAAGTAGATTGGTGAATCTATGTATTTATGTAGATAGTATAATTAGAACAGGAAGTTAAAATATTTAAAGTGACAGTAAATTGAAGCTCATAAATAGCGCCATCTTTCAACAGGATGTGATAAGTGTCTGTGCCTCTCATTTTCCCATCATGCCCCATTCAAGTTTGTAAAAGCTTAGGATGTAACTGCACACAATTTTCCACAATGCCAAGTAAAAAATAATAGTTTTAGATATATAATTTGCCTCTGATCCAAATAAGCTGTGTGTCAAAATTCAAAATAAAATACAAAATTCAAAATAAAATGCCGTTTCAGGGCTCTTATTCCTTGAAAGATTACATGGTGTAACCCTGAAAAACTAAACCTACAAAACATGGAATTAATTTTCAAATTGTAATGATAATTAATATGGCAATCACTGTAAGATGGCGCTGTGCAAGTTCTACCAATAAAATGGCACTTTAAAATACTGCTACATGAATACAGAAAAAGGATAGTGTGAGAGACACAGATTTCATTACACAAGTAAGCATATTATTCTTGTATTTTTTTAGAATGATGATTACACCTTAATTTCAATCACTGGCAGGATCTTCTTAACATCACATTGAGATTACTACTCAACCTTTCATTTGATACCGATTTGAGAGGGAAGATGATCAAACTAGGCATGCTTCCAAAGTTTGTTGAACTTCTAGGTAAAGTACCCAATTTCTCACTGTTATAGTATGAACATGTAGTATCTCTGGGTCCTGTTTCATAAAACTTGTTATCAGTAACAACTGCTACATTTCTATGACAAATTTGCTTTCAGCCAATCAGATGCAAGGATTTCAGTAGCTTATAACAACTATCGTAACTTGTTATTGATAAAAAGTTTAACGAAACAGGGCCCAGGACTTGAATATCTTTCCTTTCATTTGTTCTTTATTCGCTTTAAAAAGCATATGTAAAAATACAAAAATATATGGATATATCATGTATGTACAAAACAAAGAAAAAACAAAGCACACAGAAACTACAACAATTTATACAAATAGGCACATTTACAAATAGGCACATTCACAATACTGTGTATTATGTAAAATGTATGTATTATTAAAAATGTAACTTATACTTTGGATTGAAAACATTCAGTAATACATTTTTTTCATTGACCATCTTTATTGTGTTGAGTAAAGTATACTACTAAAAAGGAATTGTGATAAAGGGGATTACACAACAATTTTACTTATAAATAAAGCAGTATTTTTATGGCAAAGAAATTGTCTTTCATAAACGTTATTTTTTTGTATAATTTTTCTGTTATATTTTGAAGTGATATGTATTGTTCTATGGATCTGCATTGCATTGATATTTTTTAATGATTTTTTTCTCACGTTCTCTCTTTTAGCCAATGACAATCACAGATTAGTGGTTTTATGTGTGCTGTACCATGTGAGTCAAGATGACAAGGCAAAGTCAATGTTTACATATACAGACTGCATCCCTATGGTAAGATATTCTTTCAACCTTGATTGTTTCCTTTTTACATATAATGAGTCACTATGCTATCATGAATGGACTCTTGACTATTAATTTTGATAGCAGCCATATATTGATTTTTACAGGGGTTCTCAAATTATGCTTGTCACTTTATATCACCATAGTAATTACTTTGATAACTCTTATTCTTTCACGGGCCTTCACGGCATATAAAGGGATGTAAGGGAGGATTTAATACATTGGAATTAATCACTGGACGTGTCTGGTTTTATTCTTTATTGTCCAACTTGTAATAGGAGTGTGAGATACTGGGTACATGAAAGGTACAGTACATGTATGTTCTTATTTTCTCAATGTCGGCACAATATAAATCATGGTACATTATGTGATTAGAGAACTCCCAATCGATCAAACTGCCGGGCCGCCGGCCACAGTCTAGTCCGCACCGCGGTGTACCCGTGTTATGTATACACGCGTAAGTCGGATTTTCTTCAACTTTCGCACAAGTCGAAACTCGCCTAAGTCGACGCATTTCACTCAGTCCTGTCATGATCGACTTAGGCGAGGTTGACTGTATGTGAACATTGATCAGCTTGTGTTCCATTATCAAAGCAGCTTAATAACGGTGAATCTTAATTGTTATTTCAATACAGACACTTCATTTGTTTGACCAATCCGCGCCCATTTATCTATGTTCATTTTCACCCCCTATTCTACAGATAATGAAGATGATGCTTGAATCTCCCACCGACAGACTAGAGATTGAACTCGTAGCGCTTGGCATAAACCTAGCTTGTAACAAGCACAACGCTCAGCTCATCTGTGAGGGCAATGGGCTTAGGTTGCTAATGAGGAGAGCTCTTAAGTTTAGAGACCCTCTGCTACTCAAGATGATTCGTAATATATCACAGCACGATGGACCATCCAAGACACAGTTTATTGTAAGAAACATCTCTCATTTCCTATCTCCCCTGTTCTCTATTTCTCCCCTCAATCATCTTTCTCTTCTTCTCTGCAACCAAAATATTCCTCAGAATCTTAAAGCGGAAACTTTTAACATCAATTTCAATTCTGTAAGTCGATTCTGTATCTTCAGTCAATCCAGTTTTGGTGAAATTTGTCATGCACTTAAAGATAAAGTAGAGTTCTGGTCAAGTAATTATATTGTGAAAGAAACTGTCTCAAATAAATTGGGAAAGGTTGACCATGTCTACATAAGAATTATTGTGTTGTTTTGGAATCATCAAAATAGATAAGAAATTGACCTGGGGCCCGTTGCATAAAACTTACCATTAACGGTAACTTTGCCATCAATGGCAACTCCCATGGAAACCTTGATTTTGATTGGCTGTTGAGTAATGTTACCATGGTAGTTACCATTGATAGCAGAGTTACCATTAATCGCAAGTTTTATGCAACGGGGCCCCGATCTCGCTGAAAAGCACATATACTGCACACAGAAATGGGTATATGGGAATACACACACAAGTTGCATGAATGTTCGGCCTGAACGTTTCAGCTGTTTCTTGTCATATTTTGAATGTGAGGGCATTTGAAGAGCAATCATTTTCAGGGAACATATCTACTCTGATAATCTTCCAAACTAACATAATAAGAATGAAATTCAAAGTTCATAAATTATTTTTCACCTTTCCCAAAACTCAAGCTTCCCTTCAAACCTTATTAATTCATGAATGCCAAGAACTGGCAAGTTCCCTAAATTTCACTATTCATTATTTTTAAAGGAATTTAATAATGCTGTCATAGCGATGCTCTAATCCTTTTTTCTTTCCCTGAAATTCTAGGAATACATTTCTGATGTTGCCCGGATCATCAAAGAATCCAATGATGAGGAATTGGTGGTAGAAGCCTTGGGTATAATGGCCAACCTAACCATTCCTGACCTTGACTATGAGATGATCATCAATGAGTTTGGTCTTGTACCATGGATCAAAGAGAAATTAGAACCAGGTATTCTTCTTCATTTTTATGCCTCCGCCCACCGAAGGTGGATGCCGGAGGCATTATGTTTTCGGGTTGTCCGTCCGTCCGTCCCACTTCTCGTTACCGCGATATCTGAAGAATCATTTGAGGTAGGAACCTCAAACTTAGTACTAGTATGTATCCCCATACGAAGATGAACTGATTAGATTTTGGGGTAAGGAGGTCAAAGGTCAGAGGTCACAGAGGTCAATTTACATGAAATTACATGAAATTCTTGGTTTTTAGCACCGTTACCGCGATTTTTGAAGAACTGTTTGAGGTAAGAACTTCAAACTTGGTACCAGTATGTATCCCCATAGAGAGAGGAACTGATTAGATTTTGGGGTAGGTAGGTCAAAGTTCAGAGGTCACAGAGGTCAATTTACATGAAATTACATGGAATTACTGGTTTTTAGCACCGTTACCGCGATATCTCAAGAACTATCTGAGGTGAGAACTTCAAACTTGGTACCAGTATGTATCCCCATAGAAAGATGAACTGATTAGATTGTGGGGTAAGTAGGTCAAAGGTCAGAGGTCACAGAGGTCAATTTACATGAAATTATATGAAATTACTGGTTTTTAGCACCGTTACCTTGATATCTCAAGTCTAGAACTGTTTGAGGTAAGAACTTCAAACTTGGTACTAGTATGTATCCCTATACGAATATGAACTGATTAGATTTTGGGGTAAGGAGGTCAAAGGTCAGAGGTCACAGAGGTCAATTTACATGAAATTCTTGGTTTTTAGCACCGTTACCGTGATTTTTGAAGAACTGTTTGAGGTAAGAACTTCAAACTTGGTACCAGTATGTATCCCCATAGAAAGAGGAACTGATTAGATTTTGGGGTAGTTTTACATTGTTATCAAAAACTTTGTTAACTTTTATGTTATAGTAAAACGATGTTAATTGTCATAACAAATCAAAATCAGGACAAGTCATTGGTTAATGATTGCGCAAAGATGGCTGTGCCCGCGTAAAGTTAACAGAGACATCTGTGCAAGCACCAATGATTAGTGTTTATTGCGCGCAATTTCAATTTGTTATGACAATTAACACAGTTTTCCTTAACACAAAAGATAACACAGTTTTCAGAATACCGCCCCAGGGGGAAATTTTGGGCACCAGCTCTTGGCTCTATATATTTGATCTAATTTTTTTTCCTCTTGTGTATTTGTTCTTAGCATATGAACATTACTGCAGCATGGATTATGACATGATTAAATTTACTGGTTGTTTGACTAATATTGCAACTTACCCCAGAGATCATGTTTTACGATTTGGAGTGTATTTTAAAGCATCTGTCTGCACCTGTCTGTCTGTCTCCCTCTCTCTCACTCTTTCTCCCTTTCTCTATTTCTTCCCTTTCTTCCTTCTTTCTTCTATCTCTTCTCTCTTCTCTCTCTCTCTCTCTCTCTCTTTCTCTCTCTCTCTCTCTTCTCTCTCTTCCTCTCTCTCTCCTCTCTCTCTTCCCCTCTCTCTCTTCCTCTCTCTCTCTTCCTCTCTCTCTCTCTCTTCCTCTCTCTCTCTCTTCCTCTCTCTCTCTTCCTCTCTCTCTCTCTCCTCTCTCTCTCTCTCTCTCTCTCTCTCTCTCTCTCCTCTCTCTCTCTCTCTCTCTCTCTCTCCTCTCTCTCTCTCTCTCTCTCTCTCTCTCTCTCTCTCTCTCTCTCTCTCTCTCTCTCCTCTCTCTCTCTCTCTCTCTCTCTCTCTCTCTCTCTACCTCTCTCTCTCTCTCTCTCTTCCTCTCTCTCTCTCTCTCATGCCTGATTTGGTAACTAGGAGCTGCTGAAGATGACCTAGTATTGGAAGTGGTAATGCTGGTGGGTACCGTGGCAACGGATGACTCATGTGCTGCGATGCTGGCAAAGTCTGGCATTATTCAGTCTCTCATTGAGCTACTTAATGGTGAGCTATGAAGCGATTTGATGGCCCAATCCCTCCACTAATCCCTTATCTGGAATCCAAATACTGCATATTTTGAATTTTTAAAATACTCATTCATGAGTAAGAGTGTTGGAAAATTTAGAGGATATGTATACAAATCCTTTTTCTTTCCATCTAGACTTTGTGAATCTTTATCACAGTTATGAATTACTGTTCTTTTTTTGCAGAATAGACATAGCTATTCAATCTAATTGTGTGTCAAGCGTTATGATATATAAAAGGAAATTTCTGTTCTTAATCTGTTGATGAATTCAAGGTATTATCCTGTACTTTGTAGGTCATGCAATTTCTCAGTTTTGGATTTTTTTTAGAGAATCGATCTCTTGAATCTTGAATCTGTAATTTATTTCACCGCAAAAGCTTTGTTGACAGGGTGGAGCAGCTGTCTCATTTATGCTCTGTACAATTCTTTTCCTTTTTGGGGGGCTTGAAAATTGCCTTTGAGCTTGATACATTTTCCCTTTATCAAACAAAATAAAACAAAGCATAAAAGCATAAAAGCAAAAAAAAAAATAATATGTGTGCATAGATAGGGAAGAATTATGTAATTAATTAGTCAGAAATAAGATACCTCAAAGATAAAGTTGAGTTCTGATCATGAGATTGAATTGTGAGAGAAACTGTCTCAAAGCAATTGGGAAAGGTTTATTATATAGCACATAAGAATTGGTGTATGCTGTAAGGTTTTGGAATCACCACATCACCTGAAATGGACTCAATCCTGCCGAGAGTTATGTGCACTGCACACAGAAATGTGTATATGGGACTAAACACAAATGTTCGGCCTGAACATTTCAGTTGTTTCTTGTCATATTTTGAATAGCACTCCTATTCAGGGGACATTTCTACTGTGATCCAAATCTTCTAAACTTACATAATAAGAATGAGAAAGCTTACAAATTATTTTCACCTTTCCAAGAACTCAACCTTCCCTTTAAAGTTGGTTTCTTCTTTGTTCTTCTCTTTTGGTGTTTAGCAAAGCAAGAGGATGATGAGATAGTTTGTCAGATCGTCTATGTCTTCTATCAGATGGTGTTCCATGAAGCAACCAGGGAAGTCATCATCAAACTTACACGTATCCTTTTACAGTGAAACCTGTCTATAAAGACCACTCAAGGGAAACACAAAAAAAACCGGTCTTTATGAGCAGGTGGTCTTTATAGACTGGTTCATTTAATACATGTTTCAATGAGAAATGCTGTTCAAGGGAAACAAAAAGTGTGGTCATTATGGACAGGTGGTCTTTCTATACATGTGGTCGCTAAAGCAGGTTTGACTGTATAACACTTATGAATAATCAGCTGCCAGCAATAAGGTTGCTATGGTCATACATGTATATTGTCAATAGGAGAGCCAGGCTTATTGCCGGCAACCAATGAATTGTAAAAGAATGAGATTAAAATGGCGATGCATATCTCTACATTTTTTGAAAGGTTTATTTAAGCATTGAAAACTATGATAGAGGCAAGAATGTTGATGAAAATAGTATTACAATATACTGGTGGTTGAGTAAATTATCAAAAAGGACATACTTTTTCATTGAAAAGAGGTTTCAAAGTCGGTAGGTGGTTAAATTCCATGAAAAGCGGTAGTCTACCGGCCAAAGCGGTAGAGTTGGCAAGTATGATACCATGATGAATATCTTAGTCCATCCATGAGACCTAATATTCTAATCATGCCGCATCTATATTTTCTTGTCAAGATTACTCGTCTGTCCTCCATATTGACCTAAATAAATCTCTATATTTTTAAAGCACTGAAATGGAATTTGATTTCATCAGAGGTTCAGTAAACTGGTTATCTTTTTGATCTTTGCACCTCACCTGTACCCAGTCAGTAGCACAGATGAGCTTCCCATTCATACCAAAAAAGGTTCTGAAATTTTGATAAATGGTCAATGATAAGCATGAAAGTTACTAAAGGATGTTTTTGAGGACTTGAACTAAAAGTGAATTCGGAGAAATACTGTATTAAAAGCTTTGTTGAATAATAGATCATTCAGTGCTTGTTTAAAGAATTGTCATATTCTACAGCATTATTGTGACCAGCAAAATGTAAATGGGATAATGGAACACTTATGAAATTGCATACAGTGAATAGCATACTATTGAATATGCAAATACATGTATGAGATAATGTAGTAAGTCCCCTCCACTCACAAATTCCTTATTTTGCTAATAAATCAGCAATTTCTATCAACTTCATTTGGCAAATATCTTAAGATTATCCCTATTTACATTTAGTAAAAATTTTTGGGGATTTCTGTGAAAAAAAATAATTGTCAGTATCAAGTGTCGACCTGTCCATCCTGTACAAAACTTATCATAGTTCTGTAACTGAATCCATATGCAAACTGATGTCATGAAGCCAGTTTCTCATACTTTCTTTCATTTTGTCACTTATTTCATTTGTTTATTGCTTTTGGTACAGAATTTACAGTAATTTTCACAGTAGGTAAATAGATGCTGGTGTTCGTAAATCATTGGACTAAATGAAAGCCATGTTTGCCTTAGTCTGTCTATGAATACAGGCCTTTAACCTCAGGTTCAGGAACCTTGCTCCTGAACCGAACCATGTCAAAGATACCCAATCTGCTTTAGGATCTGCAATTCAACAAACGTTCTGTCCTGCAATCTGATTTACCTCCAGGCTCAGGAACTTTGTTATCACTTATTAGATCTTACCGTCTCCCCATGTCCTTTATGAAGACTGTTTCACATATGTGGATGCGGTGAATCGCCTTTGAAAGAAAACAAATGCACCAGCGAAATGAAACGATGTAAAGCGTAGTGTGCTTCACATGCCTGTGAGTATGCTTTTGGACCTTTGTTGCCCACAGCTACTCTTTTTTTTTAACCATGCTTCCCTTTCACTTGCACTTAAAACAAATTATATTTTGCTTTTGTGTTCACTTCGAGGCAGTTTACTGTGCCATATCTGACGGGGGGGGGGGTGTTTCATCAAGTGTCTTGTCTGTGATTTTTACCGACAAATTTGCTCTCAGCCAATCAGATGCAAGAATTTCTGTAGCTTATAACAGTAATTGCAACTTGTCATTGATAACAAGTTTTATGAAACAGGCCCCAGGGCTTTACTGTCTCCTCGGTGTCCTTTCAAGAGCACAGTTCACCTTCCTTAACTCTGTTTCTTGCTCCATCTCCTCAGAGGCCCCAGCTTACCTGATAGATCTCATGCATGATAAGAATGCAGAGATTAGGAAGGTGTGTGATAACACCCTGGATATCATATCGGTGAGTTCACAGTTTGTTGACCTTAGTTTTGAGGTGCCGGTTGCATTATTCTGTTTGCACGACCAAGGGTTTGCACTCATACGGTTGTTGGTATTAAAGAGAAGGTTGAGCCCTGGTAAAGGTGAAAAATAATTTGTGAGCTTTCTCCTTTTTTTTTATCACTGAGTGGAAGGCTATCATGGTAGAAATATCCTCTGAAAATGACTGCTCTTCAAATGCCCTGATATTATATGAAATATGACGAGAAATATGTGTGCCACATGTGTAGTCCCATATACCCAATCAAGTGGATGATTTTCAGTAAAGATTGTGTCAGTTTCCTACCACTCTGATTATTTCAAATCCTCATGATATACACCTGGGGAGTGTTTCATCAGGCATTTTGTCAGTGATTATTACCGACAACTGTTATAAGCTACTGAAATCCTTGCATCTGATTGGCTGAGAGCAAATTTGTCAGTAAAAATCACTGACAAAACGCTTGATGAAACGCTCCCCAGTTCTTATGTACTACATAATCAACCATTCCCAATTGCTTCTGGACAGTTTCTTTCACAATGTTATCGCTTGACCAGAACTCAACTTTTATCTTTAAGGGCTATGGCACTGTCACTGCTAGTGATGAGCCACAGTATTGTCTGTGCCATAACATTGTTTTGTCACTTGATATGACTTCCTCTTGTACAAAATTATGTCAAATGACCTTGAACATGTGCCAGCGGGTTTGCACAGGCCTAGAAAAGTTCTTGAATTTAAACAGCTCAAGCTTGTATTATCTTTGAGGTGCTGTGTAATCATGAAGCCCTCCCCCCCCCCCCCCCCCCCACAAAAAAAAAAAGAAAATGTCGGAGAGATGAGCATATTAGCTCTGGAAATTCAATAGGAGCTCTACATATAGTCATGGAAACACATAAATCTATAGAAAAGTTGTGAGAAAAAGTCCCAAGAGAGCTCCTGTAAATGAAAAAGTAATATTTACTGTGGTTGTTGTCCATCTTCTCATGACATGACTCTGTGGGTGTGTCTATGAGTGCATGAGTTATTAGTACGAACATGTATTTCTTGATTACAATCATGAACATTGTGTTTGAACTTGTCTCTAATGGGTAGGTCCTGTGAACTGTCATCATTGTGGGTTTAAAGGTGTCAAGGTGTTAAAGGTGTCAAGGTCAAAGGTCATTGCATGCCATGAAAATTTATGGTTATGTTTCCTACATTTAAAAATTGATGGATAAATTAATTGCAATGAGATACAAATGTGTCTTACCAGGGATAGCAATATCTTTTTTCCTCAAAAAATTTGTGAATTATATCTTACATTTAAATCAAATTGATGTATTTAAAAAAAAAGAGAGATTTAAATCACTGATCATTAAAAAATAATGATTTTAATCACTAATGAGTGTCAGTGTTAGTGTTTTTTTTGCAGGAAATAAATTACTTATAAAAAACAACCTCTTTAGCTTGTAAGGGAGATACATTGCTACCCAGACTCCCCCTGTGGTGCCATACTGTGCAACAATTAGATTCATTTTCATTTTCATGATGTTTACCCACCCACCTCCAAAATCATTCTGCTTCTGTTGGCATGCCCAGAATGTTTTGTTACATTACCTGCCAAAGAATGGAATGTCAATGTACTATCCATGCAAACCACAACATGTGGAGAAACAACATTAAGATTTCATGCTTAAAGGAGAATGAAACCCTCCAAATAAATGCATTTCAATAGAAGCAGAAAATCAAAGAAGCATATCAGTGAAAGGTTAAGGAAATCTGACAACTAATAAAAATAGTTATGAGTATTTGAAATCCTAAAATCCCTGAATTAATGGAGATCTGAAATTAGCAATGACCTCATTATGCTAATGAGATGCTGTGATGTTATGTGCTATACTTTCCAATTGCCTTTTGCAAATAATGTTGCAAAAATCCACTTTCCTTGAATATATCGTAGAAAATATTATTTCTGTATTATTGGTGGTGGTCATAAATTTATTCCTCACAATATATTTCAAGCACAATGTTGATAATCCGATTTTCTTTGTTTAGAAGCTGAAATCTGATAATTTTCTTATTCATTACTTTTAAAGAGAGAGCACAAAAACATCATATCATCTCATTAGCATAATGAGCATGTTGCCAATTTTATTTAGCAATTTTAGGTTTTTAAAATCTTCATAACTTTTTTATTCTTTATCTGTTTTTCCTCAAACTTTCAGTGATGTGCTTCTAAGATTTTTCTGCTTCTGTTAAACTGCATACAAGTTTGGGGTTCCATTCTCCGTTGAAGATAATGTAATGGTCAGGACTCTGCACTAAATTTATCCATAGGGAGCCTGAATTATTAATTCCCCCCTATTTTATCATGTAAAAAAAAAAAAAAATGTAGCACACGACATGGATATATATCGAGAGATCCAGAGTAGGCACATTCAAATATAAGTTATTACAAGTCAAAACTCCATTTACGAATGTATATTGTAATCGGTATTCAATTTCTTTGTTAGTTTTCATATAAGCCTGGAAGCCTTGAAAATTGGGCGATTTACTCTGAAATTTACAAATATAGATATAGTAATTCAATACAAGATATATGTTAGTTACAAATTTATTGTCTTGATTACCAAACATTTTATCAAGGGTAGAGGGATTTATGGTTGTATTACCTTTTTGGTTGATAGCATTAATTGTTTGATTACAAATTGGTCTTACAATGTCACATTCAATAAAAAGGTGTATAAAAGTTTCTGGGTCAGTCTTACACAGAAAGAGCAGATGGGAGAATATTTCCTTTTTATTTTATGTAGAAAATCATTCAGTGCAATTGCTTTAATGAAAAAAGTTTGAAATAAAATGACTGAATACGAGTATAAATTGAGCTTTCAATGTTACTCATATGTATTTTTTCTCAATTACAGAATTTATTTTAGATAGGTCATTCCAAACTGATATACGCTTTAATATCAGGGATACAGTTTTCCCTCGTAATGTTTTAAGCAACTTTTTGAACCGACTGCATTTTCTAAACTTATCAATTATTCTATCAAAGATTACGCCTTGACTATGTTCTGAGCTATCAAGCCATTGTTGGGGAATGTTTTTCAATGTCAAGAAATTGTATTTCCTCTTGTCCTTAATATATTGACTTTAAAATCAAGTACATACTCTTCAAAATGTTTGCTACCAGGATGAGAAGGGTTCAGTAGGTCACTGATATACCGTATTTTCCGGTTTATAAACCGCGGCCGTTTATAAACCGCACCCCCAACTTTTGACACTTGATTGAGAAAAAAAAAGCTAAAGAAAAAATCCAGCAGATTTAAAACAATGATTTCAACTGCACATTGAATTCTAGAGTTTGGCAGCTTTGTTTGATAATGCTCTATCCCTTTCAGGACAGGAATTATTTCAGGGTTAAATTGATCACATTTTGTTCTTCAAATTGGCAACAATAATATTTTTTCTGTTAGTTCTACATGGTTCTAATAAGGTGTAATGTCTTTGAAAACATTATACATGGTTACAAAATTTGTAAAAGGAGCGAGAGAAGTAAATTGTAATTTGTAATTGGGGAAAGAAACCAATCTTCACATTCTTCATCACGCCGCACACAAACAGAGTGTCATACCATTGATACCAAGGAGGTACTCCTTGGTCATACAGCCAGCTACGTATCAGAAGCCATGACACGATTGTAATCGTATCTCAGTCAACTACAAAATATCTGAAAAATTACAAAACAGACCAAATACCTGTTTGTGTCAATTTACAGTTTTCTGTAGAAAATATGCTGAAAACTATTCCTTATTTATATCCAATAAATGCCACAGAATTTACAGTACTTTTAGAGATTTGCTGATTCTGTTGAAGCATAACACGGAAAATAATGACGACAATACATGATGCAAAACAAATGAGTTTTATTTCATCATTTTGACAAAGGCATGTAGAGACGACATTAAAAAATAACTAACAATCGTTAGACTGAGAAATCAGGTCAAAATTTTGGGTTTTGCAATGATTAATTTCCTTATATCCGTGTATTAACTGCCCCTCCTTTTTGGGAATATTCCAGAAGGAAAAACCCGCGGTTTATATACCGGAAAATACCTGGCACATGAATTCTTTTAATCTAACCAATCTTCATAGAAAAGAAATTGCTTCGTTTTTTATCTAATAGTTCTATTAAACCATATACATGTACGTTGGATAGAACTTACTGTGGAGTATTTGAAGTCAAAGTCATTTTTAACCCTTTCGCGACATCACTTTACATTTTGTGGTTTGGTTCAATAGCTCTTGATTCAGAGCCCTAAAAAATTTACCAGATACACGAGTAGAAAGAACAAAAATATCTGCACACTGTCCATTTTTGTTGCGTGACCACATTCAACCTTTCGTTAAAGTTCCTTTCTAACCATGTATGTTGTTTTCAAAGGCATTACATTTTATCAGAACAATATAACATTACAAAAAAAATTGTTGCCAATTTGAAGAACAAAATGTGATCAATTTAGCCCTTATATAATTCCTGTCATATCATTCTCTCCTGAATTTCTTTCCTGTTTGCATGAGTCCTTTAAATAAAATATGGGCTTATAGTTATCTTGCAAATCTTAAAATGCCTGTATTTGTCCTTGAAATTGCTACTTGAGTACTTTAGAAGACTTTGGTTGAGGCAGTGAAAAGTATCTTGTTCTGCATCTAGTGATGGGAAGTTTGAGGCTGGCATTATGCTCACGTACATGTAGCCTCTACCATTGCATGCACTTTGCTGAGTTCAAGTGTCCTGGAAAAGAATATGGCCTTGAAAAATTCTGAATGCTTCTTAAGTTTAACAAAATCTGAGCACATTTAAAGGCAAAATCAAGCTGCATCTTCTTGCCCCGTATCAATGACATCCTTATGACTAAATATTGTGATATAACTTATGTCCTTCTGTAATGTTTTTGTTTTTAGTATTGTTATTTTGTTTTATGTTCTGTATTTTGTATTTTGTATTACTACTTTAATTGCTTGTTTTATACTTTTCTACTTAATGTATCACCAGACTGCCATTTATGTTATGGATCCTTCTACAACCTCAAGCCACTGGCTTTTCTAGGGTGTTAGATCCTCACACTGTTTTTTTGTTTTGGTCTTTTCTGTTTTTAAAAGAGGATAATATTCTGACCAGCCACACATAATGTACATATGGTTCTTGATATTATAAGAAGTATGATGGGGAGCCCCATGTCTGCGCATCTAAGGTTTTGATCTGAAAATGAACAAGAATTTCTTTAATATTCCTCTAAAGCTTAATTTTATATTATTCCTGATATTCTAAAGAGTAAGTCTGCAAAAAATCTTATCAAAATTAGAGCAAGAACAATGCCATTTTCACAAGAAACGGTGGTCGTGTCATTTCAACATTGAAAAAAACAATGGTGCCCATGTCTGCGCACTCATTCATTTTACACGCAGTTCGGGAGTTCTGACGTGAAAGACAACATTTTAAGGCTTGTGAATAAAATGTCTGAAATAAGACCGTTTTTCATTATTTTGACTAGTTTTTTGAATGAATACCTATCGCTATGATAAAGATGAAAAGTTTGTGTTCGTTGCGTGTTTTGTTTTATTAGAATCGCGCAGTTACGCGTCTGCGCAGACATGGGCACTGCGCAGACTTGGGCACTCTAGCCATACTACATATCTGTGCAGGCCTGGTTTGACCAAATACCTGACCCTGTGCAGCTTAATGTGCTGTACACCTGTATATATGTGCAGCATGCATCTATTCCTTTTGACTTCTTCAGTTGACTACATCTGTGCCTAGGCTGTATTTATAGAACTTTTTGACTCTTTCAATTATCCTGTAGCTAGCAACCCCAAATCCCAACTTAGTTAAATTCTACAAATCCTTGGTGAGTTCCGGGCTGCCTCTGTACTTATTACGGAATGTAGTTTAATCTATGATTGACATTTTGACACTAATAGGTGATTGTTCTTTTCGTTAGAGGATTTGTTTTGTTATATTGGTCTTGCCAGATTAAGACTGGTTTTGGTCCAAGCGACAGCACTAATAGCAAAAATTTTATCAAAATACCTCAACCTTGACATTAATGTTGTATGCTATATTTATTTATTTATTTATTTATTTATAGCATTTGTTAATAAACAGTCTGCTAATCTAATATTGGATTTAACAGAGTACTTCACTAATTCATTGTTACTCCTGTTAAATATACCTGTCTGAATTACAAAAAACAAAAAAAAATATCTCATTAACTACCGTTACCTGAGGTTTACCCCCTGGAAAAATTATCCCCAGGACAAGTACCCTGAGATGAATTAATCACCCCATGAATATTACTTACACATGTAGTTACCTAATTAATATTACCTGGAAACTAAACACACATAATTATATACATGTATAATGCTATATAGAAATATATTTCTTCTAGATGGGGAGGGGTTAGTATACTATTAATACATGGTTGGGAGTGCGTTGGTGCGATCTGGCAACACAAAGGTTTTAATCGTGGTGTACTATACGCACGAGGCGCAAGCCGAGTGTGTTGGACAGCACGATAAAAACCTGCATGTTGCTGGATCACACTAACGCACAAACTCACAACCATGTATTAATAGTTTTATAAAACGGGTTGGCAATATGATTATGAAGTCTTTAAAAAATGGTTACGAACCCCATAGAAACGCCAAGACATCACATAAGCGCAGCCAACAAAAGTCGTTTCAGTGCGCGCATGTAATCCCTGTGCTAAAATGACAATTAAACTACGCGATTTCATTGCGTTTTAAGTTTGCACGCACCAGAGTTACGCGTACGGGCAGCTCAGCCGTGCTTTAGAGCCTCTTTGCCATGTGTTAGTGCTTTTTTTTTTGCATGGTCACATGGTTTTATTTGACCAATCAGGATGGCTACATTCTTGAACCCGTTTCATAATTGTTATTATTTAATGGGGTGGATTGTTATCTTAAATGGTCATAACCCTCGTAGGGTAGCTGTAAAAAGAAAAATAAAACTGTAAAAGGAAGCAATATTTGTAAGTGACATCAAGGGATGATTTTATGCTCCTTTATTCTTTTTGTTCCGTGCAAAGAATTCGAAACTGTGATAAATGATAAACATCAACTGATCTCATATCAAGTCTGGAATCTGACATTTTGTAAGAAGTCCTGTTTTAGTTACAAGAACTGGGTACTTTTGGGGGGATTTCCCCTTATATATGAACTTGTTTACTGTCCAGATGTAATCTATAGATAAAATATATTAAAAATACGCAAATTGTCTCACATCTCTGCCCAGATGCAGGTCTGCACCCTCTCTGCAAATTCATGTTTTATGAAACAGAAAACAAAATTCAGTACATTTCTGTTGACACAATTTCAAGTCAAGAAAATGAAGAAATGTTCTTTCGAGGACCTTTAAACTTTAAACAGAGACTGATAGCTCAGACTAATCAACACCTGATCTAAAAATATACATCCAAATCAGTGGAAGTGGAAGAATCGTTGCAGTGCTAGTTTCTCTTGTCACATGTTTTCCATTCCCCCACCAGATCTTAGTGATAACTCTATCGTGTTCCTACATGTAAATGTCATGTGTTTTTCATCAGACGAGGTGGTCTACATGTACATGTAGCCTGCTTGATTCTTAGCTTAGAACTTTTTCCGTCTAGGATTTGAAATAAAAAGAGAAAAAGAAATTAGCTAGTCATGGTAGGAAATGGGACTTAAGTGTAACCAAATGACTTTAACGTTGCAACCCCTCCTTCCGATATATCTGTAAAGCCCACCGCACACTATATGATCAGTCTGCGATACGATTTTGGAAGAAAATGTAATAGCATTTAAAATTAAAACACAAAAAAATGTTTTTCATTGAGGTTCTAAAGAATTATATAAATAATAAAATCGAAAATACGGCCTATTGCAGGCATTCTATTCCGAGGAAAGGCATAATTGGCTCCCAGTCATAGTGACGTCAGAGCAATCCTAAGATTGTTTACGCTTTGAAACCGAATTGCCCTGTATTCCGTGTATAAAGCTGACAGTGCATCAAAACCCTATGTTTAGTATTCATATTACTGCTCAGAACCTGAATAAGGTAGATTTTGTTTATTAAAATACCCATATTTAATGGTATTGCGATTTATTTCCAAAATCGCAGTCAGTCGTATAGTGTGCGGTGGGCTTAAGATATTCAGCACATTACAGTTTTGGGCTTTACTGTCGAGTTTAAATTCTTAAGTTTTCATGAGACTAGAAATAAAACTTTGTTTCAAAAACATTTTTGATTGTCAAAGAATAATTTTCTCCTCACCTGGAGGAAAACAGGAATTTTGTAGTTGTGTACATGGAAGTCCATGTGTTGATGATATACTCAGCATGAAAATAAAAGTTTTAATATGTATATTTTTAGCTCTCCTTGTTTTATCTGGATTCAGAAGGCATACTTGTATATGTATGGCCTGCAAGATAATAACTGAACTATAAAATAGTACCCCAAATCCCACCCAAGATCTTTGGGAAAGGCGATCAAAGGAGAAAAAAAAAGAATCCACAGAAACAGGAAGAAGTAAATGCATTTATTCTTGAAAAATTACCCAGTCTGTGACTCTCTTACTTGCTACATGATGATGTAGGCCAGCCAGAGAATGGCAAGTAGGAAATTTAATGTGAACCCTAGACTCTAAATATAGACCATGCCACCATGGCATGGAGAATGTGATCTGATTGACTGAAATTCTTTTCTTCCTGTATGGTTTTATTCCTCAATAAAGTTGATCAGAAGTTGGACGGAAGTAGCCACGATGGCACCTTAAAGCTGCGAATACATATCTAAGGGAATTGAAGGAAAAAAATGAAACAAAGGAGGGGAGTGTATCCTTTGTTGACCTACTTTTAATAAGATAATAAATTGAATATCTTAAACATTCTGAATTATGGAAATGAACACTTCCTGTCAGTTCAACTTTCCCACCAGGCAGCCACTGATAGATATCTTTGTACAGGTGTTTTTAGTTTATATATTTATATGTTCATATGTAAAATGTGTATCGACCATGTATGGTTCCATTCCTCAATAAAGCTGTTTCCTTACTTTGATCAGAAGTAAAACGGAAGTAGCCACGACCGCACCTTAAAGCTAGGAGTACAGTGTTTAGGGAAATTTTTTAAAAAATGAAATAAGGGAGGGGAGTGTATCCTTTGTTGACTTATATCTAATAAGATAATAAATCTTAAAAATCTTTAAAATAATAAAGTTCAGCTTTCGAACTTAAAACAGTCTGCTACTGATAGATATCCTCTACAGGTGTTTTAAGTCAATGTAATGGTATATCAACCATTGGTTAATATTCATTAGTGTGTAAAATGGTATAGAAAATCAAATGAAGTAACTGATTTTGCCCTGGAAAGTTCCAAAACACCTTCCCCCATGAAAAATTGTATGAAATTCCTGGCTCTTTTTGAAAGCTTATAATGTAGTTACTGCAATTCAAATTTTGTTAACAGTGAAAATGAATCCATATTTTTCTTGGCAATTCTGTTGTTGCTTCATTCAATATATTGTAGACCTCATGCAAGGGTTTATTGCATCTCTTCAGTTTTCACTTCCATTGAAGAAACTTTACGAAACTAAGGCTGTATTCCCAAATGAACCCATTGGTGACTGAATTGGCTCATTCCCCTAGGGTAAATACAGGAACTACCTGGTTCTAAGAGACCCCGTTCTCATTAGGAGATTGGAAAGTGGATCGCGCTATCATGGGGTGACCCAAGGCGTGCGCCAGAGAGGTCCACTGGCACGCCGCGGGTTCACACCTGCAGAGGGTAGCGGGATCTATCTTAGCACTCTCTGCACAGTAAACAGCGAATATCTCATGGACCACACCCCAGAAGTGGTCCGGTTTGGGATCGCCTTGGTCTTCCGTGGATCGCGCCAAAACGATGTTGCCGCATTCTCACCTTAGAGGTGGCGCAGGCTTGAGCGCACTATTTCTTGTAATAAGAATGGGGTCGTAGGCAATGGGTGCACAGATTTAACCTCTATTGAAGACTTTACTTTATCATCTTAAGCACGGCCTGCTTTCAATTAAACTCTTGATATTATTTTGGTGTTCAAGTCTAAGAATCAGTCTAGAAAGTAAATGATAGCGACCCATGGAGCCAGACCATCTGATAAGGATGTGAGATGAAATCAGTGAAGTAGAATGGAGATTGTTACTTAAAAGATAAGTGAGTTCTTAATGAGGTACATGCATTCTGGAGTGTAGGTGGAAGTGCTTTGCAGCTTGTAAGTCAACATATTTTCGATGAGGAAATAGATGTGCCTCCTCACCGTAAGAGGGAGTGTTAGGTAGGCCTTTCCTTTCCGAAGGCAACATGGGATGAAAGGTTTGACATCATGTAGATTTATTGCTCCTGGTTAAGTTTCACTTTCGAGGCAATGTTGTGTTAGGATTAAAATATGGAGTTTGACGTTAAAGAAGTTGAAAAGGTCATAAGGGTGGAAATGATGTCATGGGGGAGGGGGGTTCTACCTTCTTTTTACCCTTCTCTCCACCAACCCACCCCTCTTACTCTCCCTCTCTCTCTCTCTCTTTTTAATAATAATAATAATAATAACAGCTGTTACATGTATATAGCACCTTACCAGTTACAATGTAACCACCCAAAGTACTTACAGCATTATTACCCCAGTCACTGGATTCAATTTGCGATTCTGCACATTACAGGGCACATTCTCCACTCCTCTTTAGGAGCATTCCAGCCAGTCCCGTTTCCAAGTGCACACATGATAATGCAACCACAATGACTTCGCATCTTACCAGGTACCCAATCAATACCTGGGCAGAGAGGAGCAATGTAGATAAAATGCCTTGCTCAAGCGCATAAGTACCGTGCCTGGGTTCGAACCTGTGACATCTGCATTCCCAGTAAAGTGATTAAACCACTCGACTACGACACCTCTCTCTCTCTCTCTCTTTCTCTCTTTCTCTCTCTCTCTTTCTCTCTTTCTCTCTTTCTCTCTCTCTCTCTCTCTCTCTGTCTCCATCTCCCTTTCTTTCTCCTCTCTTATTGGAGATTTGTCTCGTTCATTTTATATTGGTCTCACTGTCTCTCTCACTCGACTCTAACTAACTCTCTCTTTTCCCTTTTATTCTACTGATAAATCTTTCAAGCTATCTCTTTATTATCTTCTCTCTTTCTCTCTCTCTTACCCTCTCATATCTCCTTTGCTTATTGTTTTCTAGAGATGCATTATGTGTTCCCTCAGTGGGAGTTGACATTGATTTTCTTAAACAACTACAGGTAATGGGATGCTTGTACAATCAGTATTAATTCTGTTCCATATTTGTGCCCACATGACAACTTGGTTGCTTGCTGCCAGCTTCTTATAGCTCTTTAAATATAAAGTTGGGTTGTGGTCATGCAATTATATGGTGAAAGAAACTGTTTCAAAGCCTTTGTGATAGGCTGATGATGTCTATAAGAATTGGTGTGTACTGTAAGGTTTTGGAATCATCAAAATGATAAGAAAGCTAACCCAATCTCGCTGAAAAAAACATGCACTCAGGGATGCCACTGTTCAGACAAAAGTAGGAATTCCTACATTTTCAACATATTTTTAGCCATAGAAAACCACTTTTTGTGTACACAAGGGCCCATTCTAGATGACTTTTCCTACTTTTTTTTATCAATTCTAATTGGCATCCCTGTGCACTGCAACACAGAATTGGGTATATGGGACTGCACACACATGTGGCAAATGTTCGGCCTGAACACTTTAGCTATTTCTCGTCATATTTCGAATATGAGGGCATTAAATGAGCAATCCTTTTCAGGGGACATTTCTACCATTGTGTCCTTCCAAACTGAGATAAAAAGAATGAGAAAGCTTACAAATTATTTTCACCGCTCACAGAACTCAACCTTCTCTTCCAGTGCATCTCTGTTTAAATGCTTGACTTATGAATTCTACTTGCAGGAATTTGATGAAGAGTGGGCAAGGAAGATCAAACTGGAGAAGTTCCGGTGGCACAACTCCCAATGGCTTGAGATGGTAGAGTCTCAACAGATAGATGATGGTGAAGGACTGATGTATGGAGACGAGAGCTACAGTCCTTACATCCAGGAATCAGACATCCTAGATAGACCTGACCTCTTCTATGGTCAACCGGGTAAGTAGCTTTCAAAAAAATTATGATTTTTCAGTGTTATGCCCAGGGCTTATAGAGGGTTCCCGCAGGCAGCCATGCTGAATGACATAACGATAGAAACATGTGCACTAGAGCATGACAACAATAGCTTTTCATTCACAGGTTTTTATTTGTATGTCCTCCAGCATGGCTGCTTGTGGGAACTCTCTGATTTGACCAACTTGCTTCTTAGATTAATTTGACAAGCAAATCTGGTTTTATCAATTTTCCAGCAGACCAACCAATATCTTTAAGCTTTTTATTAACTTGTATTAAATGAAACATTGATGTTAATGATAGTTTATACTGTGGAGAAATGAATAAATAAATGAAATGAAGTGAAGAGGGAAGGGACGTTTATAAGTATTTTGCGCTGTTATAAGAAATACCTTCTACTATTTTTATCATCATATATATATATATCTTGGTTCTCTTTTAAGTTGTCTGGATTTGATATCCTTGCAGGTTATGAAGATGGTGAGATGTACGATGGAGTGGTGACCCCCGAGTATGTGGATGAATACGGTAACGTTCAGAATGGAGAGTACCTGGGAAGACCACCTTCTGCTATGTATGGTAACAGGTAAGAGCTTTGAAAAATATGGTCATATCCAACAAAGGGAATCTCTTGTTATGAGAATAATGTGATTGTTGATAATAATGATGATAATGATAAACCGTTCTTGTGAGACGCATATCACGTTGTGCTACAGTGAAACCTGTATATATAACTTCCGCTCAAGTGAAACAAAAATTGCGGTCTTTATAGACAGGTGGTCTTTCTCTACAGGTGGTTGCTAAAGCAGGTTGACTGTATAAGGTCCCTATCCGCATCAAAAGGGTTTGGATATTATTACCCTGGCTTTAGCTCCGGCGGCTGTAATCAGCGCACAGAGCATTTCAAGGAATAAATCGTGTTTGGTACCCATATAACACCTGCTTGGAGAGTCTGAGTGGCAAACATGGATAAATGTCTTGCCAAAAGACGCTAGTGCCGGGCTAGGATTCGAACCCTCAACCCTTGGATTGGGAGTTAAGTGAATGAACCACTATACCACGACACCTCCACAATGAATGATTTCTTCTTCTGTATGGACTCTAAAATATATTTGTCGACATTGCTGAAAATCTTCTGGTTTTGAAATGTATGTAAAATTAATTTGGAAAAAATAGTGAAACAAGATATTGGAGACTTTTTAGCCCATTGATTACTGTGTATTGTGTTAAAGTTGACATTTTGCTGCCAACCCTTTTGTAC
This sequence comes from Heliocidaris erythrogramma, assembly GCA_025617745.1. Classification (NCBI taxonomy): domain Eukaryota; kingdom Metazoa; phylum Echinodermata; class Echinoidea; order Camarodonta; family Echinometridae; genus Heliocidaris; species Heliocidaris erythrogramma. Next base: position 29,989,461 of record CM046869.1, read on the forward strand.
CTAAGAAATTAAATGTGTATGCCGACCAGGCAATTCATAAGACAATTTGCATTTTGTATGCATACTAACTTTAGATAGTGTTAATGGAGTAGAAAGTATATGTGTTAATATCTCATATTTTTTTCTCTCTTATCCAGGTATCAATCTGAGTATGAGTCCTTCAGGCCTGGCTCGAGGGTGGCATACCTCACAGAGGATGGCCAACCTTTAGATGAATACGGCAACCCCATTGATGTCTACCCTGAATCAGTGGACCAGTATGGCCGCCCTGTCACTCCCACCTACCAGTATGGCTCACAGCAAGGCCCTGGTTACCCATACTGATTAATATCTACTGTGATGATAAGGATTGGACAAACTAGCTGCTATTAATGGATGTAATAATATGGCTGCACACTTTCTCCAGACAATGTGAATGTATCTGGTGGACATTGCTATAACCCTAGGTATTAGACAGACTTCCTGCTATTCATGGGTCTACCAGCATGGCTGCAAGTGGGTGCACCAACATGGCTACACAGTTTCTCCATTTCTTCAGACGATGTGAATATATTATATGGGGTGATCAACATTTATTGTGATCCTAGGAATTGGACAGACTATCTACTACTCATGGGTGTACCAATATGGCTGCCAACTGGTGTCCTAACATGGCTGCATGGTTTATCCAGACTATGTGAATAAAGCTGATGTAAAGATCAACATTTATTGTGATATTAGGAATTGGACAGACCAATAGCAACCAAATGGTTTCCCCGATTGGTTTTCAATATGGCTGCTAGTGGGTGTAACAACATGGCGGCCCAGTAATTTCTCCCGACCATGTGAATCTGCACTATAAATGAGATAAATCTTCAGTGGTTTTAATTCATTAATATTTTGTAGAGTCTTTGGTTCCGAAGCAACCATTTGACCATGGAATGTATTCCATCCCGTTTACACCTTGACGTCACAGACCACTGTCATATTGCGATGATTCATATAGCTGTGAGCTTGACAGGTTAAATGCACTTGTTACTTAAAGCTACTGGTCACACATCTAAACCTCTTAAAAATATTTGCTGTGCACTCATTTGAGATCAGTGCTTCTGTCATATGACTTCCAATCAAGAAGATTCAGAGTTTGAGTCCTGGTCCTATGCTAATAACAGTCAAGTTATCTGTGTATAGAGTTCTCTCTTTCTCCCTCGACTTATCCAGTTATATAGTTAAAGTGAATGGGTACCTGCCAGGTGAAGTTCCTGTGATACTTGTATGTACACACATGTAGCAATGTAATGGCAGCCGTGCTAAAGATTGGGTGATAATGGTGGATTGCACCAAGTGTCACAGTGTAATGGATATGAGTGCTATACTAGAAGCCACTATCGTTAAAACCATTATTTGTTTATTTATTTACCGTACTTTTTATTTTTTTTTTTAATTCAGTGATTTTGATGGATAAACGAAATGATGGAATGTTTGGAAGTTACAGTAATATTCCAAAATTGGTATAGAAATGTGATTATTGGTCATCTTAATAAGTCATCGTAATAATTTATCCTATAGGCCTATTTTCTTTTGTGATCCTATTCAAAGTCTTCAAATTGGCAAAATGACTGAGTGACTGCCTAGAGTGATAGGTGCATAACCTATTAACACCTGGATGAGTTTTTCTATGCTTACTCAACTCCACACCTTTAGTGCAGTGTACAGAGATTACATTCCAAGGCAATGCACTCTGTGACAAATCGTCACCCAACAACTATCCCCTATGACAGATCCAGCTAGAGTTGATGCTGTGTAGATCTATGCACCAGGGGAGCGTTTCATGAAAGGAAGTTGTCGGATATTTTATCCGACAACTGTTATAAGCTACTGAAATCGTTGCATCTGATTGGCTGAGAGCAAATTTGTCGGATAAAATATCTGACAAGTCCTTTCATGAAACGCCCCCCTGGGGAGCGTTTCATCAAGCTTTTTGTCAGTGATTTATACCGACAACTGTTATAAGCTACTGAAATCCTTGCATCTGATTGGCTGAGAGCAAATTAGTCGGTGAAAATCACTGACAAAACGCTTGATAAAACGCTCCCCTGTATAGGAAGTAGCCATTAACTGTAGCCAGGGCTTAAAGGTAATCGTGAGTTCGGAGCTTTCAGAAACTCACCCCAGCCAAGGACCGAAAACAACGGCAGATTGAAGATCAGGAGAGCTTTTCATCAAGCGTTTTGTCACTGATTTTTACCGACAACTGTTATAAGCTACTGAAATCCTTGCATCTGATTGGCTGACAGCAAATTTGTCACTAAAATCACTGACAAAACGCTTGATGAAACGCTCCCCAGTTGCCACTAAACTGAATTTGAAGAGAAACTGCTTTAAGAAAAATCATTAAAGTCATTCCAAATTGTTTGTTAGGCATTACACATACCTGTGTATATGGGTTGTTTGAATCGGCAGATTAAGCCCGGCGCACACTGCACGATCAGACTACGATGCGATTTGGGGAAAAGTTGTTATAACCTTTGATATGAACATTCAAACATGTAAAATCTTTGTGATCAAAGTCTTGAATATTAGTATGAATAGTAGCCAGAGGGGAAGAAAATAGGAATAAAGTGCAGGTTTGCCATTAAAACGTGACCACTCAGAAGTAACAAAAGAAGTTGTGCTTTAAAGTAAACTCAATAAATCTGGTGGCATTAAAGGGAAAGTCCACCCTGATATTAAGTTGGTTTTAAAAGAAGCAGAACATTTAAAGAAACAGGGCCCGTATTCAGTTCAGTACTTAAGAATGAAATTTGAGTAGTTTACGTAGATTTGAGCTGAGATAAAATACTTAAGCAATTTTGGTATTCAGTTGAATCTATTGGCTAAGTATTTTACCACCCTAAATCTAAGACAGCTCCATAGCAGACTTAAGCCAATTACTTGATTGGCAGGTACATGGCTTTCATACATACGCGGAGCATTATAAGCTGGGCACAAGCAACCCTGTAAGCGCGCATCTACTGTGACGCATTTATTGCGCATGATTTTGGACAGGATATGTGATGTCACAATGGATATCGGTAAGTATTTTGCCTTAAAAATCAGCTTGCTAAAGTAAAGGGCTTAAATTTGATTTGAATACAGGTTAAGCCAGTTTACTTAGCCAAGCCAAATGCTAAGTAAAATGCTAACTTAATGCGCGTTTTGATTTGAATACCGCCCCAGATCAATGAAAGTTTGAGCAGAATCTGATATGAAATAAGAAAGTTATTAATTTTTGAAGTTGTAATCAATCAAACACAAATTGGCAACTCCGTGACATATCTTGCGAACTCCTCTCCCATTTGCTTTGTACTGAAAAAAATCATAAATTTCCATTTTCTCTAAAGAAAATACTTTATCATATGTGCAACCTAGATACAATCATTTCTGTTATGCTTTTATAAAGAGTACAAAGAAAATGAGTAAACGGGGTAGGAGCTGACAAGATACTAGTACGTCACGGAGTTGCCAATTCGTGTTTGTTTGATTATGACTTCAGAAATTCATAACTTATATCTTATCGGATTTTGCCCAAACTTTCATTGATCTGTTTTTAAAAAAAATTTCTAGTTCTTTTCAAACCAACTTAATATCAGGGTGGACTTTCCCTTTAAATGTCTTTGTGTTTGGGAAAATCTGACAACAAAAACAAGAGTAAGAAGCCCAAATACCTGCATATTTATATTGGGGGAAATATAATACATGTACTTGATCTCCTACCATAGTTAGTACACATAATTAATCTTAATTAGTATGCATGGATTTCAGGAGAGCTTGACGAAAAGAGCTGCATCCAGTACTAGAGATATTTGGAAGAAATTACTTTTAATGATCAGCTGATTTCAAAGCTTAGTGAATTTTATGTACTTAGTACTTGATATTCTATTTATGAGATTAGATATGTACATATTTGTGTGTATTTGTATATTTATATGAAGTGGAATGTCGTGTGTTGCAATAAATGTACGGAATATGAAGTAAAACACATTTGTCCATGATCTCTAAGTATAAAATATGTTTACAAGGTTATGAAAATAGATATTATATGGCATTGGTTTGGAAAGGCAGTGAACTGCACTGTAACTCAATTTGAGAAGGTGATGATAGTGATTGAAAATTGATTATGACAATGATAATGATACCTGCAATGATGATGTTGATAATCATGATTGTAATAATACATGTAGTGATGATTTTGATGATGGTGTTGATTACAATTTTGAGTTTCAATTTGATTCAATAATGGACCTGGTGGAACCATCAAACATGGCCCTGTTGCATAAAACTTACCATTAATGGTAACTTTGCCATCAGTGGCAACTCCCATGGAAACCTTGTTTTTGATTGGCTGTTGAGTGATGTTTCCATGGTAGTTACCATTGATAGCAGAGTTATCATTAATGGTAAGTTTTATGCAACAGGGCCCAGATGAAAGGTTTTCTCGAGTAAAAGCTCAAGAATATGTAAAGAGGAGAAGGTGAAATATGATGATGACGATGATGATGATGACGATGATGATGGTGACGATCATGATGATGATTTATTTATTTATTTATTTATTTCTGATATTCATACAGGGTGGCTCATATCACCAATTTGGTGGTCTTCCATGAGGCCCTGTTTGGTAACAATAAAACAAATAACATCAACAATAATCAATATATATAAATACACAAGCATAAACACGTATAATACACATTAATCGGTATCCTCATTAGTTAAGTAATCATTCAGTAATATTCATTGACTATTTACAAGAATTTTCGAATCGACTTTAAAATTAAGGATTATTAGCATTGTAAACTGTGAAATAATCAAATTAAAATATGGATGATAACCACACATCAAAATGAGGGGAAAATAATTAATTAACAACACATATACCAAAGAAGTTGGTATGCATAATATCCCCATATAGTTCACAGCTTACATCTCCTCTGCAGATAACAGTGCTTTTAGAGTGTATTTGAAACTGTTTAAAGTAGGCAACATTTTGATAGAAGTTTCAAGTTGGTTCCATACTGCAATTCCAGATATTAGGGGACTATGTTTGTATGTGTCCGTCCTAAATTTAGGTACACGCAATGTATCTCTTACAGCATGTCTTGTGCTGTGATCATGTAGAGAGCTGACATGTTGTAAATCTTTTTTTAAGTATTCTGGTGCCACGCCATGCATTGCTTTATACATCATCACTGCACGTCCAAACTGGAAACGTGTCTGAATAGGCATCCAACCTAACCGACTAAACATATCTTTTGAGGATACATCGAATCCTTCTCCCAACACTATACGGGCAGCCCGTTTCTGAACCTTTTGTAGTTTAATAGTTTGTCTTTGGAATCTTTCAGACCAAACAGAGGAACAATAATCAAAATGAGGAAGGACGATGGAATTATATAGAAGTTTCAGAGACCTAGTTGGAAGATAACTTTTTGCTCGCTTAATTACACTAATATTTTTATGAGCAGTCTTAATAACTTTTTCCACATGTTCCGTCCATCGCAACTCCTCATCGATCATGACACCTAGACACTTGGCAACTTTAACTCTTTTCAGACAACTGCCGTTTAGTGTGACAGAAAAATCCTTTACACTATTAAGAATTGGTCGTGGTCCAATAAGCATCACATTTGTCTTATCAGCATTTAGAACTAGACGGTTTTTTGTTACCCACGAAAAAACATTTTCTAAACCTTTCGTTAGCTTTCGCTCTACTTCTGCAACACTTCTTCCGTTAACTGTTAGAGTGGTGTCGTCGGCATACATATCAACAATACCTTCATCAATACATTTTGGTAAGCTATGAATGTAGATAGAAAAAAGAAGTGGCCCAAGAATTGAACCTTGTGGGATACCCATCACAATTTTTGAGGAACTTGAAGTGGTCCCTTTAAAACAAACCGTCTGTTCTCGGTTAGACAGATATGATACAAACCACTGAACACTCCTATCAGAACAGCCAATGGCTTTCAGTTTATGCAACAGAATATCGTGATCAACAGTGTCAAATGCTTTCCTCAAATCAATGAAAGCAACACCTGTTAATTCATTGTTATCAATATTCAATGACCATTGGTTAACTAATTTCATAACAGCTGTTGCAGTAGAGTGAAGGGGACGAAAACCTGATTGGTTAGCACACAATATTTCATATTTGTCGAGAAAATCACATAGTTGGAAATGCACAGCTTTTTCTAGAATCTTGCTTACTACGGATAATATCGATATTGGTCTGTAATTACTGGGATGATGATAGTAGTGGTGGTGATGGAGATAGTGATGATAGTGTGTACGTTACAAAATTTATATCAGATCTGACTTGCAACATTCCTTGGCAAGCCATTCATCTGCAACCGCCCTCGGATATGAGCGTCACTTAAGAAATCAATATCGCTCTATTATTTTACTAATCCAAATAGATGTATTTTGATATCAATGGACTGATATTATTTTCATCTTCCACAAAGGTCTTGTGCATGTTGTACTGAAAACACTCATGAACCAGCAGCGCAGCCTTCTAACACATTCCTGGACAAAAAGAGGAGGAACCCACATTGAATACTCTCTAGGAAATATAAGCTGACGTTGGTGATTGAGCATCTAGACGGCAAATTATGTTTCTTTCTTGTACTACCAGTTAAACACACTCTCCTCCGGCAGGGGTTGACACATAAAACATGAAGAGTGAAGTCTGAGGGAGGGATGAATAAAAAAAGAGGGAAATCTAAATTGTGACGTGAATGCTAACATTTTGACATTTCAGCGCGCCGAACCACCCCCATGAATTGCTTATTTGTGTTTCTCATTAGTTTACGCATTTCCTGCAGTCTCTCCGCTTATTAGCTTATTTATGTTTTGTCCTATTTGGTGGCACTAAATGCCTCTGTATTTGGTCTGCACCAAAATTTTCATGCAGTTTTCTCGTCTATGCATTTAAAATAATTTCTTAAAATTTTGATTTATATTTAATCCTAAATTTTCTAGCACGTATTCCAAGAAAATCAAAGTTTCGTTTCGCGTGCTTTTTAATTGAGATGAGAGAAACACTCTAGTCTGCCTAATTTATTTGATGATTTTCTTCTTCTTCTTCTTCTTCTTCTTCTTCTTCTTCTTCTCCTTCTCCTTCTCCTTCTCCTTCTCCTTCTCCTTCTCCTTCTCCTTCTCCTTCTCCTTCTCCTCCTCCTCCTCCTCCTCCTCCTCCTCCTTCTCCTTCTCCTTCTCCTCCTCCTCCTCCTTCTCCTTCTCCTCCTTCTCCTTCTCCTTCTCCTCCTCCTCCTCCTCCTTCTCCTCTTCCTCCTTCTCCTCCTCCTTCTTCTTCTCCTCCTCCTCCTTCTCCTCCTTCTTCTTCTCCTTCTCCTCCTACTCCTCTCTATATCTGTAGTCACGTATACTCTCTCTCTTTTCCCCTACCTCATTCCCCCTCTCTCTTTCCCTTTCTCATTCGACTTTATCTCTCCCGAGGTTCTCTTCCTCTGTCCAAACCACTTCGGAAATGTTTCACGTCTTCCTTGTAATAGGGGAAGAAGCGCTTCTTCATCAGGATTGTCCAACCACAAGACTAAAATACTATCCCGGGTAGATTGGTAACAGATGAAAAATGATTCATGAACAACTACATTTGACGGGCAGCTTCGGTTTGGATTAGGGAGAAGAGTAACTCGGATAAAGAAACGATGTCACGTGGTTCATGCGCTGAGGAAAAGACTACACGGCCGGAAAATACAATATCCCTTGATTAGAATCATAGGAAGGGTCTTCCCCTTATCTTGTATCTGAGAGTACACAGCAGATTATAAGGGACATGGCTAAAGGGGTTATGAGGAAAAGATGGGTGCATCTCGGGGGTTTCGCTATCTCCAGTATGGGGGGGGGGGGGGGGGGGGGGCGGCGAAGGTATTTAAATAATACCTTCCATATAATCGATCTCTTCGGGGTCGTCACTATTTTCAGAATGTAGTCGGGGAGGGAGAGGAAGTAGGAAAGGGGGCAACGAATTGATAGGAATGATACGCTCCAGGCCTATATAGCACATGTTAATTCTGAATTTGGCAATAGCGCTTTGTAATAATCTACCTTTCTTTTTATTTGTGAGAACGGAATGATTTAGAACATTATGTATAGGATTTCTGTTCCCTCTGACAATATCAAGACTTAGACACCAAGCGATTCAGTCAAAGAAGGTTATTGCAACCCCCCCCCCCCCCCACAACACCTCTCAACCAGAATGGAGCTATAATTAACTCCTTGAGATGTGGTTCCTATATGCAGAGTTGTGATTGCTGAGAGTGTAAGTCTAAACTATTTTTTGTGCAATATATTGCCAGCCATGAATTATTCTAAGATTTTAGAATATCTGGGCCCCGTTTCATAAAACTTGTTATCAATAACAAGATACGATATTTGTTATAAGCTACTGAAATCCTTGCATCTGATTGGCTGAGAGCAAATTTGTCATAGAAATGGCGCAGTTGTTGTTGATAACAAGTTTTATGAAACAGGGGCCCTGATGAATTTTCAAGCCCTACTAGAGCTTGGATCAGACTAAATATCAAGTCCAAAATTTAATGGTCCTTTTGATGTCAACTAATGTCTATAATTATTACCATAATACTTGATGACGTATGGGGCACACAAATTTAATGACCAAATACTAGGACTTTCTCTACAGTGGTTTAGGCCCAACCGTAGGCCCAAATGTGTTTGCTCACAATTTAATAACGGGGCCATAGTATGTCAACTCGTTGGTACTGGTACATGTAGGGGTACGCTAAAATCATATTTGTCTTCATTCAAATCGTGAAGCCGGAAACACCCTGAACGTAAGGAGTTCATGTATGTTTAAATATAGATAAAAAGTGTGGTGTATACTCCCAACGCAGTCTCGATCTCCTATGTTTAGCAAGTAATTCAAAACAGGTTGTCGCAATAGCGGAAGGCCGCGAGAGGATATAGGGGGCAAAAAGTTATGAACAGAAACCAGAGAGCAGGATAAGAGGGAAAAGGAGGGTGGAAATGAAGTATAAATCGAGAGAGAATGGGGCTGGAGCAGACAGACAGGGATACCAAAATAATAGACTTTCAATAACGCGAGGAAGCGAAGTAAGGAAAGGGAAGGGGGGGGGGGGAGTGGAATAAAACCCATCAGAGAAAGAAAATGTTTGGGCATATATTATTTGTACAGTTCCTTTAAGAAGATGTGATTGGTGTAAAGCAACGAATATTGTATATATTTAGTTGTTAATCTATTCATTCATTTATTTATTCATTAATCTGTTTATTTTTTCTTTCATTACTTTTTAATATCATTTTTATTTATCTATTTATTTATCAATCAATATATTTATATATTTTATTATCAGTAGTAGTATGATTATTGCTTTATTTTCTTATTACTGTTATTATTATTATTTTCATTATTATCATTAGTATTCTTCTTCTTCTTATTATTAATATCATTATTTTTATCACCATTCTTAGTATTATTATTATAATTTTCATGATTATCATTATCATTATCATTATTATTGCTATTGCAAATTTTATTATCATTATTATAACTGTCATCATCATCATCATAATCATGATTATCATCAATCGTCATTGTCTTCATCATCATTTTGTGGAAAAATGAAACACGAGGTATTTTACTATCATTATATAAAGAGAGCATAGACCAGCGTGAATCCAATATAGTGAAAATATGAGTCGTCATATTTAAGGGATTACTTGAGGTCAATGCGATGCAAAAAATGATATAAAATTTCTTAAGTCTTTCGTCATATACCCAACACTTTTTATGATGATGAAGAAGATAGCCTAGTTAGTGTAGACAATCGATGGGAAATCCTTGCCCCCTCTCCCTCAAGAGCAAATAACCTCAAAATCTCGAAATGATCTGCTTGGATAGTAGTCCTTTCCTCACCCTCATCCTCTCATCCCGCTCATAAGATGACGAAAGAGAAGAAGAAAATTATGATCAAAGTTGCTCGAGATTCCTTTGTAGGATATCACAGGTTGTTTTTCAGTCTCGAGACGTTCAAGTCCGCTTATCTTATTCAATTCCAATTTTAAAAATCTGCTCTAATCAGGAATCAGTCCACCTGAATCTTAACAAGTACTTTATATTTTAATAAACGTCGTAGGGTGCTGAACGAAATCCCTTTTTATCATCTGTAGGCAATATAATGATTGTGCCGAGATGAGAGAGATTGTTTGCAAACAACAACAAACGAAAAAAAAAAGAAAAAAGAAAAAGGAAAACAAAAATCTGATGTGATTTTTCTTTCATTTATCATTTAAGAACTCGTATGATAAGCAAAAAATAATTTCAATATATTTTGGTTGGTTATTGGTATTGGGGGGGGGGGTCCATGGACAACCCCCCCCCCCCACAACAGATTGACGCCCATAAATGGAACCCATACACCGTTCAACACTTCGCTCATTTTTAACAATAAATTGATTGTGTTCTGTTTTGTCCGATAATGATTATGTTAATTCAGGATTTCGTTTCAATAAAAAAATTGAATTCAATTTAATAAAACGTGTTGAGCATGCACTCCCACACTTCATTCATTTTGCGAGATTTGATTGATGTAATTTTTACATTTCACTGAATTACTCCAGACATGTCTGCGATCACTGTTGGGTTAGGCATTCTTTGTTAATTTGGCGATGGCACTTTCAGGGCACCAGTCACTGGTAGTTCAGTATTTTGAGGGGAAACAGTTTATAAATACAGCGTCCGCGTGAAAGATGCATTATACGAAAATGCTTTATAATGGTATTCATTAAATCAATTGTCTATATAAAAGATTATACGGTAGGCCGTATCGTATTCCAACTAAACTGCCCAAATGTGTATGTGGAGCTATTTTAAAACACTGGTTTCCTGTGTGCCCTGAATCTCCGCTATACAAATTCAATAATGAAATCACACGGACCCAACAAATTTATAAGTCTCGTCATCCTCCGAGATTAAATTTAGCCCATGGGCAGTCATTTTCAAGTTAATATACCTCGTTTGATATTTTCAAGTTTGAGAAATGACTTCGCGCGTTTAGCGTTACTGTGGGCCATATACTTAATCCATATCAATTACCGTTCGCGTGAAACTCAGTAGATTATCAACCCATATACCTTTTACCGGTTTTCACCAGTTTTTGGAAATTGAGGAAAATTGGATATTCGAGCGTGATGATTGAGTTAGTGACGCAATCTTTTTTCTTCTTTCTTAAACAACTTTTTTTTAAAGAGAGTGTTTTTGTAACTGTTTCGGAACATTTTTCTTAACGTGCCGATTGTACTTCATTTAAATAGAAAAATTTAATTCGAATCTACGGCATTTATTAAACTGATAATGATTTACAATTTACGTGTTAAAGAATTGAGTATTATGGTCGAACTTAAAATAAGGAAAACAAACGGCTACATGCCTGTCCCATATATCATGTGGGGCATTTATACTGTAATAAATATAAGATCCGATTACGGTTAATACTAATCTCTCTACCCTTTCTCTCTCTCTCTTTTCATCTCTTTCACATTCTCTTTCCCACTCTCCCTCTCTCCCTCTCTCCCTCTCACTTTGTCTCTAGCTCTGTCCCTACCTCAATCAAAAACTTACCATTTCCTTTTCTTGCCAATCTTCCAATGGTGCAGTAGACTTCGCTACATGATGTTGCAATTCCATTAACGGAAAAATCCACCCTGGTACTAGTATTTAGTTGATTTCAATAAAGGCAGGAAAGTGAGAAGAACGGCTTAGCAAAAGCTTGAGCAAAATCCGATAAGAAGTAGGAAAGTTATAGAGTTTTGAAGTTGTAATCAAGCAAACACAAATCTTGCGAGCTCCTCTTCCATAAACTTTGCGCAGTACAGACAATTTCATATTTTTTTAGATTCTCTTAGCTTCTGATGAAGGAATGGATTTGTTTCATAAAGGTTTTGTTTAAAAACATTTGAGCAATGATTATATCTAAAGTGCATGTATATGGTTGAATATTTTCTTTAGAGAAAATGGAAATTAACACGTCACGGAGTTGCCAATTTGTGTTTTATTGATTACAACTTCGAAAAATCATAACTTTCTTACTTATCATATTTTGAGAAAATCTGCACTGATCTGTTTCTTTCATTTTTCTGCTTCTTTTGATATTAACTTGTAATGAGGGTGGACTTTCCCTTTAAGAAGCCAGCCCCCCCCCCCCCCCCCGCTCCCATGAAGCAAAGGTTTTGCATTGTAGATAGATCTCATCATGTCCCACAGATAACAATGCCGAAAATAAATATTCAATTAGAAATAATATATTCAGCGTTTTTTCTGTCTCTCTACAATTTACTCGTAAACGCGAAACGTATACTTATAAAAAGTTATCTTTATACATGCAGGGCAAAGTATACAAATGTTTCAAATTCTAGCATATAATAAAGAAAATAAATATTGTATTGCATCGTTTGAAAATAATTTCTGTACCAAGTTCAGGTATTGTGTCGCCACTCGGATATTGCCATAATTATTGTTTAATTGCACATAAATAATGATAATAGCATGGTGCATTTCTTAAAATGCATAACATCGCATCGTCTCTACGTATGTTTTCTATATTTCGTCTACACCAGGCCTGCTACACAATGTAAAGTTCTTATATCTTTAAAAATATACATATTTTTGGCCTGCTTAATGCAAGGAAATTCCATCGTCATGAAATAAGCCACTTCGGAGATGCAATCTGAGCATGAGCAGATAAAGGTCATCTGTACCAAATTCTAAAACCCACTGACACTAATATTCGATATGTGCTCATGAATGTCATGTAATCATTATTCAATTATGCACTAATGGTGCATTCCATGATATCCAGGTGGAAGTATTCTTTTTAAAGGGGGAAACATAAGCTATTCATGAGGCACCTCTATCACTCCCAGAGTTATTTTTCTGAAGTGCACATAAAGGGACCCTCCATGTCTAAAATATCTGTGGATATTTGGGGTCTTTTGTACCAAGCGCTAACCCCGAACTGGCTTATTAAAGTATATCTTGTGTAGCTGTATCACAAAGCGTGAACCCATGTCCTTACATTAAGAATTATAATATTCGACTTTTAAGAAATAAACCACTATCATCCTGGGCATCTTGATCATGCTATGCCTTTCCAGATGCTGTCTAGTACAAATAAAATGAGATAATATTGATTGCTCGAACTGATATCTACATTGAATAACACTTAGGAATGTATTATGGTATAATGCATTGCAAAAGAACCAGAGGCATCTCAAATGGAACACATTAGTCACCGAAACGAAAAATAACATGGAAGGAATTTTAGGAATTTTACGTAGAATACAACAATGTAAGTGAAAATAAACGTTACAACAGCTTAAAGAAGGCAAAACTACAGGATAAAAGAAAACAGAACTTCATTAAAGAAAGGAATGGCTTCCTTTTTAGGGGTAGTGGGGGGTCCCTCCCACTTCTATATATTCCTTTCCAAAGTGACAACATTTCATGATATTTGCAACCAGGCACTTGAAAATTGCACTTTCCGTTCATAAAAATAACTATTATGAGCAATATTTACATATTAATATCATGAAGTATAAAAGGCTGTACTCAATTATTTTTACATCCGCAGGAGTCAAAGCAGTGTTTATCCTTGACCAAAAGCCTCACTTGGTGAGTTTCTTTTCACATCCTTTTGTGTAAAAAACCTCCAATGCATGTAGTTTTGACAGTTTGTCTTTTTCAGACTTTGTCAGCAAGCGTCATTAGGTCTTTTCCTCCTCGGTTCAAACTCGTCACTTTCCACCAAATGTTAGCCATCCATCAAAACCAATGCTCATCAAATCTTCAATATCTTGTAGACGTACATGCATTATGTAAGCATAACGACATGTGTTTGAAGATTTCATTGAGATAATCTTTATCATTTCCATCGAATCATAGCTTATGCTTAGCGCTTCATGTAAAAAATGCTGGATAACGTCCGCCGTAATTCTAACTATAAATCATCAAGAGGTTGTCTATTGCACTACGTCTGTTTGCAAGGTTTCAGTGATCCACAACATGGTCAAGGGAATCCGATCCCTGTCATAATCCCAACCTCGACAGCCTTTCCCTTCGCCTTTTTCTTCTTGATGACGAGGGGTGGCTCATAGCACCAGGCCAGGAGAAGGCCAAGGATCATCAAGATGTTCTTGGTGATGAAAACCGATGCTGAGACACCGTGGATCAGCCACAGATGGAAACGAATCGCAAGGTACGGGACATCCATCAGCGCCACCAACGTCGAGTTCCTGAAGAGAATGGTGTTGAAGATGACACTTCTTGAATGCCTCATTGCCTCCTGTACGACGTGGTCAACCACCTTCTCGTTATGGTGATTGACATGGTTGTCAACCTTGGTGTGCAAGAAGCTGTTAGTCTTCTCCTTCCTGTCCGCTTCCTGTCGATGCGGCTTGTCCAACGTAAGAGGCTCCACTTTACAATTCTGGTTGTAATTCCAGTAGCTGAAATTCAGACTCTGGCTAAGTTTGGTCTGGGAAATAGGTGTCCCTGTTGTCGTATCTGAGCACAGGTTGTCATAGCTTTTGCAACGTTGGTCTCGACTCTTGCAGCTCTTACTCAATTCACTCACAAACATGTCATTTCTGAGTTGTATAACCTTTCTCTCGAAATGTGGATGGTTCAGTTGGTCCACAGACTTTGCGGTCTTAATTTCTGGTCGCTGAATATCCGATTTCTGGATCTTGGCTCTGACGTCTGGTTGTTTACTCGATGAAGCTTTTTCTTCCTCGATGTGTCTTTTCTTTGGCGGTTTCGGATCTCGAGACGGTTGCTTGTGACCCTTTGCTGCTGCCATGATTCTTAAGCTTACCATAGGAAGCAACGGGAGAACAAACCAAGCGCATCCAAAGACCATGATAACGTTCCTGAGAATAGCTGGGTACTCGTCACTCGCTCCCCGAACGTGGAGCATTCCAAGGATATCACAGCCATCGAGAATGGAGAATCCAATGACTTTACCAATCATGGGAAGACGCAGTTTATACTTCAAGTTGTGGACATCACTATCATGACAGTGTGTAAGAAGCAAGAAGGTGACACCCGACAAAGAGATTGATATCTGGAGCATATTGGGTGTGAAGATCCAGTGTTTCTCGCTCGGCCTATGGACGGTGTTGTAAAGACGGACCACCTTGGCAATTAGCAAGGGCGCAAAGACCAACCATGACATGTACGCGTAGAGGAACTCCTTGAGGATATTCCCGCGAGGCTGTTGGGGTAGGTGTGAGCTCGGACCCAGGCCGAGATGAGGCAGGATGAGACCGATCATCCAGAAGACGACGACTATTGCGTCCACCACGACCCAGATGTAGCCACGAGCGAACCCGGTGCCCTCGGAATGGTGGATGAGAAAGAGGTCGAGGAAGGCACTCTGAGAAGACAGCATCAGGATGCAGAAGATCCCGAGGATGATCTTGCTGGCTCGTTTACATCTCGTTGGCCTCGTAATAAAAGTCATCCTGAAAAATAAATCTGGACTTCGAGTTTCGATTTAATCCCTCTCCCTCTAAAGGTACCAAAGTGAAAATAAAAACACAGTTAATAATCTCTCATGTTTGGCAGGTTCATATTCAATCCCGTCCCACCGAAAAAGTTTTGTTCAGATGTTAATTAGTTAGCGTCGTTGTCAAAAATACAAATAAAAAGCCGACTGTGGACAGTGCACCAGTGTCATTTCACTGGGTCCGTTAAATGAAGATGAATATTGAAGATTACCACTTGTCTTGGTGCCAAAATATCGGGAAAAGATAGACGATAATGCAGCGAATCCGGGCGTGAATCGTCTTGAAGAAATATATATTCTGAATCAAAACACAAGGTGTCGATGAACAGGTACGTTGAGTTTTTCAAATTTCTACAAAGAGTTGATTTTAAAAGTGAAGTCCATTACCGTCCACACAATCAATCAAATACAGCTTTTGTTTAAAACAAATCGTCAGCCCAAACTGTTCATAATATGTGGCGGTTGGCGTAAACAAGTCTCTCGAGATATTTCAGCTATTGTTGCTATCCAGTCATCAGCATTTGAGAACGGAGCTGCTGCAAATACCGTGGCAGTCCTGTCATGGACTAAGTCATGAAGTGCTCGGTTCGGCTTGACAAGCCTCTGTCAAGTTTCGGAAAAAGGGAGGACGCGGCGCGTTACTTTACAAGTTCACGATATGCCGTATCACGCATGTTGTGCCAACAAAAAAACGAACGAGTTGGTCTCAGCATGGGAAGGGGTTTTTAACAGGCGGTGGGGCGAGCATTGGGGAATAGGTATTACGGTCTGCTTGTGAAAGATAAGTCATGACCAGAAACGATAATGTAAAACGAAGAAGAAAAGAACTATATGTGAACGACCTTTGGAACCACTGGAACCAACCCTTGTGATTTGTTGATTTAACATTAAAACTGCATCTTCATTGTCTCAGATCTTTTTTTTTAATCGCCAGGAAGTATCGTTGTTCAAATGTAACTATTTAATGTTTGTGTTATATCTTCTTCTCGACTTTTATTTTAATTATATTTCATATACGGTATATCATTGAGTCTAGTTTGAAGACAGTAAATATTTGATGTTCGTGTCAAATATTCTTCTCAACTCAAGTGAGTGAATCATTCGTCAACTAATCAATCAATCATTCATTCATGTCCACGTATTACTCGCCGGCTCAAATTTACCAACGAGTGTGATAAGTGTCAACTCACACCAGGAGAAAAGTGGGGATGGGGGGGGGGGGGGGGGGCGCATTTTTTCTGCGTTTTATATAATTGGGTAGTTTTGTTGAAATTTCATTTTGCTATATTTTATGTAGGATTCATGTAGTTGCCATTCATTATTAAATATCAAATGATATTCTATTTATTTTGTACACCTGTTACATCTCCAAACAAATATAGATTAGAACAAACTACGTAATAGGAATTCAGGTCAAATCTTCAGCTAAGATATCATATTAGGATGATAGTTACTTTGATTTCCGCGAAAAAATAATGTAGGGAAAATGTTGTTGCGTAATCCCCCTTTTTAAAGAATATTTCATGGGGGAAAATAATAGTCCGGTATCCAGTGGTAAGAGTCGTTGTCCAGATGACTAGTATTTTATAAGTTTGTTGTGACCACAAAGTTTCAATGCTATCTTGAACACCTGTTGAAGTTGACAATCAATCAATTCTGAAGTTATATGAAAATCCATTTTGAATTAAATATGTATTTGAATAGCATATATAAAACAATATTGTATTAATTATAGATTTGTGTTTGTATAGTGCAAGGAATATAAAGGTGCATACATGTTTGTATAACATTCTTTCGGCAGTACACAATCCAACACGTGAAGAAATAACCATTTTTGTCAATTCATTCCATTAGTTACGCAGAGGAAGAAAAACAAATCAAAAGTGTATGACAAGAATGAACACTTTCTGAAAGGTCGTTTTCAAATTTCTTCTCTCTAAACGATTAAATTGTTATAATGCGAAATGGCAGGAGGCGGATAGGAGGGACTCACTTTAATAATTGATATATATCTTGTACGATGTCAGAGCCTGAGCCCCGAAAATCTGAGGTTTAATGAGATAATTCCGAAGGTTGGCCAGGAATTATCTTCGAAATTGGAAGCAGGTATAGGAAGGTTTCACAAACGGAGAAGGTGTTTGACTTTGATAAATTAGATATTGGTCCAAGAGGTGGAGTTTTAATTTCAGATCTTTGTTTAAAGCATACAATAGCACTGGATTGCTGAAAGTTTCCGAATGCATGTTACACCCTACACCCCCATATCACTGATCGGAAAAGGAAAAAAAATCCGTAGAGATCAGTGCCACATAATCATCAGGCTATTTGGTTGGAAGCGTTTTGCATGTTTTACAATGTATTAGCCTTGGTAGTTTTGGAGATGACGGAAATAGAATTGTCATAAGCCAACAAAATGTAAACAGGAATACTAAAACTATACATAATCTGCCAAACACATCAATTGCAGGTGAATGAACAAAGAAAGATAAAGAATTTGTGTAGGAAGTCCCAACCTATATAATCATGGTAATACGTACTAGTCCCGTCAGTGTATACCTATAGCGTATGCTGGTGCCCTTCAATGTACATGATATGACTTGCAGCAAGGGTTTATAAAAAGCATAGAAGCAGAGCTTGTAGAAGCGCTGGTACCTGGTAAAAGGTAAATCATAAATACAAATTTTAAAAACTAGACTAGGCAATCATACATAACATGCTAAAAAGTGAAAAAGAAGAAGACATATACATGGCCATGGAAAGTAAAAAAAAAATACACAAAGCACACTTTCTATCGAAGAGAAAGCATTGAAAAATATTGTAAAAACAAAAAGCTGGACACAGTAGCGATTTAAGGTATCCTGAAATTATTCCACGAAATAAAAGTACTGTCTTTCGTCTGACTCGCAACATGACTGGAAATAATTTATTCGAAGCTTCAAAATGTTATTATTATTAATTACTTTGCTGAGCACCATGCTTATGGGAAACTTACAAAATCGTAGACCGGACATTCATTCAAATCAAGATCTCGTTTAATTTTTCTTTGTGATTGTATTTTGTATTTTATATAACAAAACGCTGTATGAAGATTAATGAAAATTACGTGGAACGGTGGAATTATCTTTCCCAGTAGCTTTGCATGTAACCTTTCAAACAGGGGAGCGTTTCATCAAGTGTCTTGTCAGTGATTTTTACTGACAAATTTGCTCTCAGCCAATCAGATACAATTTCAGTAGCTTATAACAGTTGTCAGTAAAAATCACTAACAAAACGCTTGATGAAACACTCCCCAGGACTTCAGTTAAATAATGATTTTGTTTTAATAACCTTCAGTTAAATAATGCTTTTGTTTTTAATAACCTTGCTGCTTAATTTGCTTTTCCTTCATTTTTTTTTTGGTTTTTGTTATTGAATCACTTCTTGTTTCATTTTCTTTTCATATGAAGTAAGTGGTTAATTAAGTTTACGTAGAATAATCTCTGCAAGCAGCTTTATACATGTAACCTTTTCAAAATTATAGCTGCAGACCATCGACAGGGAATTCAATTTGAACATACTTTTGAATCACCTTCTTCTCGTTTAATTTAAAAAAAATGATACTAAATATCATTAATTATGTTTACATCTCTGCGGCCTGTAGCTTTACCTTTCAAAAAAATGACAGCGGCAAAGAGCATGGTATGCAGGGGAATGGAGCATGAATACATCACAGTCCTTTCTGGCTTTATGAAAATGAGTAACATATCCGGACGGCATTTCCCTCCAATTAGGAGTGTCAGACTCCAGTCGAGATAATAGAACATAAATACAATTATTTTTGGCCATGGCCGTTGCGAGCTAAATAACCCTGATGACCATTGACAGTGCATGTAAACATCACAGGTGGATTAAGAAATGACATCTATTGTAGTATAAATAAATCTTTGATTGGAATATAAATTTAGAAAAGAGGCAGAGTGGTGACGAAAACAATACAGGGTCATGCTTATTGAGATTTTGCCATTGTCATATGTAGGGTTGCTTGAAACATTTAAATTAGGGGGGGGGGGGGTGGATTGTTGGTTAAATCTTCCGACAAAATAGCATA